>VUJU01000028.1:90959-248904 GCA_009835225.1 Aphis craccivora
TTCGTGGTCCTCATCACGATTTAAGATAACCTAACCGTGGTCCTCATGCGGATAATATTGTTGTTAACATAACAACAATAATAAGATAATATTCAAATATTGTCCACGATTCTTAAATCGTGATATTGTCTTAATAGCAATGTAAGAATGATCAATGAATTATAACTTATAAGAACTTTTTAACCAAAAATTGGATTTGAAGGTGTCGCATAATGTATATTGTACATATATTAAATTGAAGCTATAAATTTTAAATTAAAATCTTCAATAGATTTATCGAATTTATTTATTTATCAAATCTCGATAGGATATTAATGATTATTAATTTTAATACCCATTATTTTTGTTGAGTGAAACAAAATTACCTACCTATTAATTATTTTACTTTTTCAATTATTCTGAAAAGTGTAAAAATGTTGGAAACGGAAAATGTTTTTGATGAGTGGTTTTTTAACTCATTCAAGAGGTAAGAATATATTTGATAAACTTCATTTTTAATAATAAATATTATATTTTGACTAAATAATATAATTTTTTTAAATGAGGTATCATAAGTTGCAAATGTTTGGTGTGGATAAACCTGTATTTTCAATGGAACTGAGTTGTGATTCCTCAATATGTATAGCATGTGAAAAGCCTGAAGAAAATGGTTTTGAAATATTGAATTTAGAACTTCCAAACAAGCTTTACCAAATTAAAAATGAACACGATTCAATCAGCACAAGTAGAGATTTGAAAATTAAATGTGGCACTTTAACTGATAATCAATTAATAGATGTAAACAAAAATTATAAGTATTATGGTATAGTACTTATATTATCGTTGAAATTAGAAAGTAAATAAAAGTATTAATTTGTTTTTTTTTTTTTATTTTAATAGATGAAAACTCTCTTTGGAAAATCTAAAACAATTTTGTCTGAAAAAGGAGTTAATAAAGTTTCAATATATGAAATGAATCCCCATAAATCAGGCAAGTAAACTAAATTAATTTTTTATAACTTAAAAATATCTCAAGTAGGTATATTAGTGGTCTAATATAGCGTAATATAAAACAAATTACATATTTATAGATCAAATGATTCCGTTGGTGAATATTGATAGCAATGTAGAGAATGGACAATTAGCTGTTGATTATACAACCGATACCTTAATAATTTGGGGAAAAGAAAACTCACACCACACTGGTTGTATATTTGACATAGAAAACAATATGAAAACATTCATGATCAGAGATGTGCCCAATGACCCAGTATGCATTTATACTCCACATTTTATGTCTAAAAATCAACTGGTCGTTCAAAATTCTGAAAATGGATCATTTGATCTGTATGATTTAACTAGCGGTCAGCATGTAAAAAACGTTAATTTACCTGGTAAGTATTTGGTTGTGTTTAGATTACTGGATAGGATTATAAACATTGGTAATTTAGGTATACCTATTTATTTAGAAACCTGTATATTATTTAATATTTTTACTTTAAGATATCTCTTATTCTGATATTAGTGTTTGAAAATACAAAATCTTAATAAAAAAAGAATCTAACTAATGTTCTTATATATCAAAGCATATTTCTAATATAAGAATAAATAAAATATTCATATTTTTAAGTATGCATCTTATGTATTAAACTCTTAACTGTGTTTTGTAATATAGCCTAATATATGAATAATTAAACACAACATAACAGTATTAGTATTTACTATTTTGTAATATTACTAATACTAAGTTTTTTAAGTCAAATAATTATTTTTTTTTACTTTCAATTGTATCTTTGTATAGTTTTTTAATGTTCAGATTCTAAAAATATATTTGATTGATATTGGTAACATGAAAATAATAAAAATAAAACACCTTCTCAAAATGTATAAAGTATAAATAGAACTACACAATCCTCCAACTAAAATTTTGTTCCTTCTACCTCATATATATTATACTAATTAAAAATACTTTTATGTTTCAGAGTCTGATAATCATGCAAAATGGTTTTTAAATACCGCATACACAAGTTCTAAAGAAATGACCACATTTAATTTAGTATTAATTTCTAATTCTGGTACTGTACTTATATATGATTTAAGAAATTGTAAAAATCCATCAACTTATCAAAAAGAATTGTTTTCGAAATGTAATAATAATATAAACATAAGTATTGATCCTTGTAATTCACAAAATTATGCTGTTAGTGGATTTGACAGTAATGTGTATATAATAGAAGAATCAAATTGTAATAGAAATATTATGTACAAGTTTAAACACGAAGGACATATTTTCACTGAAGATGAAGATTTATGTCAAAATACAATTACAAGTAGTGCATTATGGTTACCAATGTGTGGACGTAATACACTGTTATCAGCTGCAAATGATGGATCAATTCAAGGATGGCAATATATTTCATAAAACAAAAAATAATAATGATAATTACATTTTGACATAGTATAAAAAGTAGGGTATATTTAAATACTCAATTAACAATTGGCAAATTAAAAATAAAATTATATTATATTATTTGTTTTAATAAATTATTTTTTGAATTAAATTGTTTCCAAACACAACAAGTATTATCCTTAGAAGCTGTCAAAATTGTATCGCCTAAGTAACTCATTACAATTGAAAATACGTGATCAGAATGTCCTTTTAATTCTTGTAAACATTCTCCAGTTTCAGTGTCCCAAAACATAGAAGTATGGTCTTGTGATGCAGTGAGCAGATAATGTCCTGCTGGTTCCCAAAAAACCTAAAACCACAAAATAATTATTATCTTTTATTAAATTTATTTGTTACAGATAAATTTAATAGATACTTTTGTTACTTCTCCTGTATGTTCAATCATTGCAGAAATCAAGTCACCACTGCTTACATCCCAGATACAGGCACTACAATCACTGCTCGCTGTAGCCACTCGACGGCCAACTGAATCAAAACAAATATCTAGTACCTACTCAATAATGAAACTTTTAAGGTTATCTGAAACTAGCAAAAAATATTTGAATGTCTAACTACCTCATCTGTATGGCCAGAAATTGTGTGACGACAGCTGTCAGTCTTCCTCACATCCCACAACTTGGCTGTGCCATCCAATGAACTGCTAGCAATCGCTTTACAACTGAAGTCGTAGTGACAAGCAGTTAATTCGGCTGTGTGGCCATATAACGTTGCTGTACATCTAAGGTAATAAGAGTAATAAGATAATATTTTCTAGATTGCAAAGCTTTGGATCCAAATGAATAAAACTCAATTATAATTCTTAGGAATAAATAAAAATTAATTGAAACTCATATAAATGATAACATGTTGAACTGAATAAAAATTCACTTGAAACCTAAAGGTATCAAGATTGTAGATCAAGTACATACCTATTATATAATATTTCATACACAATACAATTTGTGATACCTACTAGTACTTAGTAGATAATTAATAAAAAAAATTATGAAATATTTTCAAAGTAATTTATTTTTAAGTAGGTACCATGATTTAAGATAATTGAATAAATAATTAAAATTCAAGATTATCTTAAATCGTGTTGGGTAGGTAGGTACTTATCTATTTTATACTATGAGTGGATTGACGATTTTTTTGATTTTACAATGATTTGTATTGGAAGGAGTTGCAAAGGAGGACTGTGCCAGTAACCCATACTATGAAACTCACTCTGGATAGGCTGTCAAAATATTGGGACTTTATTGGCACCCATATAGATACATTCGGATACAGGTCAAATATTACAAAGATGCAACCCACAAAGCGATATATCTTATCAGTTCTCTGCATTATATGATCCCATTATGACATTAGGCCCAATGGTTTTCTGGGCTAAAGCCCTGGTTTCCTATAACCAGGGCTTAAGTGCCTAAAGATAGAACGAGTACACTTAAATTTCCAATAAGATCTCCTCTAAGTGGAATATCTTCATAACAGAACTTACATCGTTGGTGTATTTGAAGTTATTTCATCATATTAGCATTGAAAAATTCATAAAGGCGCAGCTAGCATCTAAGATTTGCAGATGCTTCACAAAGGAGCTATGCTACAACGGTCTTTCTACAAGTA
Organism: Aphis craccivora; assembly: GCA_009835225.1. Lineage (NCBI taxonomy): Eukaryota > Metazoa > Arthropoda > Insecta > Hemiptera > Aphididae > Aphis > Aphis craccivora. The sequence goes on from VUJU01000028.1 coordinate 95,014, forward strand.
ACCGACAATCATTGTTTTATTAAAGTGCATTTAACTGCAATTGCTTGCAAGTCAAAGGTTGCTCTGCTAAAGACGTCAAAGATCGACAAGTCCTTGACCATACCCCGTTTAGAACTTTGTGTCGCACTTCTGATCGCAAGTCTTCTTTCACACACTATGTCACCGTTGAAGGAATTGGTATGTGTTCAAAACATCAAAGCATTCTCTGATTTGACAATTGTTTTAGCATGGTTAAAGACCGAGCCAAATGATTTCAAAATATTTGTCACAAATAGAATCACCAAAATAAAAGAGCTAGGTACTGTCCCAATGTGAGTGGAGTCACTTAAAACCGACGGAAAATGCAGCGGACCCGGCATCAAGGGGTTTACTTTCACGCCAGTTAGTTATTTCTATGTTGCATCTAAACAGTCCAGAATTCTTACAGCAGCCTGAGGAGCAATGGTCGAGTCAAACTTTAACGAGATTTCCTCCTGAGCCACTTACGGAGTATAAACGACCAGTCAAATTTGTGTTACATATCATATGTTATATAATGAATCAGAAGAGATATTCCGAAGAAAAATATTTTTTTTATATATATTTATAGAGCTGTATAGTATATACCTAATACCTACCCAACAACTGTGTTTACAGGAAAAAAGATTTCAACTTTAAAATTTTATATAAACGACGTGTAATAATTGATTATAATTTATCATAATTGTATCCTTAATAATAATAATTGACAATTGCCATACATTTGTCCTATTTGACTTTTTTAATGTGCTTAAAAAACAGTATTTGTGACTTAGATCAAATTAACAATGCAACCGAAGTCTAAAACTCAAAGCTAAACAATAAATTTGTACCACTACCAAATACTGAAATACCAATTTCATTAAATTGACGATAACTCACCGGGCAGTGCGAATGTCCCAAATCTTGATTGTGTTATCGAATGAACCCGTGATCACCGTCGACCCACCATTGCCAAACTGGTTGACTACCACTTCGCCGGTATGTCCTCTTAACGTTGCAACATTTTGGCCTATGAACAATGTAATAAATTATCGTATACTACTTAGAATATAGATTAAGTATACTTAGCTAATAGCTATTTATTTGTTTGTCTACTACTTTTTTTGATTTGTTTAATAAAAAAACAATGTGATATTGTAATGGAAAAGATCATCGGTGCTAGTGTTAAAAACATTTTGTCTATGAAGATTATGTTCTTAAATCATATAACTTAAGTTACGACGTAGCTTTATATATAGGGTAGCTAATTCATCAGTGAAAATTACAGGCTCCACAGCAACACTAACCTGTGACGGCGCTGAACAGCTTGGTTGTTTGGTCCATTGACGAAGTGGCGACAGTCTGCGTAGGGTGATCAACGGCTACCGCGACTACTTCAGCCAAATGACCTCGCATGGTACATAAGCACTCGCAACCGTCGTCCAGCGACCAAATCCGCGCCGTTTTGTCGAACGATCCAGTCAGAACCCTGGGAAATTATATTTGGTTCAAATTTTTATACGTACATATTTTTGATCGATGGTAAGGCCGAGTGTGTATGTGTCTGGGAGACTTTTGCTCGTACACAAATGGTTTTAAAAGTATATGGTATCAGGGGCGTCTCTGTATATAGATTAGATCAGTGATTCTTTTATCACAGGCCACCATAAATCCAGAGCTGCAGTTTAAGTGCACACGTTATATAGTTTCAGTGCATATCGAGTATTTTGCAATAAAAGAATGACTTTGTATTTACAGACATAATGTACGTATATAGTAATAAAGATGTATATTTTGTGGGTCTGGACTTGGTTTAATCGTCGGAACCAAACCTCTTCCTTGTTTGGAATGGGAATGGTGGTCATCGACGTTCGTCACTTGCACACATTGTATAAAAGTATATAACTAACCTTCCAGTAATGGCTAATGACACGACGTACACCGCGTTCTCGTGACCGACGAGCGTCGACGTTTCCATACCCGTCCGGGTGTTCCAAATCTTGCACGTCCGATCATAGCTTCCAGTGGCGCAACTGTAGTACACACAAAAATCCATTTATTCATTTCTATATTTTATAATATATACATCAGCTAAACATCAAAATCTATCAATGTGCAAGTACTAAAGTCTAAGGACTAAGAAGAAAAATTAAATTAGTCCATGATCGATAATATTCTATGGCTTATTGCTAACAAACCCGAGCATTGAGTATAGTATAGGCAATATAATGTGCTTACAAATGCCTTGGCGGGCAGAGCAATACATTATTTAATTTTAAATAATTGTAGTTTGTAGTAGTCTGTGTAAACTTTAAGTCTTTAAATAACAATAATTGTAAGGCCAGTCATAATTCATAGAGTACAGATCGGAATTCGGAATGTTGGGCAGTGGGTAATAAAATTAAACAGAGAGGAATGTATAGGGGAGATGACTAGATGATCGAGTGCTAAATTGCTAAGAGTTGATGTGTAGAGTGACACTAGAGAGGATATAATAAAAAGTAAAATATTCGGGTCAATTTTGATGTGATACCTACCAATTGTAGACAAAATGAGGAAGAGTAGGTTGAGATGGTACGGTTATGTTATGAGGAGAAGTGACTTGTGGAGGCAGCGAGAATGATGGGGACGTTTTCGAATTTTGTTTAAAATACTAAAATAGTATGTCTAAATGGTAGATAGGTATTATTAACGATACTATGTTTTAATAGGTAGGTACTTGGTAAAAATGTTTGATAATAAGATGATTCTGTATTTCTGTTTGAAATCGTGGTATTTGTAAATACCTACTACTTTTTCGATGGTGATTTTTTTTATTACGACTATTTATAAAATCAAAATGTACCTACCTACATATTATTGTTATGAATTTTAACTTTTTTTGGTGAACATTTATAAAAATGTATCAAAATACCTATATACAATTTATTTATAAATACCTATTTTGGAATATTTTGGCTCTTGGCATAATTGTATTTGTCTGTGTGACTCTCGAATACCTTCATATTATCCATCCCTGTTACAACTATTTTGGAATATTTAAGTTTTTATTTGATACAAAACATGTTATTTCCGGATATAGTTAGTATATTTCGATTTAAAGGTACCTATTACATAATTCGTTTCATATAAACAATTAAAATAATAAAACACACATTTGATTTTAAAATGAGTAGGTCATAAATGATTACATCGAATATGTATTAAATCTAAAGACTAAAATCATTAAACAAAATAATAGACTGACAAAATTCATATTACTACTTTTGTACCTATATATAAAATGCTTAAGTTATTATTATCACTAGTATCTAAATTTTTATTTTTATTTTTATATGAAATCTTCTTGAGGGGTTAACATTAATATTTGTGGAAGAGAGATTTCTAACAAGCGGATTGGGATCTAAAATTTAAGTAGATAAATTAAGAAATTTTGTTTAATTTTTTTAGTATTATTTTGTATTTTCGTATATCATATAATCCTTTTGAATTACCTATTTGTATAACTGTTGTTAATTAATATGTATTACCTTGCGGCTTGCGGTAAAATAATAATTTTATTGATTAGGTAATGGATACCTTCAAACTACAACTATACGTCTATAATAAACTAAGTTTACCTATATAGACAGTTGAAGGAAACAAGCAAGCATATCACATTATCACATAGTGTCATAGTGTAATTATTATTATTTAAAATGTACCTATTACTTTATTATAATATTATATTATAATTATATACCTAACTATATTATATATATAATACCTATCTATCTATTTAAAATAAAATATTTAAATTATGGAAAACCATAAATATATACCTAGATAGGTAGGTACCAGGTACCTACTATTTTTAGGACACCTACTTACAGAAAATTCGTAGTTTAAATAAATGTATAAATAAACTAAGTATAAAATTGTATTAAATTAATAATTTGCATTAATATAATATAATAAATATTTTAAAGTTAATTAAATTATCTAATTAATTACTATTAATTATCTAATTGCCTAAATACAATTTATCTTATAATAACAATAAAAGTCAATAGGTTCTATATTTTGGTATGATAATGGTTTCCTGTTGGCTGTTACATTAATTATACAGGAAATGTTTAGATTTGACATGCTATAGAGTTAATATAATAATATGTAATAAAAAAAAAAAAAAAAATGAAGGAAATATCAAAATACAGATATAATAAATTATTAGGTAGGTATATTACAAAATAATTTAGGTACCTACGTTATGAAATAAAATAAGATATAATAATATTGTTAGTATAAGAAAAACACGTTTTGAAGGAAATTCGAAATGGATTATGTAACGTATTGAAAAAGAATGAGGTTTGAAATAATACGTTTTGAAAAACAATAACAGCGCCAATCGATTCCTCTTTATTTTTCGATACGAATATCGCTTAACTCGATTTTACCAAAACAAGCATACAATAACACAATTTGGAATTTTCATAGAAACACTTCAGTTCATTTTGACATATATTTTGTTTCTATTCTACCACCTTTTAAAATGAGGAAACAATACAATAAAATTTCATTTTATTTAGAAATTCAAAATCATATTTAATTTTTACCTACCAACCTACCTATACCTATCTACCAAAATTATTACTGATTTTTTTTTGAATAATTTTATTCAGTTAATATATTGTATTTTTTGAAAAAACGTACAGAATACTTTTATTAACCTTTTACCTACCTCCTACCCTATATTAATAATACATTTTATTAACAAAATATATTCAATGTTCATAATATTTTTTTTTCAAAAATGCCTTTCCTTAATGTTGTGGCCACATGCATTGCTCATTAAGTAGATTGTATCTATTTCTAATAGAAGTAGATAATTTTGCATTTATTTTTTTTTAGAAATCTTATATGCTTTCCTAGTGTTAAAAATTTTAAACATATTTATTGTTTTACTCACATATCTCCGAATTTGTCAATGGATACATTTGTTATTGGTAACAAATGACCACTGCTCAGAGTTTTGTCAACATGGAAAACATCAAGGACATTGTCCCAGCTTTTGAAAAATATTTTATCTTTAAGTTTTTGCAAGATGTTTTCCAGCTGAGGCAAGATTTTAGGAGTGATCAATGGTTCATTGCCCGCAATCCGAGCAGCTAGTGCTTCTACATTTGTCCTATTTTAAAAATTTAATATTTGATAAATTGAAATACATAACATTGATCCCTACAATTAGAATATATAATGTTTTAATTTGTTTATGTTAAAATAATAAATTTTGCTATCATATTAATTTTAAACTTACTCTTGTTCAATATCAAACAAATCCAAAATTTTTTGCTTTATTTTCTTTTGCTTCTGGTATTCAAATATAATCCCTATAAATTATAGTTGATGCAAACATTGATAAGTATATACTATGATTATGATATTAGTACAAAAATATTACCTGGTGGATAATATCTTATGTAAATTTTTTTTAATTTCATATAAATCTCATTATTACATGTAAGTACATTACTCAAATTGTTCAAGTGTACATGTTACATAAAGCTTTTTCAATGTTGCCATAGTTACATATGATGTTTGATCTAAATATTATTATTGACTCTGAGTATTTTTTAAAAACATACTATTATTATTACTTATAATAATAATTGTTATGTTTTATACTTGTTAGTATTGTTAATACTTGTAACTTATTTGTATAGGGTTTATCAGAATTTTTGAATATTATCTAGTGATAAACTAATAAAACAATATTTATCCCTATAGTATTGAAAAACAATGAGTAATGATTATAAAATGTATACCCTGACAATATATTATAATACATAAATATTTTTTTTATTAAAAACAAAAATAAAATTTTACAATAAAAATATTATAATATGAATAATCATAATGATAAAATATATATACATACATTTAATTAACTAGATGGGCTTACATACTTTAAAATTGTATATGAATTTCTTATGGAAGGAATAAATGGATTTTTTTTATTATTTTAAAATTACTTAATTAGTTAATGTCACTTTATCATAAAATATAAACAAATTTTGTACTATAAAAAAAAAAATAGGTACTAAATCTTCATTAAATGGAAAACGTCAATTGGCTTGTTTGATTGAAAAAAATAACAATTACAGTATTAAACACCGATCATAAATATTAAATATAGAACAAAATATAATAATTCACAACATTAAAGATTAAAAAGCTTATAATATATCATACATAACATAAAAATAAACATTAATTAGTAATTTCTATAATAATTTGCAATATAATTTTAAATAAAAATTAATTGTACATAATGTCTATAATATGTATAGGAAGAAAACATTATATAATTATTATTAATTATTATTACATTTATGTGAATGACTTATACATATTTCTAACATAATGCAATGTATGATGAACAAAATATTGCACCTAAGTTAACAAGAAACATGTTGATAAAAAATTATTTGACACTCTTTGCGATCTTGGCTGCTTTTTTTGCCTCATGTTTTAATGTTTTTTTAATATTCTGATCAGCTTCTGTCAACTCATTAAACTTACGGGTAGCTAAAATGTATTAAATATAATAAAATATATTTCATTGTTATTAGTTACTTTTTATTAATATACCTGCATTCTTGCGTTTTTTGTTAGAGACATCAGAACTTTTTGATTTTGGTTTGCGGTTGATTAATCCAAATGACGCAGATAAATTGAGACCATTGGAATCCTGGTTGTTTAAGAATTCATAAACCATAAAAGCTTGTATAGCTACTGCACCGATCGAACATATTAATTTAAATGTGGGAGTATTGAAGTCACGCAACTCTCCACTGTATTGCACGTTTTTAAGACCAAACCATAGCATTGTCTGAGATAGGATAAATGAGAGTGTTTGTACAACATAGAAAAACCAGTTGTACACATTTTGGGCCACTAATAAAAATACACATTTTAATAAAACAATTGTTTGTTATTCATAGGTCACTAAAATAACTTACATTGGACTTTTTTACTATCTTCTTCTTTCTCAGTGATGTCAATCAATTTAACAGCATGTTTAATAAATCCACAAATATAATGCAACAATAGTAATACAACACCAATGCGGTGGAAGCTGAAAGATAATACCCAAATTTAATTAATGAAATATTTATTTGTCGTTTCTGCTGTTTGTGTAAAAAAATGCTTTAAAATTACTTAGTTATATATATGGCCGATACAAATGTCAAATACAATACAGAATATTTCACTCTGCTAAACATATCTTCTTTTTTAACTTTTTGGAAATACAATTCTGGCATAATATGTGCCCAGTAAGCAAATTGGATTATGTAAAAGAATTTTGTTGAGAATGATAGAGCAGTGTACGGATATCCAATCCATATTGATGAAAGATTAGCCAACCAATTTCCTCTGGAAAATATATAGAGTATAAATATTATATAATATCTAAGTTTGAAAAAAAATATTAATGAACTTTCCATTATAAATTATACAATAATTTTTATAAAATACTTACTTCACGACAATGTCTAATGCCCAAATCATAGAAATTGCATTAAATACAATCAGTTGTCCAGATTCATTGAATTGTGAATTCTTTGATTTGGATAAATGCAATTTACGGCAAATTTTCTATAAGCAAAATTTTTTAGTTAATTAACTATTAATTACTAATCACTATTCACTAATTACATAAATAATGTTGATTGTAAACAGTAGTGAATTAGAGAGGGAGGAGGTAACCTAACCTAACCTCATAGGTTATTTTTTTAAAACTGTTACTTGAACTAAATCAGAATATGAAATAGGTAATACGAACTTGATTTAATAAGTATAATAATTTGATATTCATTGTTTTTTTTTTTATTTTTTTTTAAATATAATTATCTGTACTTAGGAATTTATTTTTTTTTATACTTAAACTGTTTTAAAGACCAGATAAAAATTTAACAAGTGCTATATCATGCAAAACGACTTAATTTGGACCGACCTCTTCAAAATATTTTTTTTTGTTATAGCTTCGTAAGTACATAGTACATATGATAGTAATTCGTAAGTTCTTTAAATAAGCTTTATATCTTTCACTGATTATAGATATACAAATTGTAATTTCATAAAAAGCCTCTTATGATTAGTAGACATACAACTTAAAGTTGACTAAATTAACTATGAAGATCAATTAGTAATTACTTAAATATGATTTAAATTTAGAATAGGTATCATTTATTTCTTATTTTATATTTAAAAAAATTAGGTTCCTAAACCTAACCTATTTTATTTTTATACATAGGTATGAAATTATTGAACCTAACACATTTAAGACATTTTAGTGTCATCATTTATATTAAATTGTTAGCTCAAATGTTTTTTTTTATATAATTAATATCAAACCATAAAGATTTGTAATTTAATAAGAAATTGTGCTTATGAATAACATGCACATTTTGTAAAAATAATACAAAATTCAGAAATAATATTAGCAATTTTTGTGTTTTGAAACTTTTACATATTATTATCTGTAATACTTTAGAAGTTACATGTAAGTAAGTAGGTATGTTATACTTACATCCAAAACATATTCTTGAATGATGGCATGGAATATGATGCAAATGAGGAAATAGAAGAATATAGCAAACAAATCCTTTAGACCGGTACCATATGTTTGTAAGGCATTTGGATTTTCTCCGGAGGTTTGGACATATTGCAGGGCTACAAACAATGAAGACACTGGTGCGGTTATCTGGAAAGTAAAGCAAAAATAATATAATAGAACAATAACAACAAAACAAGAATGATTGACATAAGAAATTAGTTGTGGTGGCTTTGACTCACCTGAACCATAAGACCGATTACAATAACCATGGCCACACAGGATATTATGTCTGCATGGTTTTGGATGACGAACTCGTGGCTGAGTATGGGCAGATTCTTGTTGGCATTAGCCTTCCGGCCTTTGATTGGGGCCATTTTCAAAACTGCACCGTTCCTCAACAGCTGCACAAATACCTATCGAGATCCAGTCAAGTACTCGGGCAAGACGTGATAATCGACGAAAACGGGTCAGGTGGAAGAGACTAAAAGTACTACTGTCAGTGGAGTGACTGTGGAGTACATTGAAGATCGGAAAGCGACCGCAGTCGTTGGCACCCGGACCTGAGTGTGTGGCAGTTGCGTTGGCCGTTTACAGGTTGCTGATGTGTCAATATAATACACCTGTCGGCGTGTGTTTACATTTTCCGTTTATTTTTTTTTTTTATTGATAATGTCGGCGGCTAGTGATAACCACATATCGGTCACGGACCTAATGTGCCTAGTGGCCGCTAGATGTCACTCGCCGTCACCGTTAAACAGAAATTTTATTTTCTAGTGTTATTCGTTTATTATCTAGGTACTTAAAGTTATTAGTAGGGCCACTTAGGACGAGAATTTTTTGTAATAAAAAAGTAAAAATATGTGAATATTTATGTAGTGATTTTTGTCTAAATATGTAGGTATTAAAATACACGAAATATTTAACAAAAATTATTTATTTATAATTAGTTTTTAAAATTTAAATAGGTGGTAAAAAAAAAAAGTACCTATCTAATAGAGGAAACTAGAAAGTATAATAATATTATTAATACCAACGGAAGTAAGTAGGTGCCTACAAGACATCAACACAATATGTCATAGTCATTTAAAATTCTAGAAGTGTAAAGTTCTATACACTTATAATACGACGTTTGCAAGTTATAATACTTTATAAGAAGTTGTAGAAACTCGAAACTCTAATATCTAAAAAAAATGCGTGAACGTTATTAAACTTGATTTATTTTATTGTTTTTGCTTTATAAATAAAATTTAACTATACTTAGTTTCTACACTGTTTAAGTTAGTTATTCATCATTCATCTGTAAAATAGCTATTAGCATTTTCCTTGATTGATTTTTGATATTTTGTTGTAGGTACCTAATTCAAAAATGAATAACAACCAACTTGAAATTTTGATCAAATACACTGATCAATTTCTATAAATAATATTATTTTCAAAAAATTGACTCTTTTTGTGTTCTTTTATACATTTAAAAATTAAAATTGTTTATTGGTTTTTAGTTTGCTTGGTTAAAAAGTTTGAAAACTTTATAGGTACTTACCTACAAGGTTTCTCACAAGTAATTCATAAAGGAACCAAAAAATCTAAATAAAGTATAATATAAACTTAATTTTGTTTTATAGGTATTTGAAGTACGAATTTGGAAGAAATTCTATAATCAAACGAAGAATATGAATTTTATTAATTTTGTTGTAATTCAAAAACATTTGTCGTGGAGATTTGAAACGTTTGCGTACCTTCAATATTATTTTTTTTCTCAACATTTGAAAGCATGCTTTCTAGTTTCTATTGCGTTTAGAAAAATAAGTTCATAATATAATAAATAAGATTAAATAGAAAAAAGACAGAAAGATGAGGCCTCCTAATGAAGGTACTTCAACGTGAATATGAATTTAAGATAGCGAAACTATTAATAATAATAGGTACTAATAAATACATAATATAGTACTAGGTTACTAGGTATATAGTAGTAGTTATAAAGTAATAATAATAATCATAGCTAAAAGTGATATACATTTTTTACGTAGGTATACCTAATCAACATTTAATAACTTAACCGTTATATATATTTTATACAAAACCAACAATGATATTTTCAAAACATTTGAATTAATGTTTTGATGAATTTTTATCAGCCACGATGAAAGATGGTTTAATGACATAAATTATACATGCTACAATTTAATAACTTGTTTAACCGTAATAATAATGACTTATAAGTTTTTGTAATTAAAAAAGCAGTAAAGGGAAATAGATATCGATATGCGTAGGTCGCACATTGGATTAGTGCTTAGTCTATTTCTAGTTTATACCATATACCATATTATAAATAGTAAAATAAATAATGTAATAATTAATAGAAATATAATAATATTCCGATTTACCATATCTACTCAGAATCGTTTTTCGTATGTAGTGATTTATCATTGAATTCAAATTTAACAAATTCATTACAATGACGAGATACACTCTACTCTTACTGTATAACAGAATGGTTTTCTGTTTACCTCCTTTTTAATTTTAATTTATTATTCAAACGATTCGTATTACTTTACAAACATAACAGTTACGACTACTTACGAAGTATTAAAGAGAAATTATCATTTCTCATCCAACATCCTTTAGCTTACGGTTATTTGTGTGTCCTGATTAGTGATTTATGCTTTATTATTTTTTTTTTTTGCATGAAGTATGTTTTTCAGTTATATATATTTATATAGTAAGAATCTACAGGGTTTTATATTTTACAATTTTAGAATTATAGGCGAATAGTCAACTTTAAAAAATATAAAACAATTTTTTGATACACTATATATTTTTTATCATTTAGATAAGAGTATAATAAATATGTAATATTTAAAATGTAGGTATAGGTAATAATTAGCTACTTAAAACATTTGGCGCTATATATTTATATTGTATTATGTAGACTAGCTAAATACATGGTTTGTTCATACTTCATAATTAATAAATTGAATGAGCAAATTACTTGTCAATGACATTAATAAACTGAACGTTATGATGTTCTGTGTTAAACAAGATAATATGTAAAACACATTTTGACGTCTTTTCATTTGCTTTATTCCAATTTCCTTTTATATATGTACAAAATACATTCAAAGAATTTCTTGTTTTTCTATCTATGTAGGAAACTAGGAATCTTCTTTATTAGTTTATTAAAAATAATATACACAGAAAAAGCATTTGATAGTGGGAAAAACTGACAGATGTCTGTTCATGTTCTTGTATTAATATTTGTGGTCTTAAAATATAGGTATGCATCATTTTATAATATTTGAATATGTTCGAACATCGTTCGTATAATATAAATATGCAAAATTAAAATAAACTGGAGAAGTCTTTCTGCTATAAGTATCGGGTGTTTGTAGGAATCTAACATTGTCAGTGATTTTTGCAAGTAGTCACTGTACAACGAAATATATTAATTTTTTTATTTTACTTCTGCCAAGTTGTATGATAGGCATTTATATTATATTTACATTTTTATCATATATTATTAATAAATTAAAATATTTTAACCTAAACTGTATTATTGTTGCATAAAAAAAAAAAAATAATAATAATAGTATTACCTCTATTATTGGCTGAAAAGTCTATAATACTACCTACATGCATAAACCTTACATAACTATACGATTGAAAAGTAAGTATAATAAGTTAGGAAATTTTCATTGGTTTATGGTTATGGTAATGCGTATACTATAAACTGTGTATACTGTTTAGGGTGTGGCTGACAAAGCCACGCATGGTTATATTAGGTATAATAATTAGATAGAGATACAATCATATTCAAAATATTATAAATTTGTGGGTTAGTAAATAGACAACAGTAATTGGAATTGGTACTAAAATGGTTTTTGTAACATTGGTGAAGGTAAAGTCGTAGCCAGGGTTAGGTTAGGTCAGAACCCTACCCCCTCCAAATTATAAAATTTTATTATCATATTATTAGAATATTTTCATAATTTCATATTGTATTACATAATATAACATATTTATTATTTATGCTCTTAACCCTCTCAAAATATTTTGCTGGATCAGCCTTTTGCGAAAGGATTATTTAAATTGTGTATTTGTCATTATGGGTTGTTAAGAGTTTAAAGTTGTCTATTTTCAATTCGATAAGTTTAATATAGAATACAATTATTAGCTATTATACAAAGACTTCCAAATTAAAAAAATGCAAGATTATATAAACGCCTTGGATTTAAATTTCCATAGTTACTATACAGATTAACTGGATAAACGGTCACTTTAATTTAGATGTACGTTCACATCTCAAATACGCTTTTAATGCGGTCATACATATGAGATCTTACTAATTATCGTATTTTAAGTTAATCTTTAGTATTTTAATCTACTATATTATTAAATTTTATTTTTCTACATTTTTCTTTACGTCTAACCAACCTATTTGTATAGGTACCTATTATTATATTAAATTATTATTAAATTTAATAGTCATAAATGTACCTACTGATTTGTATTTATCCACTAGTGTACCTTTATAAATTATTTATTAAGATAAGAATGTCTTACTTTATATAAAAAAAAAAATTGTACTAGCTGGTATTGTGAGACTATACTTCTCAAAAAAATTATTTTGCATCGTTACTGGAATTGATGTGGGCGGGTAACAGTAACGCTGTGATCTATTGATATAGACGGTCATTATTTATTTGTTTACCATTCAAAACAATTAAACATTGATTTATTATAAAAAAAATATAAAGGTAATATAAAATATAAATGATAACTTATTAACTAATCGAATGGTTTTTATTGTATATAGCCGTTATTTCATTATTTATATTTTAACTTAAAATATTGTTTGTATTTCACAATATCTTGCTGTATTTATATACCTACATACATTTTTTTATTTTTAGGATCATGGAAATGAATAATTATATCATAATATTATATTGAGAACAACAGCATTGAAGATTTTTCTCATTGAATGGACTTTTTAATTATAAGTATGAATTTAAGTTTGCTATTTTGTATTAAAATTAAAAATTTAATAAATAAAATTATTAATTTAATAGGCTTTAAATAATGTTTTTTTTTATATTTTTTTTATGAACTCTGTCCAAAAAATTTGTATTCATACCTAAAGTTATTATTGTTTCAATTTTATTATAAAACCTTTAAACGAAAATCAGTAAAATTTTTTTTAGTTACAGACGTTGAGTTAAAAATATAATGTAATATGATGAATGAATATTTCCATTCAAGTATTGAATATTTTCCCTCTAATAATAATATTTATTACCTCTGACATACATAAAACTATAAAAGTATGTATATTTTATCAATACCGTTGACGCTTTTGAAGCCTACAATGTTTTTACTGTATTAGTGAAGTAGGTAGATTTTATACAATTAAATTGGAATATTGTTGAACTAAAGATATAAATGAATGTTAATCATAAAATAATGATAAGTTTAAGAATTATATTTATGATTGTTGACAAGTTATCATTACATATTAATATATTATGGGTTTTCATCGAAAGCCTGCAAATAATTATAACTATAGTTATAACGTCAACGCTTTTTTTTTTTTTTTAAACAGAAGTTTTGAATTTAAAGAAAGTCTTACAAAACCGTCAATATATTTTAATTATCAATGATAATACTATGTAGATGAGTGAATTTCTAGTTTATTATTAATTAAACTTTCTAGTTATGCAAAATATATAAGGAAAAATCAATATAAGTTCATACATATTAAAGTTCTGGTTTTCAATAAACCTATAAGTAAGATTATTCTTTTTTAAACTATTCAATACTGAGTACAGGCATTATATGATTTTACTTTTTTATTTTTATTTTTTTTTTTTTTTGAGGCACTAGCTAAGCTATTTTCTTTATTAAAATATTTTTACCTTTAAAAGTTGAATAAAATATTAAATAATTATGCCTATAGCCTATAGGTAAAACATAACTAAAGTCACGGTGAAAATACCATTTGTATATTTTTAAATAGGTAGGTACATATACTTTAAAAGTTTGTATCACAAGCATATTAATATTAAGTAACATCAAATCGACTCATTTCATCAGCAAACTATATAATATGCTGGATCTAATTTTCAATATTGTATTTCAAACCTTTAAAAACAGTTATTTTTTATTTCCCTACTCTATTAATTATTACATTATTTACGTGAATACCAGGTTCAAATATTCAGCATATTATAATCCTACTCTTTTGAATTTTACATTTTTATTTTTACCAATCGTTTTTGCATAAATTTGTAGATATTATATGAATGTAGGATTAATTATACATTTAATTTGGAGAATGGTATGTATCCATTAAGTGATTATTTTATCACGAACCTTGAACCACTCATTATTTCAAACGCTATTCAAATTGTAGAAAATATTTATTTTATTAAATATTGTAAGAAATTTGTTTCTCTTATTTTTAATTATTTTATATACGATTGTACGAGTATATAATTTTAAATTTACATGTATATCAAAATTGTTTTAAAGTCATAACTCATAACCTACTTAAGTTTTGTTGCAAACGTTAGAAACTTAATTCTATTTTCTGGAAAATTATTAAAATTCATATTATTAAACATAGCTAAAAAAAGGCCTACCGCAATAACCCAAACCTTAATTAGGTTTTAAAATATTTTTTTGCCATCGGTTGTCAATTTGTCATGTTTGTCATGTTCACGTAAACAAAAAAAAGTACATTTTTTATCTTTAAAGTTTTGCATTTTTTATATCACGTATGCTTTAATATTAATACGAAATATTATTTTTATACTTAAATACATATACAACTTTGTAATGGTTTATCATATATAGACAGTACACATTAATGTACACATACATAGCCACATAGGTACGGTTGAACGGTTCTTAATAGAATATTAAAAATCATAATTAAATAATAATTGAGGTCTATTATATTTTCTCCGTTTTACGCATTTATAAACTACTTGTGTGGATATTGGTAATTGGTTGTACCTTTAAAATATATGACTAGAATCTGTACGATTTTATGTGGCTCATTATATCAATAGGGCATTTGAATGAATCTTGTAGGTTGTCAATCATTATTCATTAACACGAAAAACTTCTTGAACATTTGTTTAGATTATATAATTCAAATCGTGTTATGCGTACACCTATTAGTTTAAACGTAAAAGTAGCGGACGGATGTCGAACGGATACAATACTTGTCTTATGTATAGTTATTGCGTATGGATAATGAAGTGATTCTTTGTCGTACGTAACATCATCATCATCATTGCAATCTAAATATACTAAATGGTAATACATAATAATATCGTTACTTTTGATGCTACAAAAAGTATATAGGTACTATAATTATTATATACTTAAGTGTCCTAAGCTAAACATTTGAATCTGAGCCCATAATAATGATTCTGCAGTGGCAAAACGTTATTTCGCATATTTTTGACTAAAATTTGGAAATTTTTTAATTATTATACCTACTTATCATACCTACTTACACGTATTTCGTAAAACTTAGGTACTAAATCAAATTATACCCTACACGATTGTATTTGTTCAGTTGTAACTGAAGATAATATATTTCGGATAATATAGTGTCATCGCATTTTGATGATTTTCAAAACACGTAGTTACGTAGTCGCTTTCGACTTGGCTAATCGATTATCGCATTAAAATAATCTCTTTACCGACACGGCGAGAAAGGTATAAAGCTTATCGTAATAAACTCTAAAAAAAAAAAAATTCGCTCGCAAATTCGCAAATTCGAAGTTAATAATTTATCGTTTTTTTTTTTTTTTATAATTTAGCTGGAGCATAGTATCGATAATTATTAAAATATTCTTCTCGCGGCCTCCTAACGACGAGCGCCTAACCAAAAGCCGTCGCGCCGAGTGTCGAGCGTGGGCGACGGTCTTGTGCGCAAATAAAAAAAAAAATAACATCGTTAAAACATTACAATAATTGTACAGTACAATATTATTGCCGTATTGTATATTATACTATTATTGTTATTGTTAAGGGGCGGCGGCGCAACCGGTTCGTCGTCGGTGGGGTGGGGCGGCGGGACAGCGGTGCAGATAACGATATTAGGAAGAACCGCCGAACCGGTGTGGACACGGAGCTGCTCTGGCAGTGTGTCGCGAACGCGTGTCTCCGCAACGTATTCGTCCGGTTCGCGTGTCGTTTTTTTTTTTGCTTTTATCGTGTCACACCGCCGCCGCCGATCGGAACGCGCCCTCCGCACTCGGTCGCTGCGTTCGCAGACCACTCGACGGCAGACGGACATTTCGACGGTCACCATCGATCCCGCGGGCGGCATGAACGCCGCCGCGGCTTATCCGGGTTTCTCGGAATACGCGGGCTACTCCGACAACGCGACCACCGCCGCCGCCGCTGACGGGTCGGTCGCGGCGGCGGACGGCCTGGCCGACGATGGCAAACGATTGCGCCGGCGGTCCCGGACCACCGTTTTCGCCGGTTTTCGGACCATTTTCGAACCGTCCACCAACCGGTTGTCGATGAAGATCTACGGCAGCGAAAAGGCCGTGCTCAAGGAACGGCTCAGGCAACGATCCCTGGGCGCCTGGGTCATCCACCCCTGTTCCAAGTTCAGGTAATAATAGTATACTGCAGGATGAGCACGCCGTAGTTAGGGACGTATTATAGGGCGACCGGTACACTGCTGGCCCATTCGAGTATTTTTTTGTAACTTTTATCGGCCCAAAACCCGTTCAAATCGATTACAGCGATCCCACCGAGTTAAACCACCCCGTGAATCGCCGCTATTTCTACCCGGGCTTGGGGTTATCTTCTAATGTTTACTAAACTCTATGCTCGGGAAGGGCTTTCACGCGATCAAAACGACATTATGACACAGTATTATTAATTATAAAATATCATCATATAAAAAAAATGTACTTACGAAATATTTCGGAGTTCGTCCTATTGTGTTTTTCCATTCAATGGTGATAATATTGTGTATGTCGTAGAAGAAAACGACTGCAGGTTTGCGCGCCCCTGTTTCGAATTCTATGCATTGCCGATGGCAGACGTTCTTTAGTAACGTTTCTCGAGTTATTTGACAACAATCTTTTTAAAGATATATCACTTGTTTTGTTGTCTCGTAACCGGTTTTGATTCCTACATAAAAGGTTGTTTCGGGTTGTTTGGACAAAGTCGGTTGGTCACCTGCCGTTTTGGCGTCCTTAAATATGTGAGAAATTCGAAATCTGACTAGGTCTATTTTTAATGGTATTATAAATTTATTTATTTTTTTACATTTGTACGGTTTTTACAAGTACACTGACCATATGGTCTTTTTTAATGTACAGTCTGTGTGTGATTTTAAATTTATAGAGATTTGCTTTACCATACTAAGTTTATTATTACCTTTAAAGTGTTATCCATAAATCATAATAGTAGTATATTTTAATATTTGAAAATCTCGAAAAAAAAATAATACACGTTATTGTAAAACTAATCGTTTTACATGTTGGCTTAGAATTTACAAAACAGGAAAGTGTAAACTAGTTAAAGTTGTTTTAAAGGTGTGATGGAAAATAATGATGTCAGCTTGATAATTGTTCATAGTTACCTAGTCATTACTTACTTTTTATAATACAGTTTATGATTTGGAGAAATAAGTGTACATTTCTTATATGCTCATATAATTAATTCCATTTAAATGTAAATATTAATATTATTACCTATACTATAAATATATCTGCGTGTATACAAATTTGCATTGATTAACTTAATAATAGTTTATTTTAGTAATGTACAAAATATGTTAATTAAATTCAATATAAAATATTGTAAAAGAATATTATTATGTATACATATATATTCTTTTGCTTATTTAGTAGTTCCATACTTTCATTGAGTACCTCTCAGTATTAATATGAATAATTTGGCATGAAATGCAATATTATAGTTTTCTATTTAATAAAAAATTCCACCAACTGAATAATTTAATATAAACAAAACACTTTCCAGAAATCTGTAAAACATTTTTAGAGAGGTTATTACTAATTAATATATTTAATTACCTACTAGTAGTTCAATAATTATTTGATAAACAAAAACATGTGATTATGTAATATGTTCTCGTTTTTGGGGCTCAAATTTTGAATTAACAATTTTTAAAATGAACAATTGCATTTGAGACATGTATATTATCTAAGTTTTTGGAGATGTTTATTAACCAATGTCAACCACTACATATAGTAGTCTATAGTAGCTGTAGGTAATAGGTATAGACTACTATGGACAGTTTGACAGTTAGGACACATTGGAATAGGTATGTCGGTACCTAATGTATTTTTGAATTGAAACATCGAAATGGTATTAACAATATTCATTGATGTATACAATATACATACGGTACTGTACTGCTAGATTTACACTATACAGTATACACCATGGCTTAAATATAATAAGTATATTTAAGTCATGCTATACACTATAATTTTCAATACTAAGAAATATTGATTTTGAAATAAGTAGTTAAATGTATAGGTATTTATGTTTTATTATATTCTGCATTTTATTTTTATAACAATCGTAATCTGCAGTTAAGGTTACAATTATGGATATTAATAAAATATAAATACATAATTTATATTTAATGTACACGCTTAATATAAGTGTCTAGTGTCTACTTAGTTATTTTTATTAACAATTAGGAGCGTCACGGCCCACTTTGTATAATATTGTTGTCAGGGCATACCCACCAAAGATTATGGCTACTACATTTTTCATCTTTTGTCAATGTGCTTTTATGTTTTTATGTAAGGTATAGCTGACAAAGAGACATATTTTACTCATTTTAAATGCTTTCAGTGCAGTATACATACCTAATTAATATTATATTGAATTATACGAAATAATATAACAAATTATAATATGATTTATCTTTTGATAATTATTTTTATCATTAGGTAGGTATGCTATATTATTGATTATTATAACTATAGTATAGCTTTTGTAGCCATTCAACGTGTTTTAAATATTAAATTTATGCACTTGATTAATTTTATAATAAAATAAATTAAAACAGATAAAATAGATAAATGAACATTATTTTTAAAAAGTCTTTTAAAAATATATCATAGTGTAAGTTAACGAAAAGTATAGGAAAAAGGTGCAGTTATATTAGGTAAAAGGGTTCGAAAAATATTTTGGCGTAACTAAAATAAATCTGGCTCTCAAGTCGCCGATATGTCGTGTTTAAAAAACAATTGTCCAGATACCAGTTTATCCTTGAACAATCGTTTTATTTATTTAGACCAGACTAGAAGAAAATATATTCTAAATTGTTTTCATCTAAATCCTCACACAGAGATCTATTATTCTACCTATGACATGTTTTAAGTTACGTACAATTTTATCCATGCACGATTGGGAAAAATATTACTCTCAGTTGTATTATTGTTCAAAAGTCTTTTATTATTAAGATTTATTAGTTTAGATTTCTTATTTTTTACTGGCTTTCTGGTTTTATTCAATGTTTCATACGTCTAGGAAAGGGGGAGCACAGTAGACCAGTTCATTTAACGCGTAACTCACCCCCGCCCACTAACACACCAACCCGCTCAATCTCCCCAACTACCAAATACATCACACAAATACAGTATAGTATTCACTACGCATTAGGTGTCGTCATTTTGTGCGTTTGTTATAAATATTAAATTTATTCATCCGACTGCATAATATTTCACTGGTGGGGAGGCGGTGTATAAATAAATGCGTGATATTTTACAACGTACGTTGATCAGACGTATTATTCGACTGCGATCGGACAATAATATACCTACATAAATATTTGATATACATATTATATATTATTATAATACACCGATGCGGTGTTTCGTGGCAAACATCACGTTAGTGGATAATAGTTCATAATCAAGGCTTAAAGGATCAAAAACTGGTTCATTATATTATATATTAGTATTTTCCACGTTGATATAAGTTTTCAAATACGTTAGTACCTTACTTAATTCATAACTCATAAGTCATATTAACGCACATTAATAATTGTTTGAATTGTGTCAAATGTAATATAAAAACAATTTTACAATTGAAATTTATATAAAGTATAATACACACATTATACAGCTTACAAGAAATTCATTTGTTTTTTGTGAGAGGGGGGTGTATAATGATATTAAATTGATAATTTAATTTGATATTTCGTGTTATTTTAACAATGAATATTTTTAATGTTATTTATCATATTAAATATTTAAATGTCTTAATTATCATTTTAAATAAGTAACTTAATTTTTATATGTATTTTATTTCAATTTATTAAAATTAAAAAATTATTTTAAAATTTATATTTATTAAAAAATTATAATTAATATTTTCACTTAAAATTTTTTACTATCATACGATTATCTAATTCAGGGGTGGCCAATATTTTTCTATATTGTACCAAATAATAAATACAAAATTGAGAATGTGCCTTAAAAATTACCTATTTTTTTATTTCTATAAAATATAAATTTAAATTTTAGATTTTTTTCTTATAATTAGATACTATTTTTATGATATTTTAATGTTGAATTTGTTTGATGGATATTATCTCTTCGTAATTTTCGTTATTTTCGGCGCAAATAAAAAATATTTAAAATCATATATTATTTTATCTGACGTTAGTGTGCCATTCAATAACAACAAATGTGCCACAAATGGCACGCGTGCCGTAGTTTGGCCTCCCCTGATATAATTAAAAGTAAACATAATGTTCTTTGCACACCACTGCGTTTGGTATGATTTACAATAATGCACACTTCTAGCCGATGCATATGACATTGCAAATTTAATATAATTTTATTATATAATATAGATAATTATAGCAATTACTGTATGATGGTACTTATACCCATCCTAAATCTGTAAAATCAATGTTTTGATTTTATAGAAATATTACGGTAATGACCATATAATAGAAAATTAATATTATAGAACGAAATTGAATATTTAGTAAATATTTAATTTTGTTAAAAAATGATTATAGGTATTATATATATATATTATGCATCATGGATTAAGTTCTAAGTGAATATAAATTTACGTTGAACCCATTTTATATGAATATCATATAGCTTAAATATTTTCTTATTAACAATAATTGAATATTTTTAGTTTCTATAAAATAAAGTATAGTAATATTATGTTAACGTTTATTAATATTGTAATTGAACGCTTGTCCAATTATTTTTTGCCTCTCAGGTATTAAATCTCTGTTTTATATTAATAACGTTAATTATTGTTTTTTGGTCGGTTAAGATTTTTCAAGCAAATAAATTTTCATTGAACTACAGGCAAAAATGGAATCAATGTGTAATATAGGTAATACATATTTATTATCGACATTTAAACAAATATTATTTATTGAATTATACAATAGTATATTTCTTTCTTATTATTTAATCCATTTATATATATTGATCTGTATTATTGTAAAAAATTAACCCTTTTAATAAACTCACTAGTAATTGCATACAACTTATAATATAATTTGGAATATATAATGAGTTATCCATTCTGTGAATTCTATAATTGCAATTCATAGTTAGTATCATAACTACTAATTAGCTATTTTTAGTATCGTTATCCAAGTTTTGGGAGGAGGAAACATTTTTTTACATTTAGTATTCATCCCACTTTCATAATAAATGTACAACCATAAACACCAAGTAGAGAACTTAGCTTGATGTTTTCTTCTTGACATTAAGCTATTAATCGCACCAACGTAATAAAGTATTATAGTCCGTAAGTATTATAATATATATATTAGGCCATTTATTTAAGTTGTATATTTTAAATTACTCAATTATAATATATATATATATATATATTAGTTATGTAAATTTTATCAATATTATTACACCATAGTATAAATGTATAATAGGTACTCAATATTAAAATTGTTATAGATACATTTATATTTATACAAAAATAAATAATACAGATAGCAATGTGAATAGGACTAGGAATGAGCTTATAAAAAAATTATCAAAATGTTATTGAATGATACATTTCCTATTTAAATTGTTTATGAAAACGATTTAGTAAGTGGAAAACTTACTTTTATTTTAATTATTACACTATTATTTAGGTATGTAAAATCTAAATTTAAAAAATCCTGTTACACGCTTTTTGAAGATTTTTATTAGATTGGTAGGCATTACTGAAAAAGGGAGTTTTGTTTCTAAATTCTAAATATAAAATTATTGAAAACTAATAGATTTATTATTTATTTTTACTTATAGATATTAATTTTTAGTTTTCTACAATTAAGTTTTGAAGCTTTTATTGTTTTTTTTAATAAAAAAAACAATATTAATATTATCTGTATTAATTTTATTTTTAATGAGTCATATAATATATGAACAACTTTAGTTTAAGTTCTCTGAATATTACTAATAGAAAAATATAAAAATAATTTAGAAAATGTACATATCTAGTGTTTAAATTTTGAATCTCAATTTTAACCTACTAAATTTTATCAACGTTTATACTAAAAAAAGAGATAGTAAATATCTACTTTTTTTGACAGTTCTTTGTAATATTTCGAGAAACTTTTAAGAAATTGAAATAAATTACAAACTAGACTCTATCCAATCAATTGATACTTGTCATTTGGTCGTTTTTTTTTTTGTATGAAAGTGTCTCAGTTAAGGTTAAATCAGTCAAGAGATATATTATTGTACAACTAACACATTTTTCACTTTGCTCAGAGTTTAAAATTTTTAAGTCGATTTCACACCCACATGAGTTGTCGCTATCTTACTAACGCATAGTACAATAGTACATATCATATTCAATAAAAAACATATTGCTTGTTCTACATAAAACCATTTTTCTGTGTAGAGAGATGTAATAAGATATAAACCTTTGTTTTGTAGAGTTGAAGTTGAGTCCTTATACCCACACATGTACGGCATTGTGACTTAATATTATTATACACATAATAATATAAATAAATAAATATTGTTAAAAACAAAGCTAGTGCACCGAGTGTTAGAATATTTAAAGTAAAAAAAAACAAACATTTTTTGGAGATGTTTTGTGTATATTAGTGACAACAGCATTGGTGATAATAATAATAATACATTTTGTATAACCTGCCAAGATTAGTTTGGCAGATTATATAACTCGTTACGTTTATATAATATTTTAATTAATAATAATCAGTATATGATGTATATCGTGACTTATTTTCTTAAATTTCATTACCATTTCATACCTACATTACATTCGTTTTTGTTAAAAGTGTAATACTTTCTGTGTCTTCATTTCGCATATTTTTCAAAGCATTTTTCAAGTCCATTGATATTCTAACATATTATAAATGGAATTAATATTATTTCTAATTTCTAATTTATATAACATCGAATTTTGAATAATAGGTATATATATATATTTGTATCGAAAGCGATTCTAGCTTTAAGCAATATTTAAACAACACGTGCGAATTGCATAGAAACCGTATGAATACGGTATGATTTACCTATATAAAATAAGTTAAAATAAAATATATATATATATATAATATAGAGTAAAGACTATAAATTTGAAAATGTAACTAGTTAATTTTAAGTAATATTACGTGTATTATAAAATTACTTTTGGCACCTTAATGGTATGGCACCCAGTCCCCATTGAACCCGCCAGTCTTGCAATATTTCATAAGTCCTGTGTTGTTTATATAAATCTTATATCAAAAGTTCATAATACCAATGTACAAATTATATTGATATTTAATGAACAATATAAGAAATATATTTTATTTTATTTTTTAACTTTGTAAAAAGAGTAGATAGAGTAGGTTATAAATTATTTCTAAATCGTTCTATGGATTGAAAGGAACCAAAAATCACTGTTTTTAGAATTGAATATATTTATTAATATCCATTTGGATGTTTTTAATTGTTTTAAAGCGTGGTCAATGTTAATTTCAGTCTGACTATTTATATTGAAAAATAGTTTTAATGAATTATTTTTGGAAAGTATCGAAATAAATGAGTCATAAAAATGTCAATTTATAGGTTCAATGCTGTATAAATTATGAATAAATTGATTTGTCCCATTTTGAAGTACTATAAAGTATTTATAAATTAGTGTAATTTTTTCAATTTCCATCATGGAAATATTATATCATTTTGAAAACTAATAACCGACAAACGTGTCACATCTCATTTATTAGACCCTAAAGAATACCGGGTACATATTACGGTAATATGTTGTGTTAGGTCTTGTAATGGATTTAAAGGAATGTATACTATTCGATTTGATATTTGGGGACATTAGAATACTATGTATGTGAATAGGGTTAACCATAAAAAAGTATTTTCAAGAACAGCTACTGTATACATCTTGATTCAAGTTAGATAATGTAGGTACATTTACCTAGTTTTATTATATGGTATATATAGAAATATATGTATAAGAATCTTATATATTTTCTAAAAACTTTTTTTTTAAGTTATCGTTATTTGTTGTTTTTTCTTTTTTTTTGCTATACAATTGAAAATATTATTTATTTACAATAAATTGCAATCAACAAAACAATTGGTTAAAAAGATTTACATTAAACTTTGTTTAGCGATAAAGAATAATTTAAGGTGTATATTATATATATTATAAAATATTATAGCCAGTATATAATTATTATAAAAGTTTGAAGAGTTTGTAAAATTATTTGGGTTTAATATTATTTATAAATAAATAATCAATTTGCTTATAATATTACCACTGCTATAGAATGAAAAACAAAAATAAATATATATAACTTGGATTAACTTCAATCCTAAGTTTAAAATACAGTTAATTGCATTACGTCAGTTTTTTTGGAACGCCATAAAACAAATTATATTTTTTTTTATACACAGGTTACAGGTATTAATAATAAAACAAAAGTAATATAACGATAACTCAACGAAACATGAACAAATAAATTCATATATTGGTATTCCATATTATGTAAATGAGTTAAATTGGTTTTAAACAGAAATAATGAAATATTCATCTATAAGCTTCATGTAATATAATTTTTAAAAGCAGTATTTTGAAATAACAATTTTATAAATTATCGCTGCTTAAGAAACGAGATGCATATTAAACGCATTTATATTTGCATATAAATAAAACGCTTAATACACATTTCATTAATAAAATATACGGTTAGTTATAAATTATAATACTTTTTAACCAGAGTAGTAGACAATAATAATATATGAAAATATGAGTACATCGTTAACATTCAGTTTATTTTCAAAATTATGTGAATTCCTAAATATTTATTATAATAATATTATATTAATACATTGCGGTATTACATTTTTTTTTTTTTTTTTTGTAAAAGAATGTTTGTCGACCGTAAACCTATTGTTTTTTTTTTTTGTTTTTAAAGTATGGATATTCGTTATTATTGATATTCGTGTACCTATTAATTTTCTAGTTTCAGTGATTTATAAAGCAATGTTCACGATTTACTTTGCTTCGATAGTTATTATGCTCTACATACATTTATGATGCTAACCAGGCACCCGCAATTGTAAAATGCCTTTCTTTTTATTTGAACAAATATATTGATAAATTAATTTTTTATTTTTATTCTATATGAATAGATATTTAATATAAGCTTTTTTTTTTTTTTTACTCTATAAATAATGAAAATTATTAATTATTAATATTATCTATAAAACCGTTAAAATTATATTTGCAACACAAAAATTAAACTAAAAGGTTGTATACCTGAAAATTGCATGGTAACTAGTTATTTTAAGATCATTTTTTTTTTTTTTTTTGGTTAATATTAGAATTAGCTGGTATAACAATAAATAAAACGTAATATTTAAAATTAATTATAAAAGAACTGTATAATATATATAATCTTTTTTTTTGTACTGTAATGTTGTATTTTGATGTTGGAGGAAATTAGATAAATTAAAGTTGCTCAATTGATTCTGATTTGTATATTAGTATATCGTTGTATAATTATTTCTTTTAAAGTTCATATTATATATTATTTTATCATAAATTAATTTGTGTTAACTAGTATTTTTTATCTAGTATGGAATAGGGGTTTTCTCTTCAATGTATAAAATAATGTTTTTCATAAAGCTTAATGAATCGAGATAGAAAAAAATATGCTATACTCGATTAATTAGTTTATCGTGAGTGTAATTACTTTGTATCATTAAGTTTTTATAGGGATGATTTTGCTTAATTTTATTAGTAGACGTGAACTAATGGAATTTTAATTTTTTAAAACTTTAAGGGTTTAGTAATCACTTGCTATGTTACTTATTACGGATGAAATAATATACTCAAAATTATTTTGTTTTACTGAATAACAATTTTTGCGTACTTTAATTAATATTTAATACTTATAATTTACTTAGTTTACCAATATTTACTAATACATATGGTATGGTTTATTTAATACTTCAGTTCTAATGATGTATTTCATATAAATCTAAAACACTTTTTAAACTAGTGGTTCATTGGATATATTACACTAATTTTAGTACTATTTTTTTCGTGTTAAAAAAAATAAAAAATATTTTTCTATCAATAACAATAATATAATTTTATTTATTTATTTTATATACAACGTACATAGTTATGGTGGAGAATTCTAGTTAAATAGTTAATAATAAGAAAAAAAATAGATCACTATGTTTGTATTCATGTTGATTTAAGATGATCTAAGTATAAAGAAAATAATTCTGAATAAATTACATTTTTAAATATTATAAATGCTAATAACCTGTCTGTCTGAAATTATAAACAAATATATTATCATTCTCAGTTATTTATATATTTCATTTAAATATTAAATAAAATATATGAGGGGCTTTTAAAAAATCAAAAGTTGTTTTTAGCGTTTGAAGTAGCTTTTATAAATGGCCAATCACTCATAATATTTAAATATAATCATTAATTATATACAAATGTAATTTTTAGTACTTAAAATATAATAAAATAATTACAAAACAAAAACTTAATATATTCCTATACCTAACTAGTATAATTTATAATTTAACTGTGTACCTAATTATTATGTATTATTATTTATAGTTTTTTTTGTTCTAAAAGTAGAAATTTAGTATAATATCATAATATATACATTTTTAGTTAATCAAAATATTAATTAACTATTCAATATAAATTTAATAAATTATTTTTAATTAATATTTAGCCAAGAATTTTTGTAACTATTGATTATACCATTATTAAAATTATTTTTTTTTATTTCTGAGTTGTCTATAACTTTTAACAATGCGACTTTGACAAGATGATAAATTGTTAATTTGAATTTCAAGTGAATCAATATTTTTTGAATATAAGTCTTAATTAGACATATTTTATTGAGCTGTATATTTTTTTTTGATCTAATGTAATTTTAAAACTTTTAACAGATTCAATAATCTTCGTCTGTACACAAATCTGACGTTTGTAGTGTAAATTACAATGATATAGGTATTAGTTTATTTTGTAAATAACAGATGCTTTGAATGGTTCGATGATAGAAAGATCCAAAACGCATTAATGAATAAAATACAATCTTAATTAAAAACCGTTTAATATAAACATCAAGTTTTTAGTATAAACAAACTTTTTGGTTCTTTTAAAAGATAATTATATTTTAACCTAACTATACTAAGTAAAAGTAAAGAAAGAACTTTCTCAAATAAAGTTTAATTTATGGTATAATTTTTATTAGAAATCGGGTAGAGATTGTTTTTTGAAACCTATACTAGACCTAACAGCTTTACTCGTACATCAATTTTACCTTTGGTTTTGAACAAAATATCACAATTATAGACTTATAGAAAAATTTATTGTGAACTGTCATAGTATAGTATTTATTGTTTTTTATAATTGTAAATTATAATTATGAAGTCGAAACTATAAAAAAATTATCAATAAAAATGAGTTTAATATACCTATTAAAATATGTAATCTTATATGTGATCATTTATTGTAGCTTTGACTTTTTTTTTTAACATTTACGAGATATTAACATCAAAATGTTTGTATAATGTCATCTATTACCAATCTAAATTATTATTTTTTTTATAAACCAAAATGAAAGTTTTTTGAGTTTAATTTAATTTAATTTTATAGTTTAATAGGTACTCGTTTATACATATGTTCGGGTAATATAAAGAAAATCGAAGGTATATTCAATGATTGTATAAGATGTTGATTACTTTACTATATTTTTTTGTTTTTGGTTTATTATAATATAAAGTCATGTAATGTGACTAAATATTTTGAATAAGTTATATAATTATATACGTTTTTATTCTTAGAAGGCATTGTCATTTGTTATTTTATAAATTCGATTTTTGGTTTCTATTATTTTTTTGTTAGGATTAACATTTTTAAATTAAGTCGTCTGTGTTTGACAAAATCTGTGTATTTTTTTGATTAGTCTTGCATAAATTTTTTTTTATGAATCATTATACATATTTTTGTTTATGTTTTTATGAGGTAAATAATTCTAAATTACATTATAAGCTAACATATATTAGCTAATCTTATACGCGGCGTTGTCTGTGACAAATTAAATTTCCGTAAATTTAAACTTTATTAAATTAAGTTGAACTAGTCACTAAGTCACTATTTGAGGAAGTCAATTTTTAGTTTGTTCGATTAAAATTACCTAAATAATAATGGTTTTTTATTTTAATTTTATTGTTAAAAACTACAAAAAATACAAATACACCTATACAAGTATAATATATTGGCACGTTTTTGGTACTTCGTAAAAGAAGAGTTGATAAAAATGTATATTTTTAAATTTTTAGTTAATTATCGTTCCTTTAGTAATTTATAAAGATCCAATTATTTTGTAATACTTTCGATAAGTATAAAAAAAAAATAAAACATTTGCCGCTCACCTTTACATTTTCAAATGTATTCAATTCAAATAAACTAATAATTTATTTTATTAAATTGTATTGATGTAATGCTGTACAAATAGAAACAAATTAAAATAAACTCGTAACCCACAAAGTATACATCAAGTGGAATCTAAATTAAATTTTATTGATATTTAATATTTTGACTATACAGTATTTTTTTTCTAATTTTGTTGTAAAAAAAAAAAGAGATTTGTTACTGGAGCATATTATTTAAATATTATAATAGAAGAATTAACTTATTTCTTATGTTATGTATAGTTATTTACATTTTGATATAGCTAATATTAGCATACAATGTTTGTGAGTCGATATGAAAGTACAACAAAGTTTTACTAAAATGTATGTAATGATTTAATATGTACTATTAATTATAATTTTCACAAAAACCATTTATTTTATAACTAGTTTCAAATAAATAATTCATAAATGATATACTTATATAGTATTATATACATACCTTACAATTAGTTAAATTCTTAAGTACAATTTTATGTACTCTCAGAGAATTAACCAGATAGTTATAGTTCCTATTTAATTATAATTGTATTTCTACCATTAACTAAACATTAAACCCTGTTTTATGTTTCTGTAAATCATAAAGTTTTTATAAAGTTTGAACATTTTCATATGTATATAAACTAAAATATTTACTAATAGCCATAGGCTATTGTATGAGTTACGTATTTAATTAATTAATTTATATATAAACATATGATAAGTACATCAACAATAAAGATATGTAATAATTGTCAATTACGAAATAATTGGATTTTACTGCTAACCAGAAAATGTCATATAAAATGGCATAAAATTAGAGAAATAAATTTAACACAAACAAATACAATAGTTAAGTCTCCATTTTATAATTAATCAAATTTTTAATAAAATTAAATAAAATATGATATTTGTACTAAGTCATAGCATATAGCATTATTTTGTAATAGTAAAGCAATCAAAGTCATATATATATATATAAGTAGGTATGTGTAGGTAAAATATTGGAAAAATACAGTAAAATAAATTTATAATTTATAAAATAATTTTATTAGGTATAATATCGAAATTTTGAATTAACTTTATACCCGAGTAATGGTATATGATTGTGCAGTTAAATTAATTATTAATCATAATTCAGAATCAATTTTATAAAAAGATATCAACTATTGTAGGTATATAATTATACAAGTATATTACATATTTATAAATGTATGGCCGTATAAAAGAATTTGTATACCTACATAAGTCATTATGATATTTATAAGCTGACTGTGTGAAACTAAAGTGATAATTACGGATGAACGATTTCAAAAGCTTTGTGTAATATGTGTTATAAATTGTAATAGCCGATCGAATTTCGGTGGCCATCATGTTCGGTTATTTTCATGGCTGTTCATAAGTGATTAGTCAATCGCCTATACTTAAAACATTGTCAGTATAAGTTACTTCTTTCAACACCTTGAATTAGTTTGTCATTTTTTTGTCAAACAATAACTTCAAGGTTAGTATGCGTTACACTGTTACGTACACCATCATAATGGGACTACTTAGTGGCCATACAATTATTATTAAAGCAACGGTAAATCTGAAGACAAAAATGTGCTTTAATAAATGAGTCATTAAAAAGATGTGAATGTTTCCGTGGACTGTAGCTATCTAAATAATTAGGAAAGTGCATGTGTAAATCATATGTATACGTTTCTTTGCCTTGCACTTCAGAGTAGCATTATTTTTAACCCTTATTTTCGAATGACCTTTGTTGTCAAGTATTCTAAATTGCAATAGTGTAGTTTTTCATCTCTAGAACATAAACAGAGGAATCCGAGATGTCTTCTTCTTCTTCTTGGACGGCTAAACAGTGTTTGTCAATGTTCTTCTCTCCGACCAACATACTCTGCTAACAAAAAAAGAAAAAAAAAAAATAAATAACCATCTGTGCACATTTCTCAATGGCACGTCCTTTTTATTTAAATGTATTCGTCAGCTTGCCAGAACAGTTCCTTTTAATCTAAACTCATTGTAAACGAGTTTTTTTTTGACAACCACTCAGTCCCGAATATCTTATCCTGTTTGGAAAATTCATATCATATTTGAATACATTTTTATTTACAAAAATTAAAAAACTTTATGCCTGGAAAATGTATTAAAATGGATTGTCGGAAGGAAGGAAGTAATGTTTTGATTAGTCAAAATATCTATATATATATATACATGAAAAAATCATATTAAAAACTGTTTTAGATATTCTAAACGTATCGGTATCATGCACTTAGAGTATTATATTTATGTAGGCACACAAACATAATTTACTTTTAAAATCACATTATATTTGAAGTCTATTTATGTCTATTGTCTATAAATTCATAATTTATACATAATACAGATATTTTATAAATGTTTGGTCATAAAATGTAAATACAGTACTATTCAAATTGAATTTCATACAATGTAGAACTAAATTATGTTATTTTAAAATCAGACAATATGTGTGATAAATATATACACAATACTTTCTTGACGTGAAAACTTTTTAACATTAGGTTAAGTTAGGTATTATTCGTTTTGTTTTTTAATTTCTATGACTGAGATGAATTGTTAAATACATTCTTATGTATTTCATACCCAGATTGTCAATTTGAATTAATTTTGAATTAACTAATTGTACTTTGTGTTTGTATGAAAAAAAAAAAACAAAAATAAAACGTAGTAGATATATGTACAATATATAACATATTATATTCATATATATATATATTTATGTTATACTTGTTCATGTCAGCGATTTAAAACACGTGTTTGTGTTATTTTTTTTTTTTAAGGAAGTCTGCAAATTTTTAAAATTAATGGTTAGTGAAGGTCTAATAAGTTCACGGACGTCATCCATTAGCTTAAAAATAGTATGTTAATATACAATTGCAGTGGATGTACCATTCACATGTATATATTTAGTCTATGTATTATAGTGTACAATAATACATTGATGAGACATTTTTATTTAAAATAATTTTAAACTACTGCACAAATGACCTACAAATCATAATATACTCTCCTAATAAAAAATAAATAACATTATATGCCCAATAGTAATATGGTGAATTATTAAGGTTGTTACATATGCATTAAAAACAATGTGATCTATTAGTGTTCATAATTATAATTTCTAATATAATATTAAACAATCATAAATTATAATAATTATTTATAATAATCAACACATAGAATACCTACGATCAATTGTTAAACAATTTTCATAATAAAAAATCTTTTATATTTTAAGACTTCGTGAAAAAAAAATAAACTATCATTAAATTTGTATTCCTACTATAAATTACGATTTAAAATCTAAAAAATATTATTTATAAGCAATAATAAAATTATTTAAAAATTGATTAACATAGATTTTGAGTTGATTCTGATTTTACTGAGCAACTTAATAGTTTTTTTCCATTTCTTGACTTTTAAATTGTAATTCTTATCTATTTGTTTTGAATTTCACCGACCATCAAACTTAATTATTATGTGATGGAGAGGTGTTACATGCAAACAAAATGAGACTAGTCGTTTGCTTTAAGTGCTAGTAAGATGATGTATGAGGTAATATAATTTGTTTAAACAGTTAAATTTGTTATGTATACATATATATATATATGATTTGATATAAAAAGAAATCATTTTTAATTTTTCAACATAAATGTACTCGTATTTTATACAAATTTATTTTACAAAAAATAATAAGAAAAAGTTAATTAAAAAAATTATCTGTGGTTTTTGTACTAATTTTATCAAATTAATACATGGAAATTACCTAGGCTGGGTATTAACGAGTTAATAAGTTAAAATTTAAGTTAATTTTAACTTATTAACTTAACTTACTGGTTCGTTGTTTTAATTAACTTAACTCATTAGTACCTACATTAACTTAAAATTAACTAGTATAATTTTTAAAATTCATAGGCTATACGTACGTCACACATTCTTATTTTTAAATATTATTTTAAAACTGTTATAAGCATTGAAATAGTTTTGTTTATGGATATAAAATTGTTCCACATATATCAGTATATTATGTCACAGTTATATGATTTTATTTATGATATAATTAGTATAGTATGTGCAATATTTTATAATTGTATTGTCTAATATAATAGAGATATTAACTATTAAAATATTTTTATAATATTTCTAGGCTTAGAATGCCGTGTAAAAATGTCCGCATTACATAAAAATCTTTTTTTTATTTTTCTGATTGTATTAATTTTTCGGTTTAATAGCGAAATCGAATGTCTAACAATGAATTTCTATCTGGGTTATACGCAATAAAATAAATTATATTTTTCAAACGAAATAAACTTCTTTCTCATAATTGGAAATTACAGAATTTTATACTCGAACTTTAGTATTTACTTACTCTAGTTGTTTATGCAAAAGTAAATGTAAACTCATAACATTTATGTAAATTATTTTTGTAATACTATTCGTTAAATAATTTTATGTATTTGTTGCAGGTTTTATTGGGATTTGTGTATGCTACTGTTATTAGTTGCCAATTTGATTATACTTCCCGTCGGAATATCATTTTTCAACGATGATTTTGATACAAGATGGATAATATTTAATTGTTTATCGGATACAATATTTCTCGTGGACATTATCGTAAACTTTAGAACGGGTAACAATACTAATTATATTAGATATTAGAATTACTTAGATAATGCTTGTAAAATGTAAGACAGTTTTAATAAATCGTGAGGTGAAAATTGGTTCTCAATTTAAATGTTTTATTATTATTTTTTTTTAATAGTAATTATGTATGAATTAATAATAAATATATGTTACATGTTAAAAATATTTGGGTAATTATATTCGTTTACATAGTCATGTGTCGAGTTATTGGTACGAAAATTATAAAATATGAATTTGAACCGAGCTCAGATTATAAAAGTGATTTTCTGATTGTAAGTTTTCATTGTCTAATAAATTAATTCACAATGAATTTTAAATATAAATAAAGTGTAAAAGATTTTTAAACTACTTTAAAAATGATTATCAGTACAGAAAAAATATACATATAATATATATATTGAGTTATACTTACCTTAATAACAACTTTTAATGAATGCAGTTGTTTTAAATGTGAAAAAAATAAAAATTCTATTATTTTTACGAGAACAAAAAATACCTTCAAAGTTTCAAGTATTATCAACTGATACTAATACATATGATATATTTTATTTAAAGATAATATTGTAAACAATTTATTTTTATACAGTTGAAGTAAAATAGTAAAAATGCGATCATGTCAATATTTTACCATAGTTTAAGATTTTAATGTTTCTTGCAAATATAATGATAATATTATACATTTTAAATAATGGCTTATTTTTAGTTAATTTTTATGTGAGTGGTAATTTCTTAAACGTAAATTATGTAATACTTTTATTTTATTAAGTTATGTACACCAACTAATTTTTTTAAATTTAAATTTTTAAAATGTTATTTAATTAGTTTCTCTCACTCTGTATAAGAATTTAAACTTAAAAGTTAATATCAATATATTAAAGTTAATTTTTAAATTGAAATTATTTAAACTTGGTTTTTATCAAATACATAAAAAATGACTTATCTATTAAAATCTTACTAAAAACTATAAATATATATTATTTAAACAACTCAAATGGATTATAATTTTATCAAAAAATTAACTTATTAGGGAGTGGCATTCACATTTAGGTTTATGAAAACGACGAACGATTTGTAGTGTTAATGTATTGTTATAAGAATATTGCATTAGGAATTATTAACGTTGACCTACCATAAATCATTATACAAGGATACGCAAATTGCAATTATTTTGGTTGTACCACTCAAGTATTTTGCAATCATACATCAAATTTTAAACGTTTTATTTATTTGAAATATTAAATTCCTTGACCTTTATATTTTAGTCACGTAAGTATACTATTTTATTAAAATACACTTTTAAATTTGCATTTCTTTATTTTTAATCATATACAATTCTGTGATGTATATTAAGCTAGGCTATTTTGAAATAATTTTATATAATAAACAATATTTTATCCTGTAGAAAATAATTATTATTTAATTTATTATAATTAGGATATAAATAATTGTTCTAAGTATTGATTAATTTTGTTTTGATAGAGTATTTCATTACACATTATTAGCTAGTGTTTATGTGCATTAAATTTAAATTCAAAATGTGTAGTCTTCCTATAATTAATAACCGAATAACAAATTTTTTAGCATTTTTTTTTTAAATTTTTAGTACTTAAAAATATATGTCTTTAATATTAAACAATTGAAGTATCACCAGAGTGTACTCACTAATACAGTGATTGTATACAATAAAACATTGATTGAATATATACAAATATCTATATTCTTTAATTTTATTGTTACAAAATATTCAACTGAGTTATATTACTTTTATTGGCAGTAAATATTTTATGACATTTTTTTTAGAAATTTATATTACATTATTTTACAGGTATTTTACAAACTGACAATTCTGAACAAGTGATATTAGAGCCAAAATTAATAGCTAGAAACTATTTAAGATCCTGGTTCTTCTTGGATTTAATTAGTTCCCTTCCATTGGATTATCTATTTCTTATGTTTAATCAGGTAATAAATTACCAAATTTAAAATAACAATTTTTACGTTTGTCAAAGCTTGATTATTAAATGATGTTAATCAATACACATATACAGGATGTAGGTGAAGGTATACAGATTTTACACGCTGGTCGAGCTCTTCGCATTCTTCGACTTGCTAAGTTACTCAGTTTAGTTAGATTACTCCGCTTATCA
Source organism: Aphis craccivora (assembly GCA_009835225.1). Lineage (NCBI taxonomy): Eukaryota > Metazoa > Arthropoda > Insecta > Hemiptera > Aphididae > Aphis > Aphis craccivora. The sequence goes on from VUJU01000028.1 coordinate 131,415, forward strand.
AGACTGGTGCGGTATGTGAATCAATGGGAAGAAGTATATGTAAGTGGTTTTTGTAAAAATAATTCTTTTTCAATTGAACATTATTTTGATATATTATACGTGTATATTTAATATAATAAGTAGATACATAATAATTATGGTTGATTAGTTAGACATTATTGGCAATATTATAACTAAAAAATATGTAGGTATATACATTACAATATTACAAAAAAAAAATCAATGTTCACTCGTTGTATGTTGTTCACAATTTATTTATTTGTGTTTTCTATTATATCACACTGTTAATCTGATAATAAAACATTATAATCTAGGTATTTATAAAATAATAATAATGATGATAATAATAATAATAATAATAATAATAATAATAAATAAATTAGAATAATCTATTAATTGGTATACAAGAAGCATGGATTGTAGAGTTATATTATAATATATTGGAAAATAAATAAATTATTCAGTATAATATACTCATTTTATATTTTTGATTGATCTGATATGTAATTTAAAATTACCTTGTTGTTAACATACAACTTCTAAACTAGCAATAACAATAGAAAGTAATCATAAAGTAAGCAATTTTGTAACGGTATAATTATATTTAATATTAATATATGTAAAATTATTATATTATAATATATTAATTGTATTAAATAATGTCACAAAATGTAAAACCGAAAACTGGCATTATTGTATTAATATTAATATATTGTACACATTGTATATTAAAAACAAAAAAATAAAATAAATTAATAAATTAATTAATTATACCCCTAAATATTTTCTATCAATATTTTTTTTTTTTTTATTAATTTCCTAAATATTTAAAATAATTTAAATATCTATATGTAAGTTAAAATAAGAAAAATATATGAAAGCCGTATATTTACATTTAACACATTTAGCAAATTATAAATTAAAAGCAGCCCCCTGTAATTTCCTAAATTTCAAATGAATATTGTTCATTAATCAAATTCTTGTTAAAGAATCAGTTTATTTTTAACCCATCAACTAATAGAAAAAATAACCAGTTAGCATATTTTTATTGTAATTATATTATTTTAATTTTATGACAATTTTACCATGGTCATTCAATATAATATGAATAACTGTTATTTAAAAAAAAAATTATCATTATAAGCTGAACTTATTACAAATATTACGACTACCTAATTGTCAAAAATAACAATTATGTACATTTGAAATTAATTTGGCATTTTGATTCTTTATAGTCATTTGTAGAGATTTTTAAATTTTTAATTAGTAAAATTAAAAAAAAAATTGTTTTTATTATAAAAATAATTTATTCACTATTTAATAATTATTTCAAAATTTCAAGGCTGGGTAATGATTATAACTTATATGGTAATAAATATACGCTGTTAATTGCTTACGTATAAAATGTATTAATCAATAATCTCTATTTTGATCTACTGCGAAAATCATAAATTATGATTTAAAAATTTAATTAACAAATCATTTTAAACTTCCTGGGATAAAATACTATGAACAGAAAAAAATATTAAATGATTTAAAGTAGGTAACACGTTTTTGCTACCATCATTAAAAGTATGAAGTTCAATTGGTTATTATTACTGAAAAAAGTATTTAAATTTATTCAATGTTGAATAGTATATTTTGGTACTAAATATTTTTTTACACGAAATTGTAATAACAAAACAAATAAAAAATCAATCTAATACTTAAAATTAATTTTTTCACTCATTTGATACCATTAAATAGCAAACAAATTAATAAAGAAATACATCATCAACTCATCATATTGTAACAGTAAAAACAATAAGACAACTGACATTAGAGGTAGTTCGAAATTTAGGGAATAAAAAGTAGAAAGTACTTCTATAAATAACTGGGAAAACAGAATTTTTGAAAAATGAAAAATTCTTGTGATTAAATTTTTACTAAATATTCATATTATTATTTATTGAACATTAAATAATTTAAAATATTTTGGCTCTTTTTATAATATTTATGAATAGATACTTGAAGTTTTTATTTATTTATTTTTTTTTTGACCTACCTATGTGTAATTGAATATATTTACTTTAACATAAAGAGCCTTATAGTCTATACATATTTTATCAGTGATCAAAACTCAAATTTTTATTTAATGGTATATTACGTTTGAAAAGCGTACCTAATATTCTGATTGACGCAATTAAAAATTTTTGTTAATCTCTGTTAATTAAAAAAATATTGATTTAAACTCAAAAGTTAATAACAATAGTACATTATGATATAAATATAAACTATTATAAATACTAAATAGTTAATTATATTAAAATATGATGTTTTTAAAAATGGATTTAACCGTATTACTATTGTATTTTAGTAAAATATATTAATAATATCAATATAAATATACATAAACTTAATGTTTTTTATAGTACATACTTATTATATTATTCACTAATTTAGATATATCTTATATTGGGTACCCATCTGGTCATCTATTCACAAAGATGTTGTTGAGTTCTTTAAACCTATGCATGAGTGCATAATACACTACAGTACTACACGTTTATTTGTTTATATAGTAATATCACGTGTATATAAATTATAATCGTGTAGTTCTATAGAACTTTGGTACTGGGATATAATATAAATATTATGTAAAATAATAAGATACCTAAACTAATTGATAGTATATGTATACTGTATAGAGAGTTCTATGGTTTTACATGAAAAAGGAGAAATAAGGTAGTTAAAAAACAATAGATACTTTTTTGACTTGGAGAAATGCATGTTATTATATCCCATGCCTTTAATTTTATAATTTAGTGTACAATTAATTTTTTTCCAAGCAAGATAATCGATGGAATAAGAAGTGCCAACTTGATGTGTCTAATTTGTATTTGTTTAAAAAACCAAATAGAAATAAAATTATGTTTAAAAAAAAAAAAATAAAAAAATAATTAGCATGAAGCTTATAATGTTACTAACTGCTAACTTGTGAGATTTAGTTTTGTTTGTGTCAACCGTCGAGTATGTTATCGCAGCACGAACACTAACATGCCGGCTTGTTTCCGTTTATTATTTTTTTTTTTGTAGATGTTAAGAATACGTTCGGATATGTCATCGGGTCAACAAGGTCAGATTGAAAGCCGATCCATGATCAAGGTAATAATCGTCTGTACTTGTTTCTCATTTTCTTTTTTTTTTGTTATTGTTGTGATAATTTATATCACTACTCAGTACTCATCTATACATCACTTTATTTTTAACTTAAAAATCTGAACACGTTTTTATTATGCCGATGAAGAAGAATTTCTGTTCAGAGTTTGATACCCACCAAAGGAAAAATGTGATTTGTCGGCGATTTATTAAACGCGTTTTTCTTCCCACGTCCTATGTGGAAAATATGTGACGTGAATTGCAAAAGCAGACGTGGATGGGTCATTTTTCCGTGCTCACAAACACACACCATTCACATCCGGCTTCAACACATTCATTAAATCCGCAATTTAATTCATAGTGTGGTACACATTATATTACATAAAATATATTATACTCAAATTGAAATGTAACAATCAATACAATAAAATATTGTAAGTGTTGTTGTCGTCGTCATAATTAACGCACGGAGCAGCAGCTTTTGCACCAAAATAACAATTATTGTTTCGTGCATTTTCATTGTTTGATCACCTGGTAAATATTTTGGCTGTATAATTCACACTGTATATACTCACTCATTCATGCTATTGAAATGCCTTTTTCTAACAAAATACCAAACCATTCAATTTAACATACTTATACACATATGATTCTACAGTGGTTTTTATGTACTCACGTTACTAATAATAATTATTTTGTTAATATTTGTTTTTTCTCGAATTTCTTATAATTTTTAATTTTTTTTTTATGCGAAATCATTGTGTGGCTTATTTATTTGACTTCTGATAAAGTATTTGTTTTTGGTAAAAACACCGCTAACAGTTTAAGTTCTATATTAAGTGTATTTTATTATTATTATTTTTTTTTTTTGTGCACCCAACACAATGCATGCATTATAATAATATTATTATATCAAATAAGAACAGAATCAATTTCGAATAATATAATTATTATATATTATTTATTACTAATATTTTCTTTGATAATTTTAATTAAAGTATACATACGTATAACGTGTATATTATTGAAATACAACTTTGGAAAGTAGATAAACCGTGGTCAAAATTTAGTTTACATTACGGGTAAAATATCTATATTATGTAATAACTAATTGTATTATATTATTAGTCAGTATCTAGTTATGAATAAAAAATATATATTACTTTTTAAGTAATTTTTAAAGAAAGAATAATTTATCATACATATTACATTAATGTTTAAAATTATACAAATACAATACTTACATAATATAATTATCTTCCATTCTTTCATAGTAAAAAATGTGTATTGTTAATTACACAATTATTGATAACTTTAGTTTGATGTGAGATAAATTAGTAAACGAGCTTGTATATCACAAACAAAATAATATAATTTTTTACGTAAGCACCGTAGGGTTAATGGCCTTAAAACTTTTTAAAGTAGAATAATTTAATAAACTTTCAGCCTCCAAATGCATGACAATGACATCTTGTAAAAAACTTTGCTCGTAATTATATTTTGTAAAAACATTGTTTTATGATAACTTTTTATTTTCGTTTTTTTTTCACACAATTATTTTAACTTACCTAATAGTATTTTCAAGTGTTGGAATTTAATTCATCACATTAAATGGACTGTAAACAATTTAAGTGGTAAAATACCTATAGAAAAGTAAAAATTCAGTTGTACATTAGCTTTTTACATGTAGACAATTTCATATCAAGCTTTAACAACCAACTATGAAAATTTAACAGCCAGTTAAACTGATGGAAATGTAATTTTAACCTATGTTACTTTTTTCCGTACATACGTTTAATGATTTTTAACAATATGTCAGTAAAGAAAAAAAATTCTTACATAGAAAATGAGTAACAATGGAACTAAACTAAAAATAATTGGTTCTGGATCCTAAACGCCCTTACAAAATTACAAAACAGAATCGAATTTAAATATTTTCAGATAACTGGAATATTTTTTGAATAAAAAATATCTATTTTGGTTATGATTATTATTTATTTTATTTTTATTTCTGTAGGGATAACTTTTTCGGGTGTATGGAATTCTTCGATAAACTAACTTTTTTTTTGTTAGAGTCAGAGAAGTTTATTTCTACAAAAATCTTAAACTTGAAATAGTTATTTATACATATTCACATTATACAAGTATATATATGCATTTTAATTTTTTATTTATGTACAGACTATTAAATAGATAGGTAATTATGTATAATTTTTTTTTTTAACATTCATTGTTTTATTACACAATCTATACAATATTTTTACAACAATTGTATGTGTTGTAGGTATTTAGTGATTCTAGTATATTCTTGAATGAAGAGACCTTTAAAATATGAAGATACTTCGGCGTGGGTGGGCATGTATAAATAAAAAAAGTATATATATATGCATATTTAAAGAAGTTATTTAATATTGCTTTTAACTGGAACATTAACTTAAGCTCTTAATTTAAATTTTGTTTAAATCTATACCTACCTTTTAATGAATTAATTAAGCACCGAAACTAGAACTGAAACCCCCTTAAAAAAAGATGCCAGTCTCTGATAATATGTACTTCACATCCCTATCTCAAATGATATTAAATAATTGATGAAAAATATTCAACTACTTTTATGACTATTGAAAATAATTACTACATAGCGAAGAATTTTCTAAAAATATTCTAAATACACATAAATCTAATTATTGAATACAAAATATTAAACATTAATGGGTTTATAATTGTTATTTATTAGAGTATAATTATATATTTATTTTAAAAGTATTTATAAGTATTATCATTTAAATTTATTTAATAGACGTGTTTTAACATTTTTCATTGACATTTTTAATTTTAAAAAATCTATTATTTTGTGTATGCTGATTCTATGTAAATGGTACTATTTTTAAAATGTTCATATCAATTTAACGTTGATTTTTTTTTTTTAATTTTAATGATTTAAATAAAAATATTTTTAAAGTTTTAAAATTTAAATATTTTTTGCTGGAACACGCCACATTAGATTAAAAGTCTTATATATAAATAACAATTAATTTTAATTTTAAGTTATTTTGTAAAGCAAATATAGATATAATACATTTTATATTAATTAAAGCAAAACTGTTGTAAATATTGAATTTAACAATCATTTATTAATACAATGTTTGATTTTCTTAAACAATAATGATACATTTGACATAATATCTGAACAATTTATATAATATATTTTACAATAAAAAACATATGGCACGTAAAACTTTTAGAATACTTTCACTATTATTTCACTATTTCACTATTTCAATGCTTTCTACAAAATAATAACAAATCGTTAGGAAAATATAAATACATATTTTATAAAAATTGCTTGAGAACGTGATAATATGAAGAAATAGTTATTTGTGTCTATAATAAACTATATACTATGTACATTATTTTAAAATAAAAAGTGTTAAGATATATTTTTTTAAATGTTTTCAAACTGTGGAAATTGGTGTTACAATAAATAATAAACCTTTTTTTCTGTAATGTTAAAGTATGCAATTGAATTGCACCAATGCTTGTGTATAGTGTGTTTTGATATTTATTAATAAAATACATATTGATTTACTAAGTGACATTTAACAAGAATACAGATATTATTAGTCGTCTTCACTTATATAATATTAATATTATCATAATTATAGTTTCTGAACATGGCCAGTGTGTTTATGAGGATATTCAATTTAATATGCATGATGTTACTCATTGGACATTGGTCTGGATGTCTACAATTCCTCGTTCCTAGTTTACAAGGATTTCCGGCCAATTCTTGGGTTGCTATTAACGAGTTACAGGTAATTAATGTTTTATTATTTTCACTTAAAATAATATAATTTTATTAAATTTAAAATCAAACTCGGTTATGAATGTTATTATAACAGTGTGCACTAGTTGAATAAAATAAATATTTTAAGTATAACATGTTTTGTTTTAATTGTGTGAAAGAATAGTATAATATGATAATAATTAATAATTAAATAATATATATCAGTTAATATAAGTTATATAATATGAAAATATGAACAATTATTATCTTTATTTACTAAAAATGTTAACATGTTTTATTTCAAATAAACCCATTATCCCATCATTCATTTATTTTTTGATTTTTAAAAGGTATATTATAATAATTGAAACAACAAATATTATTATACTTGCCTAATATTTATAATATAAGCAAACAAAGGTTTTAATTCATTTAAATAATATAGTAGTTGGAATTTTTTTTAAATAAAATTTAAATAATTGTTTATTATTATTTATTATTATTGTTAAAAGTGACACTTGGATGTTTTAAATTTTGTAAACGAAATTTTTGATTGATACTACAACTTTAATAACAAAGTCAAAATACTTTTATGAGATACCTAGTAAAACTATTACTATTGATTGAGTTAATATTGAAAACTATATGAACATACTTTTTTTGAAAGATAAAACTGCAATAGTTAAAACACTTTTTTATTATATGTTCCATCTTTATACAGCTATTAATTTTGCAAAGTCATAATACCTACTTTTAAATTAGCTGTGTCAGTTCAGCAATGTCATATTTTTATAATTATTTTATTATATTTCCTGTTTAAAATTAATTTTGATGAATACTAGACCTACTGTGAATCTATGAGTCAATTAAAATTACATTTTAATTATAACTATATAATTGAAATGTATTATGTCACTTAAACATGTCAAGAATTTATCAAAATTTTTTTAGAGATGAGTACGTACCTATATCACTATGTAATAGTATACATGTACTCGTATAATACGTAGAGTGTAAGGATATATTATTTAAAATTTGATCAGTATCCTCATAAAGTTATAAATTCGTTTAAAATGTAATGCACCCTTTTTTTAATATCTATATAATATGTTGAAAACCTAAATATTTTTTTGTATTTTAGAACTAGGTATATGATTGTGTGACTATAGTTTAAGTTAACAATAATATAAAAAATAAACACTGTATGCTATTATCAAGTATGTTAATTGTGTAAATAAAGACATTTTATTAAATATAGTTTAAATAAATTGTTCAAACAAGACGTTAATTAAAAGAAAAATAATAATAATTATCATTGGTTTTTTATATTAGTTATTTTGTTTTGGTTAGAAATAAGGTTAGTTTAATTGATGAAATGCGAATTAAATTTATCAAATAACCTAAAATTATGACAAGTTTTATTTTTATACAACATTTATAATTGTCATCATTAATAGCAATATTCTATGTAATTCTTTAAAAATATATAACTCATAAGGTGTGATGTTTGCAAGTGTACTATACAGCGTTTTAATTTAAATTTTTAATGAGAATTGGAAGTACTATGGTATATAAAATAGAGCATTACTGTGTTAGATTAGAATGATTTATTGTAAAACACAGCATTTGTAGAAAACCTCCTGAAGATCAGAATTGTATCGATTTAAAATGATAACAAATCTAACAATTTAAATTTCATCTCAATGAGTTATTTTAAGTAAGCTATAAGTCAAAGCTCTATCAAAAAAACTTTTTTATATAAATCAATTCATTGGAGTAATTTTAGGTTTCAGTATTTTTTTTAAGAAAATTACTCGATTACTGTTGAAAAAAATCCAATTGAAAAATGTCTGTTAAAATATTTTAAGTGTATTTATTGTATCTGAAAAAATACCGTGAAACTATATTCATCGTTATATTATAGTTTGCGTTAAATAAAAATTTTCTTTAAGGTATATTTAAACAAAGCACAACTCCGTGCTTTTAAAAGCATATATCATGATGTTTATTTTATAGAAGTATTAAATTAAGTTTAAAAATGACTGTTAATATATTATTATGTTATAGGACTCCAACTGGGCAGAACAATATTCGTGGTCTTTATTTAAAGCAATGTCGCATATGTTATGCATTGGTTATGGACGGTTTCCTCCACAATCGTTAACTGACATGTGGTTGACAATGTTGTCTATGATTAGTGGAGCCACATGTTATGCTTTATTCTTGGGACATGCTACTAATTTGATACAAAGTTTGGATTCATCACGTCGACAGTATCGAGAAAAGGTTTGAGAAGTCGTACAGTAATAATTTACATATTTTGATATTTACAAAATTGTTTTGTTATTATTATAGGTTAAACAAGTAGAAGAATATATGTCATACAGGCGGCTGCCGTTAGATATGCGTAAGAGAATAACAGAATACTTTGAGCACAGGTATCAGGGAAAGTTTTTCGACGAAAAATGGATATTGGACGAAATGTCCGACAAATTGCGTGAGGTAAGTGTGGTAGATTATTGAACAAAATGTATTTACAATTTGACAAATGTAAATTATGCTTTTTAAAATTTAGGATGTTCGAAATTACACTTGCCGGAGGTTAGTGACAAATTTGCCACTATTGCAGAAAGCTGACTCCAACCTTCTTACTGAATTGACTGATTGTTTACAGTTTGAAATGTTCCAACCTGGTAATTTTTTTATTTATTTTTCACTCGTAATTTTTCTGGAAACAGAATAGGTAATTTTTTGTTTATGTTTTGTTTTAAACACTGTGTTTTTTAACGAGAAATGCAGTGATGTCTGGGTAGTTTAGTGAAGAAAAGGGTGAAATAAAACAACAGCGTACTGCAATAGTATGCAAGATTTAACGATTTTCAAATAAGAAATTTTGCTCGGGGGTGGATAATAGATGGTTTAGCTGTTGGCGGGATGTAAGAAGAGTGGGTAAGAAATAATAATAAAAAAAAACGTACAAAAGTAAACATATGAGGAAAAAATGCGTAACTATCTCTGTGAAGAGAATGCAAAATAATTCATTTTCGAAACAGTAAGCAGGACATGAGAGTTGTACTTTAAGCACACATAGCATTTTTGTGAGTAGTTGGATATTGCAGGGTAGTCTGTTCTTGGTTGACTGACTGTATAATTTAAAAGATCAAAATATGCAAGAAAGTAACATATATAGCTACGTAATATGAATATAGTAACTAAGTATTTTTCAAAAAAATTGATGTAGGTACTAACAAAATCTTAGGTTCAAAGGACTGCAAAAATAATTATAACTATTGATTTTTTTTTTTTAAATCTATATATAATGTTAGGTTAAATTAAAATTATACTTAACTATTTCAATGAAACTTTATTCTATATAGTATATAGTAAGTATATACTATTCTCAATTATAATAATATATAAATGTATTTTAAAATTATTATGTCGTTTAATAGTATATTATGTCGTATTGCAAGTAAACTATTGATATTTAATGATCAAAAATTGAATAGTCTTACAATTAAGTTTATGATTGAATGATCGACTAATGGCTATAGAGGAATATTGTATTCCTTATAATCCAATAATTATTAACCGCTCAATGTTCGATTTTAGTAAACAATTATAATAAATTATTATTATATGTCATATGTATTTTGTGCACTTATCTTACTAAATAAATAATGTACGTATAAATTAGAGAATAAATTGTTGATCCTATTGTTAACTCATAATTTCCAGATTACATCAGACTTAACATCTGTTTATCCATTAGAGTATTTTACATATCTGATGAAACACTATAATTCAACGTTATAAATATTTAATAATTGTTAAATTAAATTTTATATTATATTATTATATTACAAAGACTATGCATATTGTTAGCAATTGTATTATTTGTATTTCATGTTATAACCTATATAACCATATTAATACTTAATATTTTAAATATGTGTATTGTGTAACACTAAAAAATAGTGATATTCTTTCCTATTCAATAATTCTAAGACGTACTAGAACATGTCGCTGGTTTTAATTCTCACGTAAAAAATGTTTCTTAATCAATTTCAATTAATAATGAACGTATTGATTTTCCGATTCCTTCTACCGGTTGATAAAGTGGAATTTTTCGCTTTAAAAATAGTATTACGAATTACGATGTATCACGGGGAAAAGCCTAAAAATAAAGCCACCTTGGGATTCGATTTCTTTTCTTCTTTAAACGATAACGTTTATCGGTTTTACCATCAATATTATTCGCTGACAAGTATAAAAAAAAACTACATTATCGTAAAAAAATAAATCCATCTAAAATTTCAAAGTGAATGTTCTTAGTAGAATATATGTGTGGCATTGTATTTAAAACTCTTAACCTTTTAAAGTTTTGTCGAAAAAAAAATATTCAAATAACCAAATCTTGTGTAGATACAATATAGCTAAATATAATCTATAGAAAAATGTGTATGTTTAAAAACTCGTATAGAATTTGTACACGGTAAATCACTATATGTTCAAAGAATGTCGTTACGAGAAGTCAGAAAATGTTTATCTGAGAAGAACGTGTGTGCTGTCCGTGGTTTGTCAAATTTATATAAAAGCTTTATAATAACTTAACAACAGCAAACCCATCTGGCGATAAATAGGTGAATTCTCCCAAGGAAATACCCGTGTAACTTAATCTCATGATGCATTCATTGTGACAGCGGTCAGTTTGGCTATATTTTCTTTCCTCATATTTCGATACCCTTGAGTTAAAAAGAATGTTACCTGAAACTAAAATGCCAACATCGTCAAAGTTGTTTTCAAACATTTTTTTCTTATTGTTTAAAATAAATATGTATAATCTACGCAGCTTTTAGGTGCGCAATTAGACAAAAAAATGATTAAAAGAAAGAAAATATTAGACATAAGATAGGGTCTTATCAAAACAGAGTTACTGTTGTTGTAAGGGTATCAGTAACGTCAATAACTGCTTTCAATTTTTATAAATGTTTTTATAATTCATATTTTTTCAAACGATAACTGTTTTAGAAGCTACATTAATTTATACAAATATTATAATATGTATATTTGATTGTTTAAAAATATATTTTCAATCGTTAGAACAACATTGGTAGCTAAAATATTTTGGTACTATTAACGAAAATATTTTTTTGCATGCATCATTTCTTGTGACATTTTTTTGTTTTTTTGAACCATAATATACGATAAAAATTTTTTAAAATACATTTCAAGCATTTAATAGTACATTTATCGTTGAACCAATATGAATAAAATAATTGATTATATAAAATATATTTATAAATAGTATTTTGACAATTTTTGATTATACTTTAAAAGTTATAATTTATTATTACGAAACGTATTAGTTTTTTTTTTTTTTTTTTGAATTTTTATTCAGATAATTTAAGATACATTTAATTTTCACAATTTTTATTAACCCTTATGTTTTTTTGGCGAAATAATTACTATAAACTATTTATTTTTAAATCAAAAATGTAATACATTTAAAGTTATTTTAAGAGGAATCTGTTATTGCTATAATATTTATTGGTAATATCTTATAAAATACACAAATACTTCACAAGACGTATGAAATACTCTTACTTTGATCTATTTTGTATTCTTACCTAACTAAATCAATTAAATTTATTATGAACAATTTAACTTATTATTTTATAAACTTTTCATTATTAATTTATACATTTTGTTGATTGGCATATTTAATATTGTTAAAATAATATGGCATCATAGCTACTTTTATTCCTGATAATTGTTATAGGTAACCGTTTTATATTTTTTTGATAAAAGTTTGTACTTTTTTTCTTATTTCAATATTTTTGATATACATGTAAGTTTCTTTTTTTTTTATTGTATATGCATTTATAGTTGCAATATTAATCGATATATACGTTGTAAACATTTTATCTTATCTTGAGCATTTCAAAATACCATCAAAATCAATCTCGGTCTAAAAAATGTATAAATTATATTTTTTAATTAATTTAATATTTTTTTTTTTTTATTTTTTTTTAATTATTACTTGTCTTGTGATAATATTATTAGATAATAGAATAAATTATTAAATATAGCACTAGTAATATAGAAGTGTAGGTACATATTGGTATTCTACTATTATTATATTGTATTATATCGATAAATAGGATATTGTAATATAGCTGAAATGTTTAAGTCTTTTATATTTATTTAAAGTTTATAAAAATTATTGGATTTTTAAAGGATTGTGAATAATTGAAAATTCTTTTATCAAACAATTTAGTAATTATATAAGTGTAGGTGGTACAATTTTAAAAATTTAAGTTATTGGAAAAATATTATATATACATATATATATATATATAATATATAAATTAGGTAATATCAATAATATATAATATTTATTATTATAATACAAATATCATTAGGTATATAAAATTAATATAGAATTTTAGAATTAATTTATACATCTTTCAAAACAGTATTTCGTTTGGCATAATAATATTATAATAGCAATACAAACTTATTATTTAAATATGCACATAATTTATTGTTGACCGCAGTGTGTTTTCTAAGTTATTAGTTGAACCTGGTGTATAATTAAAATCTGAAACTATATAAACAATAGCTTGTCGTTTTGTACGTATTAGTTATATAACGTATGTATAATGTGTATATCATTAGCTAATTTCACAATATGTTACATTCAAAGCTTAATATATTATGTTTATAAATGTGTGAATTTATTAGTTATAATTTCTACAAGTTATAACTATATTAAACTATTCATAAATATTTTTGTATTTTTTTGTCAGTTTTCTATAAGATCAATAAAAGCTAAATATTGTATATCTATTGCAGTATTATATGCATTTACAATGTCATATTAAATAATAACTAACTAAAATAAATATAGACATCGTAATTTATATGAACAATCATGGAAGACTTCTGAGATTTAAGTAGTTAAAATTAGAAAGTCAAGATTTTGTTATGCATTTTTATAAAATTTAGCATAATTTATATGTATTTAACTAGTTGACCAATTGCATGATTTAGTAATAAATCATAATATTTTATAAAACTATATTAAAAAAAAAATAGACTTTTTTCTATTAGGTTTGTTAATGTAAAAAGTCATAAATAATATGTCTACTATCTGTTAAAAAGCTTTCTGGTATTTCGCTTTTTTTTTATATGTGTAAATATATAAGATTTCTAACATTTGTGGTCCTATTACGAGTTTGATTTTATATATATATATATATATATGTATATGTATATATACCGAGTTGATCGATGAAAAATAATTATAGTTATCTTTATTTTTGAATGAAATCGTTTATTTTAAATTACTTTTGTGGCTAAAGAAAACAATATCATTATACTACCAAAGAACATAACGCAGATTCTGGAAAAAATTTATTGAATATTATATTTGTATAAGTGCATCATATGAAATAATAGCCACTAAAATTAGACGTGGCATCGTGAGATTATTTTTTAAAACTTCATAAGTTTAATATTGCATCAAAATATCTTAATTGTTAAAGATTAGGTACTTTGATTCGTAATCTTAGTCAAAAGTTTTAAAGTTGATATCATACAGTTTATGAGAAGTACGTTGGTAGGTAATACCAAAGAATTTGTGTGTTTGTGATATGTTTTATGTACTTTATGAAGTTTAACGACATAAAGTAGGTATTAATTATACTTTTGATAAATTACTGGTATAGTAGGTTTTACATGGTTTATTACTCGACTATTGTGAATTATATTAAACGTCAAATAATAAGGTGTATATGACATATCTCGATGCACATTCTGGCCATCTGATAGAATTTTTCGATTTTACTTAAAAAAGACTTACGACACAGTAATATGTATTTAGCACCTTGTTCTTCGATTCCATACACTCATCCCTAATCACCGCACCACAATTTAGCTTAGACCTTAGCTACGTTTACGCGGTTTCCAAAAAACCTTATCATAATATTGAAAAAATATAAAAATATGATTTCGGACCACTGTTGTTTTTTTTAAACCATAACGGTCGTCGTTGAGTGTCAAAACGAACTTATTCGACTTAGGATTGTACCTTGACCGGTGGTGGACGAGCATATTATTTTATCACGCGGGCTTTAGAATACTTGATGTATTTGGAATTTTAACATGTTGTTTCTTCGCCATTAATGAAATGTCGATGGTCTCTCTTTTTACTGTTGCAGGTGACACGATCATGCGCGAAGGTACCGCAGCCACGAAGATGTACTTCGTCCACGAGGGCGTCGTCGAGGTGTTGGTGGCCGGTGGTCAAGAGGTAGTGGCCACGCTCAGCGACGGCAGCTACTTCGGCGAGACCTGTCTGTGGTCGTCCGGTTCTCGGCGTCCCGTCAGCGTACGAGCCGACACGTACTGCAACTTGTTCTCGTTGTCAGCAACCGCGTTCACTCGGGTCATGGACCGGTATCCCAAGTTCAAGGACCACGTGACCTCCGTGCTGGTCGACCGCGCCAACCGGATGGCCAACATCGGCCAACGCGTGGCTGCCGGAGACACTAATCTGTGACATGAGGAAATAATTATTACTTATATGTGACATGGAAAAACAAATTGTCACGTTGTACAGTATTTCGGTTTTTTTTTTACATTACACCGATATTGTTGTTCTATTCTTCTCGACTACCCATCACAAACTACCTATTACATATTTGTGTGTGTTTTTTTTTTTAGAGCTGAACTTTCATTATTGCCATACAACAATTATTTATAACTATTATATCATACTATGTTTTACAAATTATTTATTATTTTTATTTGAGAAAAATTAAACATAGTTATTTATAAGCCACCATTTTATTTTATTTCTATTTAATGTGCATCCTTCGTAATATTAGATTATGGTCTACTGTGCAATAATTGACAATGTTGGTAAATAAAAAAAAAAAATAAATGTTAAGCGATGGACCGATTAAGAAAGTGACCGTCGGATAACTTTGACACTGAACAATTGATTCTAAGGATTTGAGTGCCGGTTGACGTTTGATATTGTCATTGGGTTTGTGTGGGTATGTGTGTGTGATATAGGGATTAAGGGATCTAAACGTTAAGAAAAGTACAGTGCCATATAGGATACATATCGTTGTATAAAGGCCTTATCACCCGTTTATTAATAGAAAATTTCGAATAACTTATTAGTCAGTTCATATAATATATACGGTGTTAATAACTTCCAATCTACGAACGTTAGAATGTAGCCACTGACTTAATTATAAAAATACTAATACCTTATAATTTTATGATTTTGGCCAAATGAAAAATATATATATGTTGATTTCCGAATATTTACTTTTATATCAAATGAAAATAAATGGATATAGAATTACGGAAACAACAAGAATACGTTTTGAACATATTACAAAAGTTTTAAAACTTTAATTTGATTTAACCATTACTAATTTTTTTCTGAAATGTTTATATCGATTCACTTCCCGTATACTATTTAATAATACTTATGCAGCTGCGTTGTATCTTAGAGAAGACCTTTGAGGAATATTCAATAGTATGTAAATCCACCGTGATCAAATATACTTAAAATTGAAATTAAAATCTATATTGAAGGAGACTGTCTTTAAAGAAGGTCATACCAAAATGTTGATAAATCAATTTGATACATATATCTGTAGACTGTAGAACTTGAATAATTTATTTTCGAATATTAAACTATTTATATACAGTAGACGCCGCTTATAAGACTCACGGATATAAGGTTCAGTCGCTTATTATACTCGAAATCGTCTGGAACGGTCCAGACGTATCCAAAATCATTAAAAAAAAAAATCGGTTATAAGACTCAAATTTTGTAAAATAAGTAGTAAAAAATAAACTTTTTTGGTTATAATTTATAAATAAATTATATTTTTTTCAAAATAAAAAACAAGCTTAAATTACAATTTTTTTTCAAAAAAAAAATAAATATGTTCATACTTATACACATTATATTTATTATACCTACATATTTATATAAGTAAAATCAAAGTATGTATGTGATAAAATAAAATTGATGAATAATGAAAAATTTTTTCTACTCTGCCTGTAAGATTCATTCGGTTATAAGACTCACTTTATGCTGGTCCCAAAGTGAGTCTTATAAGCGGTGTCTACTGTAATAGGAAACCAATATGTATTTAAAATATATTATAAAATGATAATGTGATTGATAATAAAATAATTAAACCTATTCATGAATAAAATTAACTGATGTTTAATGTACTTGTATGGTTTATTAATGGTTTTCATCAAAATGACAAGATCATATAAATTAAAAATACTTCTGTCGCATGGTTGAAAAAGTGACCTAAAACGTAATTCTTTTCAAATGGAATGCGGCGCACAAAATTGTTTAATTTAAATTTGTTCCTATATAGTTTATTGTACTCATCCAATCATTTATGAGCTGTATAATTGTTTATTTCAATGGAGAGAATAAATTAGTGACATAACAGTTCAATTAACTACACGATTGACGTCTGAGATAGCAAACGATTTAGTATCTTTTAAAATAAAAAGTTTGCTTTTTGATATTATTAAAATATTAATTGAATAATATGTAATATTATTATTTATAACAAAACAATTATATCGTTTAAAATAACTATATAATATATATATTTAAATATTTAATATAAATAAGTTAAACTCCTACGGGTTTATATTACATAAAAGTCAATTAGAAACAAAATAGAAAAATATACATTACTGTTTAGACGATATTTTTCAACCGATTACATTGGATTTCATCCAAATAGCTTTAGCATTTAACTCTCAATCGAGGGCTTTCTCAATAAAAATATTTAAAAATTATAAAGTAAATTGAATTTTATCTGTATCTAATTGTGTATATAGTTTATTTTTTATTATATATGAACCAGATCAAAGTTACAAACAAGATAATTGATTCGAAGTTTAGTATTTTGGTGAAAAATTAAAGATATTTTAATATTTTTAAAACTTAATTAATAATGTATCTGACTTCCATAAGAGAATAATATGATGAATTATATCAATGTGAAATTGATGATAGAATAATTTGTAGAATATCTTCTATTTTTCTAGGTATATAAGTATGTATAAGTTAGTTTCAAAATAAGGTACTAGGTGTTTATAATTTACTAGAAAAACTATCACTTTTAAAATCTAGTTAGATACCAATAATCATATAAGAACCATACTCGTATGTATTTGCTATAATATATTATATAATATTACCAATTAATTATGCTGTACTATACAGTAATAATGTACACCATATGGCATATACTATGCACCTTTTATGTATTTATAATTATCTTTGAATTGTGCTGATGATTATTATTCAAAATACAATTGCATAGGTACTATCTTATGTTAAATTTCATTTATATTATTTTATAATCAAAAAGTAATTATGTCGATTAAATGGTTTATTTTTTTTTCATAAATAATGACCAGATTGTCTATTTTGGTACTACTAATAGGAAATTAATCAACTCTAATAATAAAATTTACTAATTTGGTACAATAAAATTACAAAAATAATATTAGAGACTACTTATGAATAGTATCTATATCGTATTATTATTTATTGATCTATAAGAATAGTCATATGATAAGTTCTTATGAATATTGTAATAGAAGCTTTTTATATTTTTTAATTTTCCAGATATTTACTATATATTAGTTTAAAGCAATCATAATTTATGTTTAATATTATTAGACAAATTGTAAAAGCAGATATTACATTTAGCACGTTTTATTTGAGAATGAGATATAAGATGTGCAAGAAAGTGTTTTTTTACTAAATATGTAATTAAAAAAAAAGATATATATGTATCAAAATGTGTTAATTTGTTTTTTTATACACTATCCATATTAACAAAATAAACGCACAAAATAGATAAGTAATTTTTGTTTGACCTGAGTATTTTCAGCGCATACTCAGTATATTTAATTTAAAATATGTTGCTTTTATTTAAATTTGAAACTTGACAAGAGATGAAAACCAAGTAAGGTACACATCAAAGAAATAACCACAACGCTCCGCCAGTCATTATCTGATATTATGTTAGGCGTTTTACATTTTACCCATCTATAGCAAATATGTTACAATATAACTCCACTTACATATATATCAGATTATTATATTTTTAGTATAACTATCAGAAAAATACAAGATTAATGATTTCATAAATTAACTAAAAATATCGATTTGAAATAGAAGCCGTATGGCAGTTAATCTTTGCTAAGAAACGTCTTTTGTGTACTACCTACACTATACTATCTATTGACATTTTTTGGATATGAACCATGCTATTTTATGTTATAATAATGTGAAAATAATTTGTATAATATTTACCAAGTATGTTTACACCTATTTTTCATATAATAATAAATTTGTTCAAAATACGATTTTTTAAATTTTTAAATATACGAGTACTTAAAGGAAATGTTTTTAGATATTCGAGATTTTTTTAAGGAGTGTCTTCTGGAGTTAAAAACTGCTGTTTTATTTTAATGAAAACTCCTTTTTTTTACTGTTAATTATTTAGTGGGTAATTAAAAAAAAAAATTATGGGCTCAATTAATTGTTAAACATTTATACTAAGGTAAAAAATATAAGACATATGTAATTTATTTAGTATACCTAATTATTATTGATATTTGAAATATTTTTACAAATTAATAATTATTAATGTTGATAGAGTAATATTAATTACTAACATGTCGGAGTCACCATACCCTCATTTATATAAAACTCATTATCATGGACCTATTATCTTAAGTTCACAAACATAGATAAATTGAAATTTTGATTTTGATACGATATCCATTTAATAACTAACAATAGACAAAGGAGAATTTTCATTTAAAAAATATGAATTTATCTTCAGTCTTACAAAAATTCTTAAGAATTTTAAAATTTAATCTTAAGGTATTTTTGTAAGTTCTAAAAATCAGGTTTTGAATAACTGCAAGATTGCAGAAAATGTTGGTCGAGCATTTGTGGTTAATCATACCAGGATACTAGATAAATAAAAATTATATTTAAATATTTTTTTCGTAACCATAATATTATTAATACATGTAGTGTGTTAGGTAAACATAAAATAGCTGTTTTATTTTATTATAAATAGTTAAATTATTTTAACATTTTTAGGTATGTTACTTTATATATTTGTATTCAAAATACTTAAAAATATAAAGTTATTTTGGGAACGTTAATAAACTTTAAGTAATAAATTACTTTTGATAGACTAATGTATTATTCTATTTTACTTGTATGTAAATATGTAATTTTAAATTATCCTCATAAGTAGAAAATTAATTTTTGATTTTAATATTGGATTGTTATTAGTTACTACGAATGTGTAGGTACCTACCATAAATATAAAATATAAATTAAAAAAAAAAGAAAAATATTATAATTAACTATAAAATATTGTAATTAATTGTTAAATTGCAAAAAATATACTATAAATATACCTTATGCATTTTAAAGTACCCATTTGCAATTAACTTTTTATTTAAATTTTTAACATTTAATTTAAAAAAGTAGGTAACCACTCTGTTGTACAATAGAAGTCGAGTGTACCTTGTTATTGAATAGGATACTTCAAATGGATGTGTAAAATTTGAATCCAATATTAAATCATTGCATAGGTATAAAAAATACGAATTTTCCGTAATTCTGAGCAAATGGTCTGCAGCCTATTATCATATGAATAGTATTGTATTGCTAATAATAAATATTACTATAATTTATGAATATTTTAAATACTATTTTAAAAATATTGTTAAATATTTTGAATAAACAATGCCATAAAATTAATTAAAATGTTTTGAAACTGTAATTGTGTGTAAAAAATATTCATAAAAGTTTAAATTTCCTATAAAAAAATAATTTTAGATTATACCAAAAAAAACTGTTTAAAAATCTTTATTCTTTGTTCAACCTTCCAAATTTGTTCAAATATTTATAAAAAAATATCAGGTATATATATTTTTTTTGAATTTTGTTTCAATTATGAGCTATTAATGAGGAAAATCCTGTACTTATTTAATTTCCAAATATTAAATGGAAATAATTTTGTTTTGAATTTCTACCTACAAAATAATTTGTTAATTTTTAAAAAATAGAATTTAGTAAACATTTTAACTTTAAAACGTATGAAAAAAATAACTATTATGACGGAAAAATGTATTTTTGATATTTATAATAATTGTTTAATGATAAATTTATGAGGAAACTTGTATTTCGGCTAATTAATTTTTATATATAAAAATAATAACAAAAAAAAAAAAAAGAACAGAAATTGTAAATGTCTATAAGTAAAAAGCTTAAAAAGAATCAAAATATTTGTACATTGTATAGAAATTATTAAAGTAGCTAAATATTTGTAAATAAATAGATTTAATTAATTAAAAATAAAAAAATAATTTCAAATATCTACGATTTTTCGTTTTTGAGTATCATCAAATAAACTTAGCCTACCTATTTGTCAAAAACTGATTTAGCATAAACGTTTTTGTTTTTTTTTTAATTATGATTATGAAAAACACTACATTTTCCGATAAAATTACCAATAAAATCTAATTTTTAAGTTATTAGAAACCATTTTGAAAATGTATTATTAAAGCCATTTTTTGTAAATGCATACTATAGATATATGGCCAAATACATGAAAATAATAATAATAATAAACATAATATAATAATCAATACATTTATTTCTCCATGTAGAATGTTAAATTGTCTATGGATATTTAAATATTATTTCAGTATTATTTATTTTTTAATAAGTTTCAGAGTTTGAATTAGTCTACACTTATTATAAATTATTATGTTATTTTAAAGTAAACGTTTTTTGTATTAATAAAAACTTATTTTTATTTCTTTGTATACTAATTGAATTTGTTAATCCCTATGTGCTAATAAAATATATACTATTATTACTATACTGCTATTTTATACGTCTTGTGAGCTATAGATGTAAATCAATAGTATAATGTGCAATAGCAGTTGTCATTTGTTATACAAACTAATTATATTTTGTTGTTTTAAACAAAGCTTTTAGAAGTGGGGATTACGTTTTCTAAAATGATTCTGAATGAATTGGTTGTTTTTGAATTGTTCGAATTGTAGAATAGTATAATATTATGAATAGTTTTAAGTTCTTGAATCTAGATAACTGGTGTATATGAATTAATTAATATACTCTTAATATACTCATTAATTCTATGTACAATTTTAATTTGAGTTATTTATTAAGTGTATATTTAAGCCATTCAAAAATGATTTATTGAACAATCAACATATATTCCCATTGTCATTTGTTAGTACATATCATATTTGTTAATTAAAGTTATAATGAATTGGTTTTAAATATAGGTCTTAATAATTGATTCACGATAACATTTTATTTAAATCATATTAATTCACTGAATAAATAAATTTATTGTTTCGATAACTGATACATTTCACAAAATATAGCAATATAATCCTAACTTATAATATAATAATGCCTGAATTTTTATTATTTTATATAATTCATTATAATATGCAGTTTTATTTGTAATATTATAATTGACTATTATTATACTGATGTAATATTGTTTTGCATACTGAAGTTCTTATGACTTATAATGTAAACATTTTATTATTTTTATTTTACAGAATAGCACACAATACAAAAATGCATCAATATTGCATACACACTTCGCCGTGTTACATTTAATGTTAACATTGTAACTAAAATAACATTTTGTAAAATATTTAAATAACATTAATGGAATACAAGCAGTCTTTTTATGTGAAGCTATTAACCAAATAATAATTATAAAAATATATATATGTAAGATCAAATAAATTGTTGAAAGAGTTCCAATATAAATATTTTATAATAATAATAAAATCATTGAAATGTATTTTTTTAATATTAACATATTATTCGCAATAACAGCTGTAATATGTATTATTATATTAGGATACATGCATTATATTTTAATGTTTTTTACAGATTAATATACACTTTGAAAGCATTTTACCTGCTTTCAAAATGTATATCTATAGAAAACCATTTATACCATTAATTTTCAATTTAGACATCGAAGAACTCGAGTCAGGGGATTAGTTTGCAGATTAATATTTATTAAATTTGCGTGTACTTTATGTGTTAATTTGTTATTAGACGTAAATAACTAAATATAGATTGTTTTTTTAAGAAACTAATTGTTATCTTCTTATATTTATTTAGTTAAAACTTATTTGTTCAGAATAAAATATAAAATGTTTTGAAGGCTGAGGTGCTTTTATATTGTTAAACGTTTTTACTTTTGTTATAAACATTTAATTTGATTGTTCGTGAAATCGAAATAAATTGGTTGTAATATTTTATAACTACCTATAAATAATATAGCAGTTTAATCAGCAAGTTGGCGTATTTCTTAATTTGGATTTATTAAAAATGTTTTATTATCAACATTTAGTTTTAGTGGATATTAATGATGGTTTTATGTAGAATTTGCATAATTGTGTATAGTTAAAACCAGTGAAAAGAAAACTTTTATATTCAACACTTGATTAATTTTTATATTTTAGTTCAATGGTTTGTAAATAATGCTCTCAAATATGATGGTTCTGTATAATTGTGCTAATACCCTTATAAATATATTATGTCATAATATGAAAACTCGCAAGTTGATATGAATAGAAATTAATGAAAAAAAACCAGGTGTATTGTTTCTGTTGGAAAACACGTCATATCGTAAAACGTTATGGAAGCAAAAAAAAAAATAATAATAATTTGGAAATAATTTACCTATATAGTTACAATAATACAGAAAATGAATCAATGAATCAATATTAAACTAAATAATAATCAAGTGGATTGGGAAATAATACTGTTCAATATAAATTGTACCTTTATTTTTAATAGCAAATTCGATTTAAAATATAAAATCATACGTTGTTAATAAATTAAAATGATTGGATACATATTATTTTGAATAATAAAAATATGAAGACACACATATAATTAAAAGTTAAATTTAATACGCACTGGCTGTTAACATAAGTAATGAAAAATATTATTCGAACCAATTTGTTGACTATCAAAAAATTACGTTTCACCTAACTTTGAAACCATTCAGTACAACAGTTAAGTTAATTAAAATGTCAGCGTTCTGAAGTGTGCTTTCAGACAGCTGATGTTATATTATTTGAATCACTTCTCTTTTCTTTACAAGATAATTCTGATCACAACTACTAACAAAAAATAATGACGAAGATTTATGAATCAAGTAGACAATTTTAGCCAATAAATACGTACAAATGATAAATAGAGATGTTGTAGTTTTCAGTATAAAATATATAATGTTGCATACGAATTTAATTATTTATGTTTTGTACCTATATAATTTGAATAAGATTACAGATGTCAAGTATGAATCATTATAAACTCATCAAAATTAATCTTGTAAAATTTCATTCAATAAATAGGGTTTAGTTTTAGTTTTTTAAAATGGTAAAACATAATGTTTTTTGATATTTATATTGAGAACATAATTTAATTTCTTCAAAAGTTTAAAACTGTAAACAACAACTAACTCGTTAGTAATTTAATTATATATATATTTATATTTTTTTTTTTTTTGAGAAACTTTTAATTATTTACTATTTTCTTTTTATTCATATAATAATATAAGGCTTTAACAGTTAAGAATATCATCCTAAATTTTATAATAATTGGATAATATAATAAATCTTTTTTATATAAAGAGATAACATAAGAATAAATTTATTAATATTAGTTATTTCAAATTTGGTGGCGGCTATATATAATTTTACAATTTATTTATTGAATCGCATTTGGTAATAAAATCTATTATTTAAAAATCTTGACCATTCGTAAGTGTATCATTGATATTTGGTTGGAGGTTATAAGTTTTGAGTATGTCGTTATATAATTTTAGCATTCCTAAAATATATATTTGATTATGAGTAGGGTTCGGCAGGTATTATAGTTTCAACCAGAGTATTAATTCGCTAAAGAGTTAGATTTTACTATGTCCTTGGTATAAACTTTAAATTACACATTATAAAAGTTGACTTGTACAGTGAAATTAGTGATATATAACTGTCAAAATTTCAGAATTCAATATTAGAATTAAAAGAGTTTTGTTTAGGTACTATCAAATGTGATTTATATTAAACTGGCACTAAATAGTATGCAAAGAAATATGAGTAAGAGATTATACCAAAAGTGTTTTCAGAAAAGTTAATTTGTCAATAATGCCAAATTTTGTATGGTATTTATATAACAGTAAAACAGTTTCTTAATTTGCATCGAAACAATGGATAACCATTTGCTGCGACCAACAGACGCTGATAATATTGTTAGCGTATAATGGATCGTGGTGCGAACAAAGGATATATGACCGACATTAATGCTTTAATTCATTAAAATAATGAAATCACTAATGTAATTAACCTGTACGTGACAAGAGCACAACTCTAGACTTTATGTTGTAACTTTGGTGTTTCATGTTGTATTGTAATACGCCTAGAGATTAAATGTGTATACTGTATAGCTACTTAAGCTTTCCCCCATGTACTTAATATGAATAAATTGTTTCGTTTAAACAACTTATCATCATTCTGGTTTTCATTTTTTTTAAATTTTTATTTCAATAAAATTAATAATAATAATAAAAAATAAGCTATAACTAATGCCAAACTCACAGAGAGGTATTAATATGTTTTCAATTTAGGTATTCACATCACCCCTATTAATAAGCCATCGTATTTATGAGTGCTATACTGGAAAATGGTTTCATTAATCTGCTGTAATACGTAAATCAGTTAGTTCTATACTATGATACAATATAATCTTTTTCTATAAAAAAAATAAAATAAATTTTCATAAATTCGATCTGATTGTATTTATTTTGAATATTAAATCAGCTTTCGGTATGATATGGATTAATAATAACAATAAAAATATATTGTCTAGCGATCAATAGGTTTGACTTATTGTACTTATCTTTTCTAATAAAATAAAATAAACTTTGGGCACCGTTATTTTAAGTTATCTATATATTTGGAACTTTGCCCGAAAATACGTATTTGTTGGAAGGCCTAAATATGCATTTTACCCACACACACACATACACCGGATACGAAATGATGCCTGCCATGGTTATTATGCGGCATTTACGTTGTCTAAGTCCAATATATCTTCTTCCACACTTTCTTGACTATAAACATCGTGTAAAATGACGTGATGAATGAGAACGAGTGAAATATGTATATTGCAGTTGTAAACTGGGTGGTTCCATTTTGGCTACATTGTTCTAATAATCCATGATTTTTTTTAAATAACTGACAGTGTGTCATAAACATATGTTTTTGGCACATTTTCTCGTGATGAGTACTGTGTGCTCATGAAGCAGGTTTTTTTATGTTGTTCCATATTTTATAATACTCTAGGGGCAATAAAGAATAGGTAGGTACTTATGTGTAGTAAGTGCATATATCCATGCAAGTACATGTAGTAAATTGACCAAGAAATAAAATAATAATTTTAGTACTTATTTTACGTAATTCTTGCACAAACCTTGGACGGTGCTCACAATTTTCTGGTGAGTTTGTGCAATTATTTATCTTCACCGAGTTTTCTCACAAAGTCAGTTTATCGTAATAAAAACTAACATTATTTTTTTGCAGTCGAGCTAATATTTATGCTAGTTTTAAATTAATTAGCTCGTACGACGCTAAGCAGACAATAATTTTAAATTAAAATATAACTTCTCTGGAGTCAGTTTTAATATATTTTTTTAGCTTAACAAATTTTATGTGTCTGTTATACAACACAAATCGAGGTTTAAATCAGTTTTCCATGGAAAGAAAATGAGTAAAAAAAACTAAATCATAATTTTTTATCGTGGCATACTACTGCAACATTTTGAACAGACACCCCACAAAACAATGCCTTGAGAATAAATCGCTGAAACCATTAAAACGCGCGTAAATCACACGTGCAAGGAAACTATAAAAAATTTTTTTTGATACACCCATGTATTTATTTTCGATGTATAATATTATATAGTATAGCTATATATTTTTACGGAGATACATAAAATAAAGTTTGATTTTGCCGATAGTTTTCACAGCGTGTCTGAACTCTAAAATCATTTTTACCGCAATGAAAGTTTTTGAGTTACTGCCAATATGGCGTTGGGATGTGTGTACAAACGAAAAATGTCGTCAACATTCTGCGGTAGTATATGATATTGCGTGAATAAAAATAAAATATCTTGAACAAGTCCGACAAAAAAAAAAAAAAAAATTATAAAACAAAAGCTATATAATAATAAGTTGTGTATAGTGGTACGTATAATGGCTAGTCATATTATGCAGAGTCACGATTAAATACTAGAATTTTAAACGTTTTACTCGTCGGATAAAATAATGTTATACATGACGGATATATATATAGGTATTAAAATTGTAGTAGTATTCGATTTCAAATAGAGTAATAACACACAAATATATTGATCCAAAATATTGTATTTATTCGATAATTATACGGAATGTTATTAAAAACATTTTACGATTCGTGGAAATCGAAATTCGACAAATAAATGCGATTTTACACTTTGGGAAACCCTATTGAAACGTTGTACCTATTTATTACAATGCATTAGGTATTATAATTATTATTTAATTTTTATGTAGTTAAAATTAAATTTACTGAACGCATAATAATATTATGTTACTGCCTATACCATAGCATCCGATGATACAAAATATTTCATAAGCGATGATTTAATTAAAAATCAAATCGTTCAACATGTACAGTACATGCATTATATTATAGGTACACGGTTTTTTTTTACTAAAATTCTTCGTCAATTTGCATATATTGTTATAAATAGGCGTTATGGTTTTGATCGTATGTACGGTATGTGTCTGTAATAGGGGTGTATACTGTAGTATTGATAAAACCCTCTGAATAATTATGCGTATTAAAAACGAATATATGGACGGCCATATGGAACGTGTTTCGTTCGGAGATTCTCACACAAGCAATAATATATATAGTAGGAAGGTACCTAACTACCTACCATGTAATACTAACCCCGTAATATATTATTAGTGTGATATATACGTACGTCGTGTACCTCCCCTGTGTTAATATTTAATGCAAAAACGTCATACGTTAAAGTGACGTAGAAGGAATAAAACGGTTGTTAACCTCAACGTTTAGATGTCACCGTTGTTGTAAGCGATCCCAATCGATATTCATTATGATTTACAATCTAAAATGTGCCATAATTTGATACGTTATGATCGATAATGAATTACGTATACACATTGTGAATATTGTATTGGTAGCGGTTTGTTCGTGGTTATTGTCTATCGTGTACTAACTATTATGGTTTATAAATATATAATGGATATGAATTGTTTCACGGTACCTATCATGATGGCTGGCGCGTGATCACCACTAATGTTGTAAGATACGTGCCCTAATATATTACGCGAGTTCGTATATAGGTTAGCCGATGGATAAGGTTGAATAAATAAGAAAACAAAAAAAAAAAAAAATATGAAAGCGTCTCATTGTTTTGATTTCACTTAAGACACAATTTTGGCAATTAAATTAAAAACAGTTTTTAAAAGTATAGTACCTAGCAACTTAGAAATAACTACGTTTATACGTAATATTTAAATAAGTATTGTATATTAAATCAGTTAAGCAATATAATAATAATAATATAAATTAAAGCTAATTTTAGATAGATTGATTGATGGTTAGAAAATATAACAGTAAGTATAATAATCAATAACTATATGTAATATATATTTTATCAAAAAAGCTCTATAAACATCATTATTAGTAAGGTCATTCATAATATTACATAACAAATCACGTTCTGATAGTTTATATCTATATTATTATGTACACTTATATAACATTATTACCTATTAAAAATATACGCTTAATCAAGTGTGACATAGAACTACTAACCGTATTGTACATTATAGTAATTATTTTTCTCTGGCAAAGTAATACAATTAAGAAAATAAATGAAAATTGTAAACAGCGTAAAAAATACATTAAAAATATTTAAACAAGAATTATTTCGATAAAAGTATTTATGTTTAATATTATCTTATATTTTTTTTCTTTGGATAAGTAAAATCATTCATTATGAGTAAAAAAATACTGCTACCAGCAACTTATAAATAAAAAATATTATAATGCAATGAATCAAAAAACATTGTAAATTCAGCAATAATTACTATTGCCAATTACTGTTACTCGATCCAGTTTGGTGGTACATAATCAGCTTTTAAGAGGTATTATTGAAGGTTCATATCACGCTCATTACTTATAATTCTCTTTATAACTAAAGGGTGGATGTTCATGTCCCAAAAAACTGAAAAAACTTTATTATATGCTTTAGAGAATTTTAAAATATGCTTGATACACCATAAAAGACAAAAAAAAAAAAATGTAAAACTATGAGAAGATCTACAACGAAATAGTAAATAATATTTATTAAAACTGTTAACTGACAATGATAAACTGTCACTTTAATTCAGAGTACTGACGATTCCTATTAGTCATTAGGAATTGCCAATTAATAACATTTATCAATAAATATAAGATTTCTAAAATAGTTTTTGAAATTTGAAATAGATAATAATACAATAAAACGAATAAAACCTATAGAAAAAAAATATGCAAATTCACGAACAACCGATTTTCAGTCATAACTTACTAGCTATTAAAAAAAAAAAACATTTTTAAAGTATAGCGCTGGCCGCAACGCTTTGGTTATTCCGTGTTCGAGTTTTTGAAATTAAAATCCCGTTTTTCAAACGCTCGTGCTCCCTGCTTTAGTAACCATCACTTACCTCGAGCACAATAATGGGAACAATACGTGTGTATAAAAATAAAATATGTACACGCAAGACATTTGCAACATTACATTATGTATAGTATATTATATTGATGAAAGTCGACACCGGTAGAAACACTCTTCAAAGTATGGATATGTATATAACTTACCGCACATCAGATTAAACCCTCTATACGACAGCGATCTCTCAACGATCCAATTAAAAACATCGGATACCGTGTCGGTAGAAAAACGAACCTCTCGATTATCGTGCGTGCTAAGGACGTGATCGGCGTCAGTTGAAGTCTGCTTGTATACATATATTGTACACACACATATTATATGTGTATGGTATATACATATGACGTGTTTATGTATGTGTGTTGATAATCGTGTTTACCACCGTCGAAATCAATCCTGAGTAAATTAACGAAGCTAGTAATGGGCGGCCGGCGGTGGTGGTGGTGCTGTTAACACGATCAACAAGTCGTCTGGCCAGAAGAAACTCTTGGTGATAGTTAGTTTTATTCAAACCTAATAATCACATCGCATATACAAAAATTTCATACCACCTCATATTGTGTTAGTGACGTATATTATGTATTATTTTTATCCTTTGGAAACACACACACACGACGCTAATAACGCTTAAACACGGATACATAACCGCATAATATAACTTTTCAAATAAAAAAGGTTTATTAGTTAGATAGTGAATTTAAGTGTAATATTTTATATAAACATCGGTTTTATATCAAATTCTTTAATAGTTTATTATGGACGTACCTAACAATTAAACGTTTTAAATTTTAACTTGTATAGTCACTAAATAGCATTATGTAACTATTATGTTTGTATACTAAAAATAATTAATCATGAATATTAACAATAATTTTTTAATAACAATTTAACTAGATTATGTAATTATATTTGTGTAATTTTTATGAAACTATAATAGTAATATATATATAGAATTTACTTAGAATTACATAGAATTTTTTTAATCACTACCCTCTTATCAGTTTTTACATTCTTGTCCACGACAGGTCTCGTTTATATTCTCTATTTTTCGGTATAATCCCCTATTATGTAAAAAATATTTTCAAACAAAGATACGATGTCGAGAATTTTAATATCATACACAATTGGTATATATACTACAATTCCTTTTCTCTGCTCCCCAGACTACTATATATATCAACTCATCTTGCATCGACAATAATTCCATCCTTGCCTATCTATGTAGCCTGTACATATACCGTATTCGTGTATCATCATCAATCATCCAACGTCAGACATCATATTTACCCAGTTTTCACGCAACCAACAGGTTGCATCGTGACATCAGAAACGGCAGCAAGTGGAGATAGTTCACATTGAGGATAAAACGGTGGTGGAATCTTCAGGCTGTTAATTGGGGTAAATAAAATACCAACCATGTTCAATTACGACTGTTAACAACTAAAATATATACTTACTTGATTCATATATTTTAGGTAGATCGTAGATGGAATACAGAAGAGCGACATTTTAAACATCGAAAGAGAACCGTGAATGGAATATACTGTGTAAATATTTATGTAAGATTTTAAAGATTTTATTTTTATAATTTATGATTATTATTTAAATTAGAGATATTTATTAGTAAGTTGTTATTTTTTTTTCAAATGCTATTATAATATTTTTAAATGTCATTTATTTGTATAGCAGAACATTACTCTTAATACCAAGTGTAATAAATTTTCCAACACAGATCGAGTATCGCTGTTATTAATACTGCTTATTTTAAATTTAGCTTAGAGGAGTGTAGTGAAAGATGCATTTGTATCTAAAAAAGTGTCTTTAATGTATAAAAAGTATACAGCCCACATCACGAATAGTGTCTCCCATCAACTCAATCAATCCCTCTTATACATCTCCCTATCTATTGTCCTTATTGTAAAAAAAAAAAAATACTTTATATAGATTGTACAAATTAAAATAAATGACGATAAAAAAGGAAAAAGAAAATGCTTAAAATATTAAAATAGTTATAAGTAATAATAATAATATCAGTTTGCTGATTGTACTAATCTGTTATTTCTTATGTATTTTGTTGTTTGCAAGAAATAAAAAAAATATTATTATTATTATTATTATTATTAGTTATTCAATTAATTATATAAAACATACAAATTAGTAATGACAATTATTAGCACTTTGTATGTACATTTTATTAACGGTCATCACTTCTTCCATACAGTCACAATAGTAGATCCTATCGATATCTCTAGCTCACCAAGTCTAAAGCGAACAAATATATTCGTTTACATTATATACTATATACTATAAACACGTCATATACAAACAACATGCCATATTATTTTGCATGGAAATAGTTTTACCTTTTTTTTAATTTTATATAATTTTATTAATTTTTAAATTAAACAAAACAGTTTTGTCAAAAATAGATTAGTAATAAAGTAATGTAAATAATATGTTATTAGGTTTGGGATTTTTCATTACGTGTGATATGGTATCATAAATTTTGGAACATGCGTCATCATATATTTTAAGACATGGATTTGTAGCTTAAAACCCGAGTGGTCACCCATCCGACAACCGGTTTTTTAAAAACATTTATTCTTAAAATATAAAAATATTAACTATTGAATACACAACTCACAATATATCATATCACTAACTGCAATCAAGTGGTGGATACTTAGATAATTATTTAATTATATTTTTTTTCATTTTCGGTTTGAGATTTTTTCTATATCGTATCATCTTTTTTTATCCTAAAGAGGTTTCCAGTTATTTCAGTATTCAGAAATTACCAGAAATTTTAAATCTAAAAACTGCTTGATTAATTTAAAGGTTTATTTAAAATTGAGCACTTTGCTTAGAATGTTTTTGTACATATAAGTATCTAATTAGTAGTTTAACGCATATAATAAATCTTTAATTAATTTGCATAAAGTTATTAATTGAAATACTAACTTGTATTTTGTTAGTACTATAAGTCTGAATAGATATTAATAGGGTTTTATAAATGAACAATTTAGTATTAAAGTGGAGTGCTTACTTAACAATAAAGAGTAAAGACTTTTACCTGAAACTAAAATTAATCCATTTCTCATCAAAATAGTGAAATCAGGTCTGACATTTAATGGTTTTAAAAAAATATATGTTACTTCTATGTCAACTATACTATTGTATAAATTGCAATAGTAATTCATATACTTAAATGTTTTAAATTGAATTTAAAGTATTTAACTCGATTTAATATTTTTATTTTAAATGTGTTGTTTTAATTATGATAAAATTATGTAAGCACATATTATTATTAGTTAAATAAAAAAAGAAATTATATTTAATAACTATTAAAAATATTTAAATGTAAATATATGGGTTAATAAAAATAATAAAAATAAATTTATTATTATATAAATTCTATAGTTTATTAGCGATTTTAAATATTAAAATATAACATTTCAGTAGTACAATCAATTTGACTGAATAATTAATTAATGTAGTATAATATCTCAGAGTGTATTATTATTTATTAGTCTGAATTTTTAGAAGACCAAGCTAAAAATTCAATCTTTATAAATACAAGTCTCAAAATAAAAAATTTAAAATCCATATTTTGTTTTATTCGAGAAAAAAAGTGCACGTCTAATAATTGTTGTGCTAATTGTACTAGTTTTTATATATATTAATGATTTCTGTAAAAGTTTCTGTTTGTATTTTATAACTTACGTAAATAGTAATAATTTACTGTACATAATAAGAATACCAATTATTATTATTACTTTATTGTATTATAATATATTGTTGTATATTAATTTACAATGGAAATATTTTCAGATACCAGAAAAAAAAACTTCTGAGAGTAATCGATTGTTATTTGTTAAATAAACACAAACACTGTGACAATTCGTATTGGTTTGTTTATGACATTTATACATTCCGAAGCGTTTTGAAATCAATCCTTTAAGATACAACTGTGCCAAACTAAATCAACGGTGACAAATAAAAGAACATAATAAAACTGTAAATGACGCAGTGTAGTCGTAAGGAAATAAAGTTGTACATAAACAGTATAGATCTTGTAGCTTGTATGTACATTAAATACAAACACAACTATATACATACTATTATGACTACATATAAGAAATGTTACGATAATAAATTGATCGTTTTATGAAGATATAATAATAATATTTATATACTTTGGTGAACAAATACTAGGAATTCATTCCATAAAATGTAAAATTCTTTCCTACAAAAATATATTTTGATTTAATACACCAGAAGTAAATGACATGAATATGGACATGTACAATAATAACATTAGCAAAAATGTTTATATATATGTTTTATATATTTTAATACATTGTTATATATGTATACCAAAGGATTAAAATTCTAAATAATAAGTACATTTTTATTTTATAAACAAGTTGCTAGTTGCAAGTTGACCCCCACTGTAATATAAATAAAGTAATGTATATATATTTGATAACAATTTTAATAAATGACAACCAAAACAAAAAAAGAAGAGTCGATTTTTTTTCATATATAACTTGAACTCAATTTCACAAAATCATATGCTCACTTTGAGCCTTGAGCGTCTAAATTTGTCTAATGGGTGTGAAATTGAGAGCAAACGTTTGAAAGCAAATAGCAGTTACACTGTGGTTTGATTATACGAGTATTTTCATTTGAAGAGTTCACTGAAAATAACAAAGATCAAATAAAGAAATTTAGCTTATATTTTTATAGACCATTAAGCAAAGATCTATATTTAAAATATATTTTTACATTGATTTAAATCGTTTAAAATCATATATAAATAGAAAGAAACTATAATAAGTTAAATATATTGTATACACTTAATCCATTATTTTATACATTAAAAAAAAATTGATATTATAGTGGGTATGTAAGTAATAATAATTATTATTTATAACATATAAATTTAAATGTATTATTTTAGTTCAAGATTAAAATATGTACGACAATAATTTAAATGATAATATTATGTAATAATAAAAATATTGACTAATATTTCTATTTTAAATTGTATAGATGGATTATAACTTTAAAAGTAAATATGGAACATAACTTTAGTTTATTCATAATTATTTTACATTATATAGATATGTTTACATTAGATATATCTTGAATGTCTTACTGAACATCGATACATTTCGTTGAATAGTTACCTATTTTAAGTTTGTTACAAGTACAATAAAACAATATCAATTATTAATATTTTACTATGGATTTATGGTGGTGACTGATAATGAAGCTAGTCTTGTCTAATAATTAAAAAACTAGAATTATTTAGTAAATATTTTAACTCAATATTAAATATAGTTTATATTTAATCCGCATTAATATTCAATTATCAGTATTTTAAATAATAGTAAAATGTGAAGGTATTTATTAATTTTCAACTTTTTTACTTTAATATTTTTTAGGGTATTACATTGTTTGAATGTTTTAGTTCGGAAAAGAATTTAAAATTCAGCTTTAAATAACGTTAATATACTTATTTATTAGTAAAAAACTTGCTAACACTATAGAAAATCAATCATAAGTTGTTTAGAAATAATTATATACAATCAATACATTCATTAATATTTATATATTGATAGTAACAATTCTATTCTTATATGTTCAATTATTTCATTAAACTTTTTTGATGGTAGCTGTGTGGTATAAATAAGTATAAAATATTATAATATAATAATTATTTTTAACTAAGCATATAAGATTATTTTTAAAGGGGTTGTTAATAAAACAAAATCATTTTTCTCATAAAATATATAATAATATAATAGCATAACACGATAATTTAACATATGTTAATTTTTATATAATATTTTAAATAAAATAAAATTATGATTATAAATTTAAATTTATAACGAATATTATTATACTCACTTTATAAAAAAGTTTTTATTCTGGATCAATAAGATGAATGATGTAAATAAAGTAATATATTATAATGCAATTGTAAATAACATGTGTATGCAATTTTATTATGATGGAATGGATTACAATTTATCGTTTCATAGTACGTACTTTTTATGATTTAAAGGCAACTGAAAGACACTGAAGATTAAAAAGTAGAGAGTTGTGCATAAAATATTTAGCATACAATTATTTAAGCACATAAAAATAATAATTAATGTGTTCCGGAAAATAGACAGTTATTTTATTTTTATTGCATTGATAATTACAAAAATGCTTATTTTTCAAAATTTCTATTCATAATATAGATAAATAGGATAAAAACGTTATTTAAAAATTTAAATTTATTATATTAAAAAATCAAACCCAAAAAAAAACTTTTAAAGTATTATTAACAACGATATTATAATAACTAATATATACATTTTGTTCAAAAGTATTTTTTCGATATTTCTGACTGATTATTATAATTGACATAATTATTAATTTATCAATTGCAATGTATTTTTTAAAATGATTTTGTTATTTAGTAGTTAGTTTTTGAAATATTATATTATTTTATGTTTTTCATAAAAAATAAATAAACTTGCATAATGAATTAAAATTGTATTTTTCGTATCAATATTTCGGGCTTAAACATTTTTTTCTCGATAAAAAAATCATTGATTTAACCCTTATTTTTAGGGCTTATTTATTTTTTTAAGTGAATTTTATTCCAGAATACCTATTGTTAATTAAATTATGTTTTAAAATTAAAAAGATAAATATTACAATTTTAAACAATTACAAAAATTTAACTATCAAAATTTTCAACATTTATTTTATTCTATAGTTGAAATGATAATTAACATGGTAAATTTACTATACTAAATTCGCGTAAGATATTCAGTGTAAGATATTTTATTTTGATAGAAAATAAATTGTACGGTGAATATGATTTATACAATATCACAGTTGTCGAGATTTATATTTTTGTGAAAGAATGTCGTTATTATGAAAAACCCGCAGGGGTTGGTTTTCTAAGCGCATATTAAAGAACATTTCTCTTCTTGGATACAGCTATAGGGTTTCCTTTTCGTAATCCTGCGAATAGTCAGCATTTTTACTAATTTATGGATAGAAAACGTCTCTAACAGACCGTGTAGTTAGTACACTATCATATGTTCACAACAAAAGTCATTACGATTTTTCGTCTATTTAAGGATTGGGAAAGTTAAAAACACAAAACAATTTTTTTTAATTTTTCAAGTTTGATTTATTTATATTATTTTTGCGATTTAATTAAAAGTATATTTTATTCTTTTAGGACTGAATCTACAATAATAATCAATTAGTTTTATCGTGAGTAGAATTTTTTAATGTTACTTTACCAAAGATACAAAATGCAAGTACCATGAATGAAATATTACAATATTAATGTTGTGGAAACGAAGTACATTGTTATTGTTATCATACTTTTAATAAAGGAGAGAAAATGCAGGATAATCAAAAAGAACCACGTACTACACAAATTGATAAAACAGTTATAAAATACTGTACGGATGTAATAAACATTTTGAATTAATTTTAAATTAAATAATGCTATTCAAAAGTCTTATAATATGACATTATAATAGGTTAAAATGTTCACTAAAAAATAAAAACAATCATATTTTATTTTTCAGAAATAGAGATATAAAATAAAATTAATTCTACATAGCAAGAAAAAATATTAATAATTAAATCTATAAAGAATATTTAAAAAACTTGTTCTTATTATAGTTTGATAGTTTGATAACATTTTAAATTAAATACCATTACTATAATTTTAAAAAAAAAAAAAAAACAAGAAATTTCTATATTTTAATATAAATTAAAATTTAATATATTGAAAAATAATGTTGTATTATATTGTGCGTATATTACTTAGTTCGAGGTAATAATATTTCTTTGTGTAGTAATATATCGTATAAGTATATTTAAAAAAGTTTGTTTTAAATATTTTTATAAATGTTAAATTATTTTTTATTATAATTTATTTTTCAATATTGATCGTAACCTGTTCTTAGACTTTTTCAATAATGTATATTTTTTTAAATACAATTTGTGATAACTAATTGAAACAAAATATACCATGGTTTTATTTTTATTAGAGTTTGAAGAATTTAGCATTTTGTATGAGCTGCTGAGCAGACTGTTTTAATTATTTAAGTTTACTTAAAGAAAACAGTATTGTTGAACAATGTAGTTTTAAATTGTACACCATAAGTATATAGTAGGTATCATTGAATACTCAGTTTGAGTGTTTATTTAATTGGTTTTTATCTAAATAATAGAAATTAATAATTTTAAATTATATTATTTAAAACAATACAAGCTGTTTTTGCGTTTGAATATCATTATAAGACATTAAAAATCACCATCAAAAGGTAGAAATAATTATATCAAAAAAGTTAAACAATATAATAACATTCAATCGTTCTATATGGATTCATTTTATGTTTTTCACTAATTTTCATTGACTTTTTTATCGATGTATAGTTAGTTTTTTATGACCGATTTTTCATATACTAAAACCAGCAGCCTATATTATAAGAGGAACATTTTAAGCAAAGCACATACTGTACATGCAAGGTAAAAATGTATATTATATATAAATATCCTAAATATATATATATATATATATATATAAATGTTTTGAATGTGTGTATGTGTGTATGTAATATTTACATTATATAGATAATAGTATACGGGGTAGAAACGAGCAGAGGATTGTATTAAAAGGTGCCGGTGGCGACAAGTGTGGGTTTGACCGACGTGAAGAGGGTAACGAGTAAAATCGATGGTCCGGCGGTGGCGGTGGCGGTGGTGGTTGAGCACACCCTCTTACGCTGCCTGCACCACGCTGATTCCGGTACTGCCGTATTCGAAAGAGCACGAGGGATTGAGGGAGAGCGATAGGGGAGGCAGTGAGAAAAGACAGAGATATACGGTGAGAGGGAGGAAAAGGATGCGTCGCTGAGGGGTGAACAGAGGAGGGTGGATGACCGAGCAGGGATGACGGCGAGGGTTCGCGACGGGGGGCATCGCGAGACCGCTCTAACAGCCCGTCGCGTCGCTATGGTTACCGGGCGCGCAGATCAATGGTAGGTGGAACATTTTCGAAAACCCAACTCGTGTGCGCGCCCGTAGTACTATCGGCAGGACGATCCGGTGGCGGTACACCGCGGGTAGTACTATAATATATATCACACATACACGCACGTAAAAGCAAGGTATACACCGCCGTTCAATGTGAAACGTAAACTGGAATTCTTGGAAAATACGTTGAAAATTTCCCGTCAAAATCTATATTATCTAAGTAATCTATGTATCAAAAAGATCAATTAAGTTTTTTATGAACGTATATTTTTGACATTTTCAGATGAATATATTTTTTGTTTTTCGTTTTTTTTTCGCAAAATTAACTCCAAAACGAAAGTTTATTATTATATATTATAATTGTTTGAAAAGTTTTTCCACGAATACTTAATAACTTATCTATAAATAATTAATAATTACGAATAAGACTACTGTAAAGTTTTATTATATTCGATTTTCTTTTATTTTTATTTAATTAAAAAAAAAAACAAATATTATAGTGAAAACGATAAACAGAAATAAATAAATAGCAGAATTTCAAAAATAATATCATCAAATTTAAACAATTAATATAATGTATACACGTAATATATTAAAATAGTGTACAATAGCATTCCAACGTTGACAAATATTGTTCTATTGGTTGTAGTTCCCTGCTATGAAATGTAGAAAGTCATAGTAATCGTCTGCGCAGGACCATTAAACTCTTGTTTCCACGTAGCTTTTTATGTAGTTAATATTAACGTTTTGGATTAAAATATTCATTTCAAACTGTGATAATATAAGATTTACTATTTGTAATACATTTTCAAGTTAAAACTTTACTCAGACATTAATATAAATTATAAAATATATGAACATTTCTGAGTTATAATTTTCAATACGTCACTGAACAGACAAACTTACATATACGGTTAACTATGAGTCAACTAAAAAAAAAAAAAAAACTAATAATGATATTAATACTATCACAGAAATATTATATTGGGGTTTTTTTTTTTAAAGTTACCTACTGAAAACGCTATGGCGCTAAAAAACTTTACGTCGAAATGACGATAAAAATTATAGTTTGTATTGTAATACCACGAACAATTGTTGACGATAAATCGTTTGGCACCTATGGAATTATAAAATATTATTTTTGACTAGAGTAAACCGATTGTACGTATCGTTTTTGTGAATCGCAATGGTAAAATGTATTTTTCATCGACGGATCTTGCGCGCTGGCCGGTGGTGAAATGTCGCGAATAAAGAGGTCGGCCTCCCGAAAAACTAGGTCAACTTTGCACATAATACGAATACTTTCTGCGGTTTGGTTAAATTAGGTATACATCCTCTCCACCCCCACACCGTAGGCACTACTATAATGCTCGTCGTGCCTGTGCCCTCTAATACTCCATCCACTGGTATAATAATGGTCTTGACAAATAATTAATCCCGTCCCCGGGGTGAGCAAATCCCATCCGCAGCCATTGTACATTGTACCACCGCTACTACTACTGCTACTACTGCTATTGCTAATATCACAAGATATATATCTATATTATAATATAATAATATACTCGCCAACATCGCCACTATTATCATTATCATGATTTTATATGCTCTCGGCAGTGGTTGCCGGCAGAGTGGTTATTTGTAGTGTGTGGTGCCTATAAAGTTTGCGACTCTTCATCTTTTCATATCGTCATAGTTATCGCTATTACAATAATAACTGCGTATATATTATGCGTATGGTGTTATAATATATATAATTATAATTACTATCGAGATTCTTCTGAAACAAATAATAATATTTTAATAATGTGTAATCGGACGTCTTGCCAGTGAAT
Source organism: Aphis craccivora (assembly GCA_009835225.1). Classification (NCBI taxonomy): domain Eukaryota; kingdom Metazoa; phylum Arthropoda; class Insecta; order Hemiptera; family Aphididae; genus Aphis; species Aphis craccivora. The sequence continues at coordinate 172,199 of VUJU01000028.1, forward strand.
TATACAGAAATTATTCAAAGCCGTGGAGGGGGCTAATTTAAGATATTATCCATTAATACTAATGTCATAGAGTATTCAATAGACCAGTTTAAACTACTTGGTACTTACTACTGACACAGTTATACCAACTAATACTTTTCGTTACCATGGTTTTTGATCGATTCTTACTAATTGACAAAAATACCTATACTAAATAGATCACGGATTTTATAGATTTATTAACAGAACTTTAAGCTTCTGCAAATATTCAGTAGAAAGATTTAATTAAATTATGATACTACAATATTCACAGTAACTGTGTAAAAATGTGTATGGAAAAAATACAAAATATATCGAAATTAGTATAATTAATACACATGAACATTGCATATTTTATAATAATATTATTCATAGTTTTAAATTTCTGTTTTTATGTCATGAACAACTTATTCTTTCTTTCTCCGTGTCTACCTATTAAATTTAATAGGATTCTTCACATTTATTCAAAACGCGTGTATACGGTCACCCAACTTAGTCAACTTAGTCCCGATGTGCTGTTTATCACGTAATTCTTTTACGATAATATATTATTATGTCAACGTTAAATTTATGGTTATTACATATTTACGCAAATAACTGCACTGTACGTTTATGACGTTTGACTATAATATTGTAATAATATGTTCAACTGATCAAGGCGTAGTATAGTGTTATCCGCAATTACTCACCATCTAAATCTACCATTACGTTTCTCGTCATCGTTAACGTTTCTCTCAATATATTATATTATAATATATACATGAAAATATTATCTTTATTTCTATTTAATTATGCAATTATTATTGTAACTTATTGTTTTTTTTTTTTTTGCCACACACCATGTGATCGTACGAACATGGGAACCAAATACAAATCGTTCTACAAATTCATATTACATATTGTATGTATATGTATTATATTCGATCCACATTCGGCATCCGAGCGGCGGTACAGCAGCTGTTACACGCGGGCGCGGGACTAGCGAGACTACCGTGCGAAATATTTAGCAGACACTCGAACACATTATTTATGTATTCAAGTGCAACGATGTTCATGTTAGATTCTATCGGAGTGTACGGGGGCGATATGGGAAAACTGAATTGTATTTACATAATATTATACGAGTATGTTATTCTTGCGAACGCGATTTCACTGTTCTACAACTGCCACCGCCGCCACTACTGTCGTACGGCGTAATGGACACGGAATAATAATACTATATATATATATATATTGCTCTAAATAATATAATACACCGATAAGCCACTACGATACTATTGTGCGTGGTCTGGTGTACGACTGTGTGCGTGTGTGTTAGGTTGATGAGATGTAGAGCTTAGTGGAATTTGATTGATTCTACGAATAAAATAATCACGCGTTACCTATTGTGTATAACGTGGCGGTGGCGGAAATGTATTAATTGTGGTATTATACCTATTATAATTTATAACAACGATACAATATCAAAATAATAACTCGTAAAATATGTTATAATATAATAGTAGTATACAAAATAAACGCTTAATGTAGAAATAAAAATCTATAGGCAGGTACATAATACTAATAATAAGTATACACAATGTATATTATAGATTTAGTAAATACGTGTTATATTGAATTTTATTTTTTCTGTTAGATATTTTAATTAAATTGGATTTTTTGAGTTACAATCTTTTTTTTTTTTTTAAAAAAAAAAAAACGGCCATAAAAATAGACATGAAAAATATGTATAATATGTAAACAAGACATATCTGTTTTGACAACACCTAATCTTGGTGAACCGATATCTTCTCGGAATCGTTTTCGAATATTCTATTAAAAGATATTGATTTCAAACATTCATAAAATAAATAATGATAGTACATTTGCTTAATACATCAATGAGAGTATAGTGAAACTTTTACTTATACCTATATATGCAGTACAATCATATATTTTGTTCATGATCGTATTATAGGTAAATAGAGAAAATAAATTTTTCAAGTACCTATTATAGTACATTTATAGATAAAAGCCGATTTGAGACAAACGCATACGAGTTGAATAATAATATTTATTCATATAATATTTTTAACTATGGCTATAGTAGGTATAAATTATAATGATCGTTATAATAAGTAATCACCAATATCATCATACATAAATTAATTTCAGAAGCTTCAAGCTTATCTAAGTTTGATATTACAAGTATTTTTATTAATATTTTCTAGTCGAAATGTATTTTTAAAGTTGACTACATAATACGTACAATGTATATATTATGTTTAAGTTTTACTCAGACTTGAAAATTTAAAAATCTTGATATCTCAAGGGAGGAAGAAAAAAATTTTCCTTCAAACTGTCAAAATTCTTAAAGTTTTCTTGACCAGAGTTCACGTCAGATATTAGAAAAAAAGTCTTAATCCATTTGACCTTTGAATTCTAAAAGTCTACTCTATATTTATTTGAGGTAAAATATAGCATAATCCAACATGAATAAATTGATTTTTAACATTAAACATAAAATATATTATATAATATTGGTTACACGTGTGTAAAATATATTAATAATAATAAATGTAAACTTAGATTTTTTTTCTAATAAACAAAATAATTGGAATTCTAGTGTCTTTTTTATATAAATGCATACTATATTATTATATATATATATATATATATTTTAAATAAGTAAATTACGTATATTTGAATATTCATGATTTTTTACTTTTTAAAGTATAATTACGTATAATTGTATAAACCAATATTTATATAACATTTTTGTTCCATTTTATGTTTCTAACTACTTAATCAATACTCAATGTTCCTTTAAATACAAATCGAGAACACTTATTTTAAATTAAATTTTAAATTTTTTTCTCCATTCATATTCGTGATCATTTAATTATATTTTGATTACCTTTTTGTTATCTACTATATTTTTATCAATTGGTTCATTAATAAATTGATATTTTTTTTTTATGCCTTTCTATGTATTGTAAATAATTTTAAAATTATGATAAAACGTGAAAAATAAAATAAAATAACTAGATACAAAAAATTTTTTATGGGATGATATATTTACCTATATAAATTAGTATTAAATATAGGTAAAACTTGCAAATATTTATGCATACAATATTTTTAAGAACAAATCAAAGAGTTTTTTTTATTTAACGGACATTTAAAAGGTTATAAAAAATAAGTTTATATTGTTCTAAGATTTATGATAACATACTCGTAGTACCAACAATTAAATCAATATTATGATTGAACAACTATGAGAATAAAAGTTGATTCTTTTATAATGGACCATGGACCACTCATTATTTTAATAGTTATTAACATTTTTTAAAATAATATTTCAATCATATCATTTACAGTTTAATTAAAACAATATTTAATATATATATATATATATAATGTATATTTTAATATTTTTACTTTTTTCAATAAAACATACATTTTTAATTTTATATTGTAAACAATTTTTTTTTGGATACACAAAAACATTAAAAACCATAATAATTGGAATGAGTTGTTTTTGAGTTATAAGTAAAGTTTAGGTTAGAAGAGTGACAACATAAAAAAAAAAAAAATATTTGATTTTGATTTCAAATAATGTAAGATAAATATTTTCAAAAACATCTAAATATTAATATAATTAGTGATTTATGATAAAATAATCACTTAGTTTAACTGAGTAGTAATTAACCAATATATTTTAATAATTAATAAATTGTTAGGTTAGGTAATTTTGTTGTTAATAATATTTATTAGTTTTCTAAAACTATGAAAGTAATGTTATTTATAAATATATGTTATTAAATATATTTTTTGAAATAGGTTAAGTATTTAAAAATATGATGTAATAAATCAAAAATTGTACATTATTTACAGATTTAGCTTATAAGTTGTAACTAACATCCATTAGCCATTATCAACTATCTTTAATCCTCTATCGTTTATATTTTTTGAAAGATGGTTTTTAATCAAATCTCTCTAAAATATTTCTGGGAGATTGTTTAACATTACAAAAAATAAAACCATTTTTTAAACAAGTGTGGAACTAAAATTTAGATTTTAAATAAAACAATACAAACTGTAACTGTGAACTGTGAAGCTATTATAAGTTTCATATTATTTTTATTCTAAATTATAGTTAAATTTAGTTGTTGTGATATAATAATTATTAATGTAAGAAAAAAATATTTATTTATCGTTTATTATTATTACCTAACTTTTTGTTAAGATTTAAACATATATTGCCACATAGTAAAAAACACTATTTTTTTCAATTCACATCCTCATGTTTTTCATTTATTTATTTTTTTAATGAATTTCATGTGTTGATTACGACAGTAGCGTAGGTTGCTATTATATATTAGCGGAACAGAACACAGTGAGAACTTAGTGATTAACGTTTCACACATTTTGCTGTTAAATGGTATTTTGTTGATCGTTCGGTGCTTGACCGAACACTGTCGATGTGGTGCAGACTTTTGAGCGGCTAAAAGAGTATTATAATTAAAGGGTGGATGTTTATGTATTAATTTTTTTTATTATTAATATATTCAATAAAACGTCATTATATGTGTAGTAATATATGAAAATATGCTCAAAAATATTAAAACATCAAATAATATTTAATAAAATTGTTAAAAACTTGAAATATAAATAAAATAGATAATTTATAACAGTTTAAATAAATAAAAAAAACAATGTTATTATATATTGTATTATCAATAACAAGAATTATAAATTTATAATAACAAAAAAATAAAAGTGTCTTCTTTTATTGTTGATTTAATCTGAAAAATCAAAAAAATAATTCATTGAAATTATTCTTATTATTTATTTTTAATTATTGTAAAATGTATTTAATTTTACTTATTTAAATATGCATTACACTGAATAAACATTGTTTTTAAAATATTAAGTGCAAAGAAGCCTAGTCTATGTTTCAAAAATTTTTTATACTTTGAAAACTTAGAGGTAACTCAATACCTAAAAATATAATAAGTGTGTATTTAAAATAAGATAAATCATCAGGCGTTACGTTTTCTTCTGTCTTGGTAGTGTTATATTCATCATTTAATATGTTTGAAATCGTCACAGTATATCAAAACCTTTGCTATTTCATGTCACTTTTTACGATTGTTTAAACACGACAATTCCTTTGTTATATTTTAAAATCTATTTCTACATTTTTTATTATATTAATTGCATTAAATAAAGTACATATAGGTATTAATTATTATGACTTATTATGTACTTCAAATCGATACAAATTATTGATAAAGATACAACTTCTAAAATAGAAATTGAAATAGACAATAATTTAATATTAAATGTCAAGTTATACATAACATAACAATTTTGCTTTAGTATTTTATAGGTCACAAAACAAATGTATATCCAACTCTGCAAACTATTTTTATTTAAGGAAAAATATGCAAATGCATGAACACTCATCCTTTAATTTATGATTTATGATAGTTGACCATAAAATATAATATAGTACTACAAGTGTACCTGAGAATATTGTGGGCAATTTTAGATTGCTCCTATATAGTAAGCAGGTAGTAAAAATAGTATAATAAATTGCACTCGGTATTTGTCAGGTATAAATGTGTCTAGTAAATTGTTTTCATAATATCTAAATGATCTTTAACTCATCGATATCTGTACATTTTTTTACTTTTATTGGTGTAATACCAAACGTGTATCGCTTTAATTGTTATATTATAGATATCAATGATTTTACGTATATTATGACTAGTAATATTTTAGTATGTTTCCTTTGCATCATACATCAACATGGATATACGAATTACATTTAAACAAGAAGAAAATTAAATTATCATTTAAGAAAATATTATAAATTTTCAAAATTAAAACGTGAATTGTCTTCAGGTGAAGTAAAGTGGTGTTTTGGAGTAAAAAAGTGTAAAGTATTTTTGAAAACGAAGACAGAAAACAATAATATTACAAAAAAAAAAAAATGTAAATCATTATCATTGATTTTCAAAAAATAAAACGAGGACAGTAATAGTCACCTTCTTATGTTGTCCTCAGGGTAGTATTAATGATTATCATAAAAATAATATTTCTATTAAGTGAAATTTATCACATAGAAATTTATACCTGAAAAATACCGGGCACAATTTAAATATTTTCCCTTCGTTGGAAGCAATTTATGTTTGTCCAATATTGTGCCAATATTGACTAATATATTGACATTAAAAATCGACACTATATACGTTATTTCATCCGTCGTTTACAATGAGCTATAAAATATGATATCTCTTGTATTGAAATTTAACGCCCCAACGGCCGTTTTACTGATAATGATCTAGTTTGAACTTAAAAAGTTTTGATTTTTTTCAAAACCAATAATAGTTCTGGTTACTGGTTAGTGTATTTTCATAATTCGACAAGACAGTAAATTATTATATTATCCTATATTCCTTATATTCCTCAATAACTTTAAATTTGTAACCATTTTATTAATAATCATTGCAAGAATCGTGATCATGCAAGGTTATATAGGTTATAGGTAGGTAGGTGCATGGTTGCCGATTTTGAGTAATATGATAGAACATAAACAGTATTTTTTTCAGCATGATTTTGTACGAATTTCAAAATTTGATAATATTTTAATACTATCACCAGTTAATTTAGTTATTTGATATTTAAAATTAGTTTTTATCTTTGCATATTGTATTCGTAGTGTAGTAAAATACGATTTGGAAAAAAAAATGAGTACTGTACATGGTATTTGGGGTTTTATTTTCATTTATTACATATTTATATTGTTTTGTTTGGAAAATCGACAGAAATTAAAATAATATAAAACTCAGATCACAGAAATATTTTTTCTTGAAAAATGTAAGTTTTGGTGTTTGATAGTATTTTAATTTTTTTTTGGCATATAAACTTATTGCGATTTTATTTTACTTTAATTGTTTATTTATATTCAAGAGCCAAATCAAGAAATTATAAATACAAAAAACATGGTATACATTTAGGTAACTTGAATCATACAAAAGTGAAGTGTAAAACTATTTTCAATAATTTAAATACCTTAAATCATTAACGAGGTTATAACTCATAAAAACAATAAAATATTACCAAATTAGTTAAAAAAATATTAATTTTATTTTGATGTATTATTATAATATAATACATAACATACAATTTAAACGAATATTATTTCATGCATTCAAAAAAAAAAATGTATATATTATGTAATATATTGAACTATAAAATACTTTAACATTATAATTATAACAGAGTAGAGGTAGAGTGCAACTTATTATGAAAATACCAATTTAATTATTTATAATAATCGTGTTCTCATTCAACATTTAAGTTTGTAAAATAGGTATTATTCATATAAAAGTGTTTTCTATCCTTATTTTGAATCATCTATTTAAAGTTCTCATTATAATAATAATAACAGCAAAGTCTTGTTATTATTTTTTTTTTGTTTCATTTTCATTTTATAATGGGAAGATCATTATTTGAATAAGGGCTCTAGGTTGTTTCTCTTACGAGTAATGCTTTCAAAATGCATCCATTGTAATTGAATTTGAACGTAAGATATATGTGCGTACTATAGTATTACTTAATGGATTGAAATCAAAAGAAACGTATTAATATCATATTCAAAGATTAAAGCTTATTTATTTTTCAACAAAAAAAAATTTATATTATATGCATAGTATGAATAAAAAAGTAATTATAATTAGGTATTATATTGGTTTTATTAGATAAATCTAATGAATAGAAGAAAACAAATAATTACCAATATCTTAATTTGAACTGGTGGTCAATTTAGATAGAATATCTAAAAAAAAAGTACATCACTAATAATTGTCTTTATTATTGTTGTATATAACTGAGGATGTATTTTATTTAGTTTACTTATGATTAACATTTTATTTTTTTAAATAATAAACAAATATACATAATAATATATTAAGTACTTTTATTTTTGTCAAGATCTTAAGTTGCCTGTGAATATAGTTTGTAGGCAGTTTTAAATTTTAAGTCGATCTAGGCATTTCTAAAGTGCACAGGTTTATAAAAAATATAACACCATAGTTTAAGATTCTAGTCAATTAACAGTTTTTTTTTGACGTTTCAAAAGCTTCCAATTCAATTTTCAAAAATCTATATGCTCAAAGTTATTATGGTCGAGAAGTTTTTCATATAATTGATAGGTAGCGTATGAAAAGAGAAAAAATAATAAAGAATGCAGAGAAGTTTTCATCGTTAGCGATGGATAAAAAAGAATTGTTGAAATAAAATAGAATTAAAAATAATAACACAGACTAAGCATTTCTGGTATAATAAAAGATAAAATAATTTCAACTTAGGTATTTTGAAAACAAAAATTATAATTCAATATAATATTATGTGGTTAAAACTGAATCAAATATTTAAAATTGCTATGATAAGAAATTTTTGAATTTTAAAAAAATATTCATGTTTTTTTATGTTATAAAAAACAGACTTCTTTTTTTATTGCCTTATATTAAAAAATTTCTAAAATATAATTTTATGTGTTTCTATTACTTTTAAATAATTTTTTCAAAATTATTCCAAAGTATTTTGAATTAAAGTACCAATATAATACAGTAAAGATGAATTTTAATACATTAAGTTTTTGATAGTTCATTTAAATTAAGTGAAAATAAGTTTAATAGTAAAATAATAGTATTTATTTTTAGTATAATACTCTAATGTCGTTTAAAATATATATAAATATGCTGTTATAATAAATCATGTACTTTTAAAGAAAAAAAAGCATAAAATAGCTTAATAGCGTATGATAAAATACATTGCGGTTTTATTATAGGTAATTTAATTAATAGTATAACATTTATATTTTTCTATTAATAATTTGTAATTTGCATCTAATTCTTTCCGACATGATTAATCAAATAATAAAAGTGCATAACTCAATATTAGTAAATAACACGTAACTAGTGCATAGGGCATTAATTTTAGTAGTATATAACTAATATCTTTTATATTTTACCAACCACAAAATATTATGAAAATAAATAGATATTTATATGGAAATTATAGTATTTATTTATGCTTTTGAAAGTTTAAATTTAAAGTATCCTGGCCCAAGTCATAGTTTAATAATCAATATTTTAGATTATTTAAAAATACATATTATATTCCAATATTTCAAAAAGAACCTAATATTGTTTGAATTAGATTTAACAAAAATGATCCAAATTGCATTTCAATCGATTATTTGTTTGTGTGTTTCAACCTTTGAGAACTTTAAAAAATCAAAAAAAAAAATGTATATGAGTTTATTAACTTACACACTATGGATGATTAATGATTATTAATATATTAAGATAAAAGTGGTACGTCATGTAACTTTTCAAAATACAAAAGTAATTAAAGTTCGTCAGCTCTTTCATATAGTCGAAATAAGTATGATCGATTTTAATGCTAGTGGTAGGAAGTAGGAACCAAAATCGAAACAATGGATTTTCATTGTCAAAAGTCATCATTTATATAATAAATACATTTGATGTCCGTCATTATTTTACTTTATTAGTGTTTGCAATGTGGAAAAATAAAAAATAAACATATTACACCTACAAAGCTGCAATCCAACCTAACACAAATGTCAAACAGCTATTATTGTGATATTATAATTGGGCTTAACGATAGGGGTCCTTAGGGAGACCTGTCAATTTTTCATATGAAATTATATCAGGCGTCACGGGTGGGAAAGCTTCAAAAACTATTTTGTGAATAATTATTATAATAATATTATTAACTACCCATGTACCATTATAAATTCGGTCATTCGCCGGGTCCGATGATTTTTTTTTTTTTATTATTATTTTTGTATAATATGCATTTCTGTTTTGCGGTCATTACGCGTTTTAACCGTGATCCCTCCCCGTGCCGTCTCCAAACACCACATCTTCTACCCACGACTTCATCCTACTTCCCCTAGGCTTTCCCTCTACACCGATAACACTTCTACGTACACACACCTCGCACACACGCAGAGCACGGTATACACGACCACCGGGTGACATGGGTAGTAGTGTTTGTAGTCGATTGGAGTGTGTCCAAAGTGCCTCCTCTCTCTCTCAATGTATATATATATATACATACTGAGATACTGTATATTATACCGATCCACTTCTCCACGCCAACCTCTGACCATGTCTCTACGGTATGTCCTTTGCCTGCACCACCCGCGTGTACACCACTGACTCCCGCTGTCGTTGTATAACATGCGTGTTACTGCAGTCATGTTACCACTGCGTTATACTAAACATATATACATATACATAAATATATTTATATATATAGCTGTGTGTGTGTGTATTGCAAAATATATGTATTCACGTGACACCACTGCTGGTGCTCGCTCTCTCGTCTTTTACCCCTTTTTATAACATTTGTCCATTTGTGTGTGTGTGTGTGTGTTTCTGTGTGAAAGACAACTGGAGCCGAGTATAAGTATATACAATATGTCGGTAGTGGGGAGGAGGTGTAAAAACCGAGGCGAAATAAGTAACACTCGCGCGCATTACTGTCGGTCGTATGTACTTAGAGCATATATTATATAGTATATGTGTACGAATATACAATATATTCACCGCGTAGAGTAGAGCTTATTAAACAATAATATTATTCCAAAGTCCGTTGTAATAGGCGATATATACGGCAGGAATCACAATGTGCTTGAATTTATTATCTGCAATGAGGTATACCGGGTATACCAATAATTTTCATGCGCACAGTGCACGCTAATAAATATCAAAATAAGACAGACGTCGGTGAGTGGCGTTTTTTTTTTTTTTTGCTTGAACAGAGTCGCGTTGTCTGTCAATGGAAATAGACTAATTATCGGCAAAAACCGTGTTTGTTATTTTTTTCTTTTAACACACATGCGGATTGTGATTATCGTATATTATATGGGCGTGTCGTGCATGGGATAAGGGTTAAATCAAAGACCGGCCCGTATTATATTGATATACCTCATGGTAGGTAGTAACTTTTGTATATTTATATCGTATACCATTATGTGTAGAACGCAGGCACACGTGATCGTATTTATCAGGACCCTCCGACACTTTATATTCTTTTGTCTCAGGCGCCCGTCACTCGATAATAATTAGCCACGCACAGCATTATAAACCTATATAATAGGTATAGCATTTTTCACATATATTGTCATTGCATAGAGCGACTTTCTGAACACTCTGTACATTATACATTATGTGAATTTCCCCTTCGTCACATTAACGCATGTCGTTCACGTAATATTGTCGTATTACGATAATAATGTGATTTTAGATTCTGAACATATATCGAGAAAGCTATCGGCTTTTCAATGACGTGGGGAGAGAGTTTGTTTCTGAATATACGCTATATAAGGTACTCAGTGAAAGTGCCCTGAAAACCTCTCATAAGTCCGTATATCGATTGGAAAGTAACACTAGAGGTACTTCAAACAGGTGATTTTCAAAATTGTTGAAAAATGCCGAACATGTCTGTTTATTTAAAACGGTTTTTATATTACGTTCTGTAGATCTCACTAAATTGCTTTCCCATAATTGTGTTTTTTTGTAATATTTTAAAATTAACTACCTATAGATGAATATTTTTATTTTTAAATCTCAATTAAACGATAAATTTTATATTTTTATAAATTATTATTTATATAAACAGACTTGAAGTACAGTATCTGGAAGTTGCCCACCTAATAATTAATTTTAGTTGCGTACATTGTGCTCTTAATATATAATGTATCTACTCGTGTTCAATAAGTGTTCCTAGTTTCCTACCTACAATAATGTAAATCGTTTATGGTGTTGATATTAATATCTTATTGCGACTTTAATCAATACAACTTAATACCATACCCATATGTGTTTGCAATTTCTGTAAATAATATAAAAAAAATGGAAATACCTAAGTAAAGGTTTTGTTCAATATTATTACACTTATTTGACTGAAATATCTAATAATGATCCTTTTAAAAAAAATTCAATAAAAAACTAAACCAATAATTTCACACATTTAACATAACGATTTCATACACAATTACGACTATTGACTTATTGCCTATTGGTTAACTCTATTGAGTTAGGCCGTGCTTTTAATGTAGTTCAGAAATTAATCCGTAAAAGATATACATTATATTTAATTGTAATATGAATGTGAAAAAGTATACGCATGGAATTGATCAGTTTCTATAATAATTATATTGTACTTATAATATGACGTACAAGTCATACAACATTGGTTTTAACTAGTTTCTATTAAGTTGTACTAAATTTCACAGATATTTATTGTTTTCCTAAATACCTGTCATAAATTTCTCTCTATATTCACACTTTTCGTCAAACCCCCATAATTATAACTAAGACCAGATACGAATATTTAAAAATGTAATATAAAATATAAAATCTCACTAACGTTAAAAACAAAGAAAAATCTCTACAGCCATGAACCAATCACCATAAAATATATTGTCTTACACTACCAAAAGTAAATAGACATATCTTATTGAAACACCCATTGTAAATGGAAAAGCACTTAGCAAGAAGAGCACCGCCCAAATTTACAACTTTCACTGTCTTTGACACACAAATTTAATTTTAATTATAATTATATGTAAATAATTTAATATTTGTAAATGTTTATTGTGCATGCTAATAGCCTTAGAATTGGAAGTCTTATTCTCACAACAAAAAAGGTAATATGTGTAACTCATTGCAATAACAAAAACTTTATTTTATTTTTTGCATTTGTTAATAATTTAAATTTAAAATGCAGTTTACTGTAAAAAGCTTGACAATATAATATTAATTCTTTAAGAAAGTAAATTCTATACGTTATTTGATTTTAAAACGCAAACATTCATCGTTAATATAATTTTTAATGCATTTTTAAGTTTTAAATTAAAATAAAATATATATATATAAAAATAAATTACGTATAACAAAATGTTATTTCATACGGAAATATCTTAAACAAAAAAAAACTTGATACATTAAATAATATATAAATAAACGTCGAATAATAAAAATAATTAAAATTACATTAAATTGTTACAGTTTTTAAACAATTAATTAGTATTTTTGAGAAATGTTTAAAAAATAAAAATAAAATAATAGGAATAGGAAAAATTAGATGGCTAAACTACTGTTACAATATAAACTATTTTATTAGTTGAAAGGGTTGGTTAATGATGGTTGCATTTATTAATTCAGTCGTGTAAACTAAAAATAATGATTAATTGCATTAAAAAAAAATGATTTTCGTTATATTTTTATTAACAATACTTTTTCACTCTAAAAGTATGTATTTTTTCAAACATGAATTCCGTTCAAAAATTGTATTTAAGTACAAGGATAAAATAAAAAAAAACTGGGTAAGTGGGTACCGCTCTGCTGTACATTAGGTGCCATATGGATCATTATTATATATTATAGGAGTGTTAAATTTGAATCCAATGAAAGGTATCATTGTATACGAAAAACTATTCTGAACGGAGATGATTTGTCAGCCTAGAATATAATTTCGAATGGTTGGTGAAAAGGTGGTTTATGTTTTATGGCCTAAATACATCAAAATTTAAGTTTTTTATAATTATTGTTAGCTAAACTTATGGAAAATCTTGTATAAAATTTTCAACTCTTAGCTTCTTATACAAATATTTTTATGAATTAAACCTACAAAATAATTTGCAAATATTCATGATTTTGACAAATTGTTGTCAATATTTGAACTTCAAAGGCTAATAAAAAAAAACTGTGCCTATGTATTCTTATAATTTTTTAATCACTATAAGACTAACTTATGAGGAACTTTGTATTAAATTTTCAAGTATTTTGATGTGGCCAAAAAAATTTTATCGACACTTCAAAAACATTTTTTCAGAAAAATTGAAAATTTCAGTTGTCTATAAATAGCTCAAAAAAAGTCAAAAATTTTAAAAATTTAACTGTATATAGATAACATTGACATAAAAATTTGATGAAAATTTTTAGTATTTACAGTGATTACTTTTTGAATTACAACCATATAAAAAATAATTTGGTCGAAAACTGGTTTTGTGTAAAAATTCCCGTTTTCCTTAATTTTTTTTTGGTTTTTACCGGTGCCTTTGAAAACTATTGAGAAATTCAAAAAATGACCTTCTCAATGCACCAACTAGATTCATTTTGCTATCGGAAACCAACCCCATAGTTTGAAATTGAAGCATTATTTCGACACTTTCCTCGTGTACACAGACACAAAAAAAAAAAAAAACACACAACATTGTAAAATCAATACATTCATCGCTCCGCTCAGAATTTAAAATATAAAATTATTTACTTTAAAAGAAATAAAAATATTGTCTACATTCAAATTTATTTTATTTCGTTAATATGACATCATTAAGATAATCAAAATCATTTGTAAAACAATCAAATTTAATAAGTAAAACTTGTCCATAGTAATTAATATTTTTAAAACGAAAATGATAAGCATGTGTATTAAATTTCAATATCAACTTTTTTACTACCTAATTAAACATTTAAAAAATATGTTATCAGTTATGTTTATTCAAATTATCGTAATTTTAAAGTTAAATATGTGTAAAATATTATAGAAAAATATTTATAAGCACAGCTGTAAATATTAGATTATTATATTCTAATAATTGATAATCATAGATAATCATATGTATTTAAATCATAATGTCTCAGAGTTCAATACTGGATACACTGGATACAGTATACAATACTAAATACATTATGCATAATTGGTGTGATTATTTTTAAACAATATGGGCCACGGCCCAATTACAAACTTAAAAAACACTATGAATTGAATAAACAATTTTATATTTAAACAAAAAAAATGATGAATTCTCATAATCTGTATGAATAATTCTAATTTTTTATAGGCTGGTTCATTGCTTGATTAGTACATATTAGTACTTTGAATGGATACTTCAGACGAAGATCATTATATAAATTAAGTGTTTTAAGTATCAAAAATTAAGCTAAAGCATAACTAAAATATAAATTACATAGTTAAAATATTATTAAGTCGCTAAACATATAATTCATGTATAACATTACTAAGATCAATAAAAGTCTAAAATAAGAAGCTTTATTATTAATTTTTATTTTCTGAACATGAAAAATTATAGCAACCTACCTACATTCAATTTTCATACTAATTGAGCCCCGGCCCCCGAGTTATTTTAGATATCTACTACATTAGTTGATTCCAAGATTAGTTTTGATAATATACTATTTGACGTAATTTCAAAATATTGTATCAAATATCATGTTTGCAACAAACATTTAATGTTACAAATAGGAATAATCAAAACGTGATAATATTAGTATTTTCCAATGTTACATATATTGATATTGTTAAATTAATATTTTCCAAAGATTTCGAATTTGTTGTATACTTAATCGACTGTGGCTATTTGATGTGTTTGGTATCTAGTTTACTTCATCTAAATGATGTGACACAGTTATGCTTACTAATAAACATTCCATAAATAGCTTAGTGTACCTACCTAAACTAATCTAAAACTCAATTCTATTATAGGTCTTACATATAAGTATCTATATAGTGTTTGAGATCCAACTCGTATGTGGTGAAACTACATACGTTGCTTTGGTAAGTTATATTGTATACCAGTAGGTGTTACACAGGCTTTGCCTGAGTTGCGGAGTACTTTTTTTGGATTTTTTTCATTTATTGGTAATTAAATAAAATAAATATAAATTAAAATCGAATGCCGTTTTCCCAAAACTTTAATTTTTTTTTACAAGGGATTTAGAAATACTACTTGAAAGTTCATAAAGAATTTTTTTTCAAAGTAAAATTAGAGCATTAATATAGATAAACAATTGTTTATGAATTATTATAATAACAAGTAATGAATTAAATACTATACATGGGATAATAGCAGTAAACATTTTCATATGAGGAAACAAGAACACTAGTTAATGGATATTCAAATGTTTATAAAACTGACACACTAGGTCGAATGTATACAGTACAACCAAATAACTAAGAATGTTTTTTTCTACGTATATCATTACATAATATACGCAGCTCAACGTCGTTTGAACACTTAAAATTTGTTAATATTTTATACACAGTGGCGGACGCAGGGGGGGGGGTTGGGAATAAATCCCTCTCCGAAATGAATGGATGATTAATTCCAAACGAAGTTATTCTCACTTATGAATCTTCAAAAAATCCTTATTTTCTCAAAACCCCAACAGAAATTTTTTCCTGCGTCCGCCCCTGATTTTACATAAAGAAAAGCATGCCTACAACATGGATTACTCAAAAATGATAAACACTGGGATGATGCATTATCTGAAGCAAACAATACTAATTGATCAAGTCAAATAAGATCTCTTTTTGTAATCATTTTAACATCGTGTGTTCCATCAAACCCACAACAATTATGGGATAAATATAAAGAAAATATGAGTGAAAATATATTATATGGAAAACAGAAATTAAATTGTTGTGAAAAATTAGATTATACAGATGAAATCTTCAATGAAGCTCTCACAATAATAGAAAAAAAAATTGAAAAAAATTGAAACAATGGGGGCTGACTTTGCAGAATCGAATACAAAATTCATCACATGAAACAGAAATATTACGTAAAACATCACATAACGTCAAAGATTTGAATACATATATCAATGATAATAAACCAAAATTGATCAATGATTAAAAAACAGCATTCGAAAAAATAACGGATATTATTCAAAAAGATGAAGGAGGCTTAATTTTTTTAGACACACCAGGTGGTACCGGAAAAACTTTTTTATTAAACTTAATATTAACAGAAATACCAAAAAGAAAAAGAAAAGAAAAGACATTGTCTTAGCAGTTGTAGCTTCCTCTGGAATAGCAGCGAGTTTATTACATGATGGACGGACTACATATACATATTTCAAAATTAACACTTAATTTCAATTTAACAGAGAAACCTACTTGTAACATTATAGATAATCCTACAACATGTAGATTACTTTAAAAAAAAACCCAAGTGATAGTAGGGGATGAAGTTGCAATGGCACATAAAAAAGGACCAGTGGAATTGCATAAGACTACAAAATTTGAATAAGAATGAAAATATATTGGAAAAATAGTGGTTATTTTAGCTGGTAACTTCCGACAAACATTACCAATAACACGTGGAACTCCTGCTGACCAAATTGATGCATGTTTGAAAATTTGTTATATTTGGGATCATATCGAGATAATAATGTTTAAACGAAACATGATAGTATTTCTAACTGAAGATCTTACATTAAAAACATTTTCAGATCAATTACTTCTCTTTAGTAACCGAAAATCAGATTGTAGTATCAAATTGAAATCAGAATTCTGTAAACTAGTCAATTCAATTGAATCTTAAAAAAATCAGATGTTTCCATATATTCAAAAGCATTAGGTATACATCAATCATGAATGGTTATGCAAATAAAGAGCTATAATTGCCCGAAAAATGAAAAAAAAAAAAATAATATTAGTGAAAATATATTAAACTTAATCCCAGGAGAAAGTAAAACATATAAATCAAACGATTTTTTAAGTTCTTTAGCAATACCAGGTTTACCTCCTCACATACTAACTTTATAAATTGGAGCACATATTATGATTTTGAGAAACATAATCCACCAAAATTATTAATTAATTATATTCGATGGTTGAACGGATGATTTAATTAAAAAAATTTAAAACTGCAGGGGTGGTTTCTGTTGGCAAAGTGAATATTATCCTTTATGCATTATAAAGGTTGAAATTTTGAAAGTTAGAATTTTCCAGGAAAATTTTTTAAAAAACGTAGGAAAAACGGGAATATTTACGCAAAATCAGTTTTTGAAAAATTGATTTTTTTTATGTGTTTTATAAACCTTATATTTGTAAATTATGTTGTAGCTACAATTTATAAAAACTTGTGTAAAATAGCTAAGAGTTGAAAATTTAATACCTACTATATAGTATATACCTTCCCCATAAGTTATGCTAATTTACATTAAAATTATAATTACTTAATTTTTTAAATGCACAATATGAAATTTGTAGGTACCTATAGGTATACCTATATTATATTACAAGTTTTAAATATATATTTTTTCAAGATACGTAATATTTTTGTAAGTAGCACAATTAGCACATATTATTATGTTATTATTTATTGATGATTATAATATGGAATTCATAATATTAACTGATTATGACTATAATTATGACCAATTATTATTTGAAACAAAACATTGTAAATAGGCAATTAAAATTACCATGAAATAAATATATAAGCAAAAATTTAAAAAAATGTTATTTTTATAGGTATACCTCCCTATAACTTTTTGTTTTTTAGTTCTAACTTCTAAGTATATGTATAAAAATTGATTTATAGTGAAAGTCACGAACATTTGTAAATTACGTTGCAGTTAAAGCTTCATACAATTTTTAAGTGTAATACCTAAAGATTGAAAATTAAATACAAAGTTTTTTGTAAGCTTTAAGAATTAAAAACAACCATACATTTGCATAAACACAGAACACGTTTTTATGTCTTTATTTGTTTTTCATCAAATGTCTTTTCTAAAGCTTTTTAATATACATATGAATTTATAAATTCATTAAAATTAAATAAATTTTTTAGTTGATTGTTGTATACATATATTTATAAATGATGATAAAGGGAATTATTATTCATAATATTGTAAATTGTAGGATGAAAAAAACAATTTATACTACATACTTATATAATTATTTTTTAACATAACATACAATTGAAGGTACAAAAAATATATTATATATTATATAATATAAGTACCATAGGATACATAGCTAATTTATTAATGTACTAATGTAGTATTTCACACAAAATATTCACAATGTATTCAAATTATATTTTCAATTTTTTTTTTGGTTTTTCTCGGTGTTATTGAAATCCATTGGGAATTTCAAAAAATGACCTCTCCAATGAACCAACTAGGTTCATTTTGCCATCGAAAACCATCCCCATAGTTTGAAATTGAAGCATTATTTCGACACGTTCTCGTGTAAGCAGACAAAAAAAAAAAAACACAACATTTTAAAATCATTACATTCATCGCTCCGCTCAGAATCTAAAAAACAAAAAAAAAAAACACACATCATTGTAAAATTAATACATTCATCACTTCGCTCAGAATCTAAAAATGAATTGTATAAAGCATAAATTAACATCTAGATAAAATTTTTTATTATAAAAAATTCCTTTCGTCATAAAACTAATATCCCTTTAAATCCTCTATAATTAATATAAAGCACATTTTAATAGCAAAAACTTGCTTTTCCAAATACTTTGATTCTAAAATACGTTGAATTAATTATTAACTAATTAATAACTTAGTCGTAATTTAAAATATTTTTTTTTGTATTTGAAGTAAGCAGTGGCGTATATAGAGGAGTTTTAGGAGTAACATAACCCCCCAAATATATGGTTGGTACCTACAGGCATTGATTTTGATAGTATAACTAATTGGAATTTAAAAGGGAGTATTAAATATTTTTTTTTTAGGTAACTCGGAAATTTGTTTATATTTGTGCCACTGTGAGTAGATATTTATCAAATAATAAAAATGTATTCAAAGAGTTCTTTCATACGTATTCGTTATAGATACAAAAAATAAAATAATGATTAGAGTCACGAGAAACTTATTAGTTCCTCTTCTCTTGCTCTCCTGTACTCATAAACTTTGATATTTATCCCTATATTCCGTGCCTATTTTGTAATAGAATCGAATTCCTCGTCAGTAACTTCCCCAATTAAAGTTTCAAAACTTATATATATATTATTCCTTGCTGGTTTTGGTGGGACCAACGATCGTCCCAGATGACGTCTGTGCACTGAGAGAGAGAGTTAGTTCGGTTTGTGTACTTTAGAAGGTATACGAAGTAGGATGATAGATAGTGAGAAAGACATACATACATATACGCATAGACAGAGATATTTGAACGGCGAAGCTTTAGTCATGACGGTCGACGAGATATTCCCTTTTCATCGCTTCATCAATCAATGTGACGCGTGAGATGTTTGCCACCGTTGACATGCTTCTCTATTCGCAGGCTGCCGATGTGCAACAGCTTAGCACGTTAGATGTTGTACAGGGTTTATGAAAACGAAACGAGACACTGACATACATGACACATGCATACATGGTGTATATAATACAGTGAAACGATGGAGGTACTGTGGGTAGCATGTATAGTGGAACGAAAAGAAACTGATTTTCAGCCATAGTTTTTATTGCTGAATTTATTCTGCATTACTCGTTGTCGTAATATTCTGCAGGCCATCGAATACAAAGAAAAAGTTTTAGAATATAAAACTTTGCAAAAAAAAAAATTATTTTTATAATAAAAAATCGGTTAAAAAATGAAACTTGTGTTAAATCTTAAAATAGTTCAGATACCTATTGTTTTTTTTTTATTTCAAATCCAATAATTTTAAACTTAATAAATTTGTTAGTTAATAAAATTGATTTTTTAAAAATTTGGATTTCAATAAATAATTTATTAATTTTTACTTATTATAAACTTTATTTTGGTTAAAACATTTTATAAAATAATGTACTTGAATAATTAATTGAATTAACTATTATTGATTAAATAATAATTGAATCATAATGCATTGTGTTAAATATTTTATATATTTATATATTTTTTATATTAAATATAAAAAAATATATAAATAAAATTGTTATTGTTTAGAATAAAAATACCAACGTAAATGTTGTGTTTGAATTGATATATAATGTGTCTATGCCATTATTTTAAACAATATCTGTTGGTATGTGTACAATGGAGTGTAACTAATATTTGAGCTATGTAGGTATTAAGTATTTACTTTTTATGAAAAAGCCTATTTTAAATTAAATTTTAATTACGAAATATAATTATTCGCACAATACAATATTATACTCATAAAAAATTGAAACATAAAAAAAAAATAGAAATTATAAAATGCTTCCAGTATAATTTTAGACTTTTCATAATTTTAAATTAAAATCTTCCAAAGCTTCAAACAAATCTAAATACTATATCACATTAAATTAAATTATAATTGTTGTACATATTTTTCCGTGAAGTTAAATTCTAATGCATTACTAAGTTGTAAGTTTTATTGCAATAAAATTATGAAGTTAAATATACATAGTATAATCAGATGATGAATAATTTATCTTTGAAGTTTAGCTACTAAATAATGTACTAACTTACTTCGTAGTATTACTAACTTTAACTAACAAAATAATGAAACATCTTACATTTTGTGTTCATACGTAGATATAAGTTTCAAAAATAGAGTTACTAAATATTTGTATTAATGTATTATACATTTATACATCGAAATGAATATTATGTTCATTCAATCCAATAATGTAGAATACATATTATTAAAAATTATAATTATATAAACAATTATAGTTATAATTATAATTTATAAAATAAATAATAAGTATTATAAGTTAATACAGTTTAACTGTGTATTTGTTTTTCTGTAACTATTGATGATATATTAATTTTTAAGCAAAGCGATGAAAGGATTAAATAATGAATAACGAAATTTTTTACTTAAAAATTGTAAAATTGTAAAAATTTGTCAAAATCGTGAACATGTACTATTTGTACTGAAATTTAAAATAGGCACAGCTTTATATATCTATATAAGGCTTGAACATTTAATGCAAAAGTTACTCGTATATCCATACTGAAACCAAAAAAAATGTAAAAATATCCAAGCATATTTTTGTTGTGCTATAGATAGTAGATCTAAAAAATTAGATAGAAAATGATAACTCGGAGAAAATGATATATTTAATCAATGATTAACAATAATCATAGTTTTGTTATAATTTAAAAGTACCTATTATTCAGATGGATATAGAACTTTACATATTTGCTATATTTACATGATAAAATTTTCAAATTCAAATGCGAATATTAATTCGAGCTATTATATTACTTGTAGTAAATTAATTTACTTTATCTAATAATAATCTTAAAAATATAAAATGGTACTTAATGATATGTTGTCCAGCTCAAAATCGTTTTTTTTTTTTTTTATATATAATGATATATTATCATTAAAATTAAATAACACAACCATATCTGCAGTTACCCACTTGAAACCTACTGTATTTTAGAACAATACCCATTTGCTCCCTTTTTTTACTTCTAATATACTTAGGTATTTTATAGAAAATCGTCCATTTTATGTTTATATTTTATTGATATAATAATAATAATACATACACTGCATTACCTTTATTTAAATTCGTAAAAATGTTTTGTGGTAGGCAGTGATGTTAGTGATAGTAAAGTAGGGAATTTAATTGTACTTTTTCGTGAAAATTGCATAACAAATGCAATATATATAATATATATATATATTATGTACATATTGTACCTATATTTAATGCATACATGGTGCTTGTGATTAAATTGTATAAAAAAAAAACACAAATTACAAATGTATAGTATTACCTACATATACAATGTATACATGTAATATTTTAGGGATATTGACTTTTTATTATAAAATTCAATTCCTGTGATATTTTTATGACATTTCAATATAATATATCTGTCATGATGCGAACGTTAATCATGCGACGACCAAAAACTATTTTCTTGCAGTACCTCTAAACATTATATTATTATATAGCTAGTACAATATTATGGAATATCATATTTATTTTATAAATATTTTAGGGAAATGTATTTATTAATTATTGTGAATAGTATTCAATGTCAACAAGGAGAACTAAACATAGAGAATATTTTGAGATAAAACAAATGTTGACATATTCATGCTAAACACAATTCATAACATGTACCTGTATTTTCGTAATATTTGAAAAGAGCAAAACGTAAATATTTCAAATTTTAATAGATGTTTATAAATAAACATGAACAAAGCTGTAAATCTTATCTCAGAGGAAATATATAAATATATATTTATATTTGATAACTATTGGTATTATACGGTCGAATGAAAATAGCCACGTCAGCTACAGGTTCTTACGACCGAATGGTTAATATATAGAAATTGCTTTCTAAGTTAGTAAATGTATCTTCGACTAATTTTGAAGTTAGTAAAAACCATTCATAAATTATAAATATAGTTATATTATATTATTTCTATTGACGATTTGTAATTTACAAGTTCCATATGCGCTAACAATCTACACTCTACAGTAATATGGTTTGGACAACTGTTATATCTTATTAGTTACTTGATATACAGTATAAAAAATTAAGTGTATGAAATGTATTTAAAAGTTAAAAAAGCTCACCAAATTAAAATTGAATGAAATGGGTATTGGACAATGCAATTTAAGTGAAACTATTAACTATAAAATAGCAGTCAACATATAAATAACACAAAATAATTACAGAGTATTTTTAAGAAAGAGTTAAAAAATAGAGCTTTTATCACTTATAACTGATATTTGTCAGAAATACTAATGAAAATTCTGAACATAATTTTACTTTTTCGTAAATAGTCTTTATTTTTGTTTTAAACAAAATCATTATAACGTAATATTATTTTAAAATTATTGAAGTGTATTTTTATTTTTATTTTTCTGAAACTACATTGTTTTGAAATATTTTTTATATTATATGGATTATGGATAATAATAGTTTTTATAATGAAATATCATTATTTATTATACATTTTGTTCAAGCTAAATTTAGTATATTTCATAGGTACTGTTTATTTTTATATTTATTTAATTAACCATATCCGAATAATCATTAACAAATATTATATGAAAACATTTTATGTTAAATATAAAATAAGGTGTTATTTAAAAATGAATTTTACGTAAAATAAACTTTAGTACACATTATAAAATAGTATATAGAATGTTTCACTATTCTTGACTCCTTTAACCTTTTAATTATCCGTAAAAATTATATTTAAATGTTTTTAAATTCTTATTTTAAAGTATTTAAATCGTATATGTTTGTAAATTTACAATTATTTAGTATTAATGCAATTTTATCATACTAAAATGATTATTTGTTGTACCTAATATTAATTATATATACTTTTTCATAATAATTTAAGAAAATAATAAATCGATTTATTTTTAGGGACGATCAAACAACTGATTAACTTGAATAATAAAAATGTAATTATAGTTTATACCTTCATATGAATTTATTTATGTCTTATACGTTAGACTTTATAACTTAAGACGTGATAATTTGTTCCTATTGACTGATAAATTATGCTTTATTCTATGTACAAATACAATTTTTAATAAAAAAAATTGATGTTTAGAAAAAAAAAGTTTCAAAATCATGAATTTTATGTATTATCGTTTAATTTAGATGATGGTTAAGTCATAAAAGTACACTAATAATATAATATTTTATAATATTTATATTATCAAGATTAAAATACGTATCGTAAATATAATGTATGTATGATAATATATATAATATATTGTATTAATAATTTCTATTATAAAATAAATAAAAAAAATATTTGATGAAATAGTGGAGCCTTTTAATCAAAAGGAAATACATTATTAACATTATTTTGTATTCAAAATTGTTAAATTGCTGCTATGATTAGAACTTTGACTCTAAAAATCTGAATGTCATTGTGTTTATGCACGTCAGTTATCATATATTTTATGATAAATCATTTTTTTTTAAATTCTAGTCTTTTATATGATTTTTATTTTGACTTAAATACGAGGTTTATGTTAAATACTATAATATTTTATCATGCTAACTGCTGAATGAAACCCTTCCTTAAATTAATTTTTAATTGTGTATACCTGTATTAATATTGAATTAAAGATGTGATGGAGTTAAACTTGCTTGGAAATACCTTGTATTTGTGTTTTCACCGCCTTTCATTTTTAAACAGTATAATTTAAAATAAATGGCATACAATACGTTCTTTATTGTATTGTTATTATTTACATATTAATCTATTAATATATAGGTACTATTTATAATTAGCTGCCACAGCAAGCATTACTTCGCTCATAAAGAACTTTCATACTTTATATTTAAAGATATTGACAGTTACTATTATATTGAACTGGATAATATACATATTATATCATAATCATATACTATAGTAACGTTAATACAAACATCCTATAAAAAAAAGCATCAATTTTTACTGAATTGTTCATTTTTTTTAGAAAACTTTTATAATTTTTTTTTCTATACAAATTTTATTCATATTATAAAAAAACATTTTTTTAAAAAAAGAAACTCAATTATTGATCCATTTGTTTTCAATTTATGAAATTACAATGAAAATTATTTCATTTTTATATTTTATATTAATTGTAGATGGACATATTAAGAAATATATATAGGTATGTATATTATTTCAATTAAATTTATAAGTTCCAAAATTTGGATATTTTCTCATTTTTTTTTTTTACCAACAATTTAATTATTTAAAAATGTTTTCACATACTATAGTCTAAAATTATATCTAAACCTTATATACTCGTACCTTTAATCGATAATTGTTATCGTTATTATAACATATTTAATACAGCTTGTACTTTGTATGATATCGAGTAAGGGTCACTTGCTAAACATAGAATAAAAGATTACTATAAATTAATAGATACTTAACAAATCTAGTAATATATCAATTATTTGTGTAGCTGTAACTCAAAATATATACTTTGTCAATTTAATTCCAAACAAAAATGCGAGTAAAAGTGAAACATTTCAAGTTTGTACAATAAATATTTGTTGAATGATAACAAAATGACAAAACTTGTTATTTTCAGTTTAAATAGTTGTATCCATAATTAAATAACAATTCATAAAAAATAACTTTATCATTGATAAAATTATTTTTTATTCAATATAAATATTTTAAATCTTGAATCAAACTTTCAAGTATGAGACATAAAAATTAAGAATTACAAATACACGATATAAAATACCATTTTAAGAGGAGACTGTGTGTCGGTCTTAATTTCTAAAAAATATTAAATATTTTTTTTATTAAATTATAGGCTGAAATAATTATTGAAAAAACATTGCATACATTTTATTATAAATAATATGTGTATACTAATATACCATGGAACGGTGCAAAAAAGTTCATAATATAAATAAGTTGAGATTAAACTAAATATTTTGAAAATTTCATTTTGTATACAAAATAATTAAGTTTAATCATAACGATAAAGAGTTACAAAGCCTTACAATATATTTTCACTTTGCACTACGAATAAAATAAATGTAATTTTTATTTCATTATTAACTATTAATAATTTAATAAAACTTACGGAAAATATTTATTATTATTTTAATTCGTAATAAAAAAAAAAAAAAAAAGCACAATGAATATAATATGTGTATCGCAGATTTATACATTTTATTAAAGAAAAAAATTTTATCAGTATTATTATTTTTTTTAATTTAAACTAATACTTTCTATTACTAACACTATACTCTGATCAGTTAATAAATCAAAATGTAACTTAATGGGTACTAAAACCAGTTATAGTAGTATAGTAGTTTCTGTATATCGTATGAGCTATAAGCCCCCATGAAAAAGATTATTTACCTTTATTTTTATTTTGTGTGTATCTATGTTCAGCTATAAAAATAAAAGAAGAAAGGTAACATCAAATAACGTTCTTACATGATTCAAATTAATTTATATAGGATTAAATTTAGTTAAAACGCGTAAATTTCTTATAAAATACAACAATTTAATCTAAAACTAAATTTAAACCACAACGGCTGTTAGGTTTTAGATTTTAGTTATTAGTTACTCTTACTAAATACGCTGACCTAGTTTTTAATTTAATTGAACTTCAAAATTATCTATCACTTTAAAAATATAAATACCTAGAAAATAGTTAACTATTTATATTATTCATTAGTTTTCAAGTGAATATCAACATCAATTAAGTCACTATAATGGATTTAATAAATTAAAATCAAATAATTGGTATATTTAAATTTTAAATTGTATGAGAAACCTAAATTATTA
Source organism: Aphis craccivora (assembly GCA_009835225.1). Classification (NCBI taxonomy): domain Eukaryota; kingdom Metazoa; phylum Arthropoda; class Insecta; order Hemiptera; family Aphididae; genus Aphis; species Aphis craccivora. The sequence continues at coordinate 199,296 of VUJU01000028.1, forward strand.
AGCATTCTGGTGGAGGAAAGTAAGAATTTATAGAAAAAAAATTTAAAAAAATTAAAAACAGGAAAATTTAAAATGATTAAACAAATATCTCAGAATGAGACAAAATAATATTTTGAAAATAATACCATGTATAAAAAATAAAATCGATAAATAATTTTACATAAAAATATAATTTTTCTTAATTTATTTATTTTTTTTTTTTGTAAAACACTGTGCAATTTTTATTTTAAAAAGTACCATATAGATTCAATTTCTCTAAAAATTTCTTTTAAAGTTAAAAACCAAAGTATTTTTAACGATGATAACAGACACAAAATAACTTCAAAACACATTTTCATACATAATTGTAAAATTAATGTATCATAAAATGTAATATGTTTTTTAGTATATTATTATGTTAAATATATTACGTACTTACTTACATTATTTTGAATAGTTGAACTATCTAAATTAATTTAGGTAAATACGTTTAGCTTAGTTTTTTTTTTTTATCAAAAACATACCTATTATCTAATTCTATATTATAGAACCATTTAAAATTGAAGTTTAGTAGGCAAGGAACCATGTTATTAGAGCTGTAAAACACGAATAATGAACATTGTAAGATATCTTTCAATACAATAAGATAAAATCTAAACTATAATGTTTTTCAACCTTTAGTCATCAAATTCCAAAGGATTGTCTAAGGATATTTTATAAGCATAATCTTCACATAATTCAGTGTAAAAATAAAATAATTATTTGACTTTCGTTATAATATAATTGTACAACTTTAATGTCATAACACATCATTGACCATAATTTTTTTAGTAGTGAGAGCTTTTGTTTCTCTTCCACTTGTTATAAATTATAATTGCATATTATACTAAAACTCATAAAATTTTCAAGTTAATCAGCAACTATATAATTTGATGATATTACGTTAATGTACATAATATGAATACATAGTGGAATGTACTTTTACCAGAATAGAGAACACTTTACTTTAATTTGTTTTATTTTAATATATATTCGATAAATTAATTAATATATGTACAAAGGTACAGGTGTAAAATATAAATATATCATTAATTATTTTTTAATTAATTTAGTTTAAGTATATAAATATCATATTCAATATTTTTTATAAAAATAAATACTTCATTAGAAAACATGGAATTAAATATGTATTGTTAAAATATAATTGAAATTACTAATTTTTTAACATTAAAAAATGCATATATATAAGTTTCTTTTGGTCATTAAGACAATATAAGGTGAATGTGTATGTGCGTGTGTGTGTCAAAACTTTAAATAAAACCAACTATACACACGAAATGTACTTTTGCGAGCACTTTACCTTCTTTCTACAGCATAAATGTCTAAGCTTAAGAGGTCTTGATAGTAAACTTTTTTTCGTACAATACATTTTATATTCTGAGTGAATTATGCAAGTTAAGCATTATGTGCTATTAATAATAAAACTTTTCAATAACGTACGTAGACAATAAAGTATCGAATTGTAAGCTAAGCCTCTATAAGTTTGTCCCATGCATACAATTTGCCTTCTCCTTTAATAATATTTTATATTTCCCATCACATCAACAACAAATATGATAATATAATATTGCCTGAATTAAAGTATATAATAATATGTACTATAAACTAATATCATCATATGAATATAATCATGTAAATGAAACTTATATTTGTATTAATCATACATCAATATTATTATAATATAATATGTACAGCATATAATTGGAAACACACGATTATATGATTTAAATATAAAAAAGTAAGAACTTCAATTTAAAATAACATATCTGATTTTTATCAACATTTATCACTTGAATAAAATTAGCAATGAATATTAGTTAGTATTAGGATTGCTATAACAACGATAACCTATACAATTTGAAAACAATGTCCAAATAATATATATATATATTTTTTTTAATGTTTATTAGGTTATTAATATTATATTTTATTTATAATAGTAATTATTAACAGATAAGGTATTTAAAGTATATTAAATTATTAAATATAAAACTAGGAATTGTAACCATTAGTTGTACAAATGATTACATATAATTACATAAAATAAATCATAAATTTAAAAATATATACAGATGTACCAGGATTATTTAATAAACATTGTAACATTTGTAATGGAATATGATATTTTAATCTTAAATCATTGGTTTAAATCAATTAAATAATTACCGAATATAAGTATAACGCTAATTTATTATAAAAATAATAAGAATTAACAAGAAATAATAATGATATGACGGCACTAACGATAGACAAATACACTACATAACTGTGTTGTTTATATTAGTAATGCTTAGATTTGTGAAATATTACAATACCTGAGTTATGTTATTCTTCAAACAAATAAATAAGTGACTTGAACATCTTTCTAATAATTTATATTAATTTTTGACTAATAAAAAACTATTTGTTGGTAACTTGCTTAATATCTCGTGCCTTTCAAATTATTATAATTTCTTAATCTATAGGTTAGTATAACATATAATAGGTATACTATTTCATATTTGAAAATAAATTTTCTAAGTTATGTTAATAAAACCTAATTAAGACAAGAATACTTAGCATTTTACTTTATATATATTAAATAATATTAATGTAATTTAATAATGTAATGTAATGTATTAATGTAAAACATACAATATAATTTTAAATACATTTTATACACAAACTTTAAAAATACAACAAATATTAAAAAATGTTATTTGAGTATTCGCATGAATAAATATTTTTAGGACTTTCTGTTTATGTACCTTATGTTAATTAAAAAACTAATTCATAAAAGGCTATGTAATAACATAATTTAAGGTATTTTTTGAATTGACATTTTTAACTATTAATTTAAACTTAAATTAACCATTAGCCATCATTTTCTAATCAACTGTATAACTTTTTATATAATTTAATTTACTCATTCTGCAGGAAAATAATTATACTTAAAAGCAAAAAGCAATACGGTCACAGAAGTAATACATTAATATTAACGAATCTTGTTAATATATTAATTAAGAATACAATTTTAATGATCTGATCTTGAGTCAATAGTTATAACGTATAATTAAGTATATAGACATCAATTTATTTAATATAAATATCACAAATTTACAGTCATAGTTAAATAATAACCAAAATGTATTGATTCATAATTGAAACAGAATCATAAATGCTGATATTTACTACGGTTAAAAAATAGTAACTTGTCTAGTTCACTTTTTAATAAGCTTTGTCGTTATCTTCATGGAAACGAATATCCAAAAATCGATTGTCAAATCGCTTTCATATTTTAAAGTTGTCTTCAGTTAAAATTCACTAAGGCGTTGTTATTGAATTCTGTCACACAGTTTTCCAGTAATTGAGAAACGATATAACTAAAGCAATTATGATTTTGATTTTTTAAAGAATATTTCATATTTATTGAACTTCGGAGGTTTTAGTTTATCGTTTTTTTTTGTCACGATTACTAGAAGAATATCAAAAGATAATATGCTAATCAACTTTTAAATTTAGATTTTATAATCGAATTGGATTTTATTATTATTCACCAACGATCGAAGAGAGGGAATTTCATTCAAATTTATTATTAGAAACGCGGGGGAGGAAAATGCTGTTAGCACCATCATTCTGCCAATGGAAAAATTAAATTTTCCTAAGATGTTGCCACACATTTGTCATTCAAACATAACCAAGATCTTATTTTTATTTTGAATTTTACTTTTTGTGTTTTCTACTCCAAACCGTATTATTTATATTTATTTTTTCATTTATTTTTGCATAAATTAAACGTTTGACATTAAATAAAAAAACCACTTATCTCGATAATATTTAATATTTATATTTGTATTGTTTAAATGCATCGATTGCCATAAATAAATAAAAAACGAAACAATAATAACTTTCATATAATTATCATAAAATTATTATTTCGTAAAGGGTATGTAAGTAGTTTTTTTTTTTAATAATTAATCAAAATTATTGATAAAAAAATGAATGACTTTTAATAATATTTCAGGTATGTACCTACCTCCTATTTACCATACTTAGACAGGATTCAAAATATTTTAAAATTTATTTTGCTTTAAAGTATACAAACTACTTCATTGATTATTGATTCAGTGATATTTTTATTCTTTGAGCGTTATACTTTTTTATTGCCTAAATTATTATTAAGATTCCGAGTGTTAGCAAGTAATATATGTATTAGTTTTACAATGATTTAATTTTTTTTTTTTGTCGTTTGTAGCCATAATTTGGAGCAGAAAATCTTTATCTGAGAATATCTATATTTTTACTATTACCTACTTAAATTTAAATAATAGTAAATATAAAATATAGGAATCGATGATTGCAAAAATGTTATGAGTCACATATTTTATGAAATTGAGATATTAGTAAAAACATATAGGTACTAGTCATATGTTTCTATGAGTTGTGTTAAAAACGTCTTTAGTTAATCTTTTTTTATTCATAAAATTACAACCGAAAAATCTGATTGAAAGCGATAACATCTTTAGTCAATAACGTGTGTCATTTTTACACTTAACAGTATCTTCTGATCCACACGATCGTACTGAATTTATACTACCTATTCTTGAATATCTCAAGTTAATTATACACTTAACAGTTTAGTAAAAAAAAAAAAAAAACAAGTTTAAAGTCCAACTTATAACACACTTGGATATTTTTAATTTAAAATCATGGTGGAATAAATATTATAAGAAAACATGCAATTTGGTGGAAACTTCTAACAGATTAGTTCCGCAGGAGTAAAAAGTACCTTTTAATGTTTTGCATTTTCACTGATAAGCTTATAATAAAGGGATATTAATAACTAGCGAAAATATTAATAGCATCAATAAACATCATTTTTGGTTGACACTACCTGGAACAAACCATATTGAATCACTGATAGAAATTTTTAAAGACATTTTACCGATAAATTCGAATAAAATGAAGATATAAATATAATTAGGATATAAAAAAAAAACAGCATCTTCTAAAATTACATAGCACTTTCTAAAATAATCAATTTATTTTGGAATGACATTTTGAATTGGCGTATTATAGAAAAATAAAATATGAAACATTTGTGAACATTTGTAAATTAAAATTGTAATACTATAAAAATGTAATAATTTACTAGATGTCTATAATAAAATACTGTTAAAATGTAATGATATAACCCTTTAATCCTTAAATAAACTAATTTTCTTTGTGTTAAAACAAATATTTATTTTTTTTTATTATTTAAAAATAAGAGTTCAACAACAAAGATTATTAGCCCTACTATTATTTACAAACTAAGTATTTGTTTTCCAGATTTTTATTGATTTTAAAAACGCCAGAAGTCATACAACTTTGAAAGTTAATAATAAGCACAAATTATTTTTTTTCAACAATTATGTTTTAAGTATTTATTCTTAAATTTATTTTTATATTATACAGTTTTTATCAATTATCCAAAACTTTTTTCTTATGACTTTTTTGCAATCATCAATTCATGAGTAGTATAATATTGCATACAATACTTAATAAAAAAATGCTTTAATTATATTCAAAAAATATTGTAATATCATTGTATGTATTTGTGAAACAAATCAAAAAAATGTTTACGATTAAACGAATTTTAATGTATTATTTTTCTGAGAAACGACGGTAATACATTTAGGATCTAAACTGTACTCGTATTGAATGGATTTTTATTGATAATAAACAAAATACAATTATACACATTTATTAAAATTTCTAATATCTTGAATAGTTCATTCTTACCACGCTTGTATAATACTATAATATAGGCCAAAGAAACAAAATGAAAATGTTATTTTTTTTATTCAAAAATAAAATTTTGATATAATTTTAAAAGTCACATTTTCTTTGCACCTGCAGAAACCCATCAGTACACCGTCACAATCAGCATTTGAATATTGCGACTATATTGAACGATTGAATCCCTTTTCATGGTTATTGAACACATTCAAACATCTTTACGTTTATAATATTATAGCGTACTACAATAGCGTCCTTCTCCATGACAATCCCCGCCCATTGCAGACCGTCTGGGTCAAATATCTTCTTCTCCTTGATTCTTGCGTCTCTTCAACCATAGTTTTCGTGAACTATTCAGCTTGTCAACTTAATAATTACTTTTAGATTTTGATTAAAAAATGGATTTTTGGGGTTTTAAACAGCGCTAAAAACAAACCCAGATTTATATGGCCAATGCAGTTTGGATCACGCACTTGTGAGTGTTTATATAAACATATAAAATACATTATATATTTACTTATAGTTTATACTGTGTGTGTACGTGCGCGTGCATGTCAATAAATATGCATGACCCCGATATTCCCGTACCAGTTTTTGGGTTGGACCATAAAAATGGGTTTTGCGCCAAAAATATTCAACTCACCCTCCACACCAGGAACCATTGCACACCCTGACCGAGAGCGTTATTTATTAACGAATTTTCACACCGAAACGTTTATATCGGCCCATAGAGAAAATAATAGACCATAAAAAATGTATAATATTAAGTATTAAATGTATCCGTCCCGTGCTCTCGCTACTTACCGCCTCCGCCGCTCGTTGGCCATTTTGAAGCTGGGATTACCGAGGAGTCGAGGGTAGGACTTAAATCGGAATACCAACGGATATAGGTTTAAAAACGAGTTATTCCCCTGACGGACTTTTAACATAATTTACGATATTTTATGGTGTGTACAAAAAAAGAACATAATATAATGTTTGTGTATACATATGTATACGATTTATGTGTAAGCATACCTACTAACAGTAAATACTTCAAATAATTCGTGTCTGTTATACAATTTACTCGAGTTGTTACACACGTATTTTATTATTTTAATTTTTTTTCCGAATTCTTCAACAATGATACCACTAAGCTCGTGTCAAAAAAATTAGTTGAAATAATATAAATTTTGTTCAGACAACTTCAAAATTAATATTACCATTCTAAATCAATATGTCATACAAGGAAAGACATTTTTTTACATATAGAATACATGATACATTTCAAAAAGATCACAAGCAATGCTTGAAACATTTCTTATAGCAATAATATTTTTATGTTTTATTTACAAAACGAATTTACGACATTTGAAAAAGTGTACATTTTATGTACAAAGGTGTTTTCACAATTCATCGTGTCACTCACTTTGAAATACATTCAATGTGTAGTTAATTTGTTTCCACCATTCTGATACCGACCAACATGAATATACATTGAACACCAAAAGACAAGACATGTAGCAATGTAAAGTTTTTTTCTTTACTGTAGATAAAACCAATTTCATTTTACGATGAAAAGATTTAAAACCATGCACATTGTTTATTATGCATAAACTCAAACCTTGGTATGAACATTTTCAAAATAAAATATTATGATGATATAGTAATAATCTGAAATCTGAAATGTATAATTAAACTAAATCGGTACTACTCTATTGTACGGTAGGTATCAAGTGAATCACTATAATGAATGTACTAAATTTGAATTCAATTATACGATATATGGAAAACGATTCTGAGTGGAGACAAACTGTTACCATGCACTGCTAAGTACATTTCATGTTAATAATATATTTTTGATATTTTTGTTAGGTAAAGTAATTTGATTTGTTTTACTATTATAGTAATCAACTTACTTTCTAATAGAAAAATGTATCTAAATGGTATACTAAAGTGTTAAAAGTTAAATAATCTTTGAGTATAATATTTACGGAAACATGTTTGTTTATTGGTTAAAAAATATTAAAACTTTATCATAAAGTTCTTAATAAATTGTTCTTGAATTAATTAAAAAAAAAAAAAAATTAATATTATAATGTCATATTATTTTTATTTATCAGAATTTATTTGTTTACTTATTTTTGACGCTTTACCAATCGCAGCTATAGGTAAGTTTCCAACGAGATCTAACTAAAATGTTGCTTAATAACAATTATTATATTATGTTGAAAAAAAATATAGTTTTCAGAATAATATTTAAAAAAAAATATATTAACAGAAGCCGAGGGCCAAAATTAGCTAAGTTATAACTAGATACACAGGCTCTGTTTTAAACTTAAACATTATTAACATACAAAAAACAATAAATAATCACCGGAACATCGTCCGAAATCCTCCACTGACTGATTGTTTAACTGATATCCTGTTTTCGAATTATACAAAAACTGAATTGACCTTAAACCGAATTATCTATTCAATACCTAATCTTCTGCAGTCCTATTATAAAAACAGAAATGAATTTGCTGAAAGAGTTAATACTTGGGAGATATACGATATGGTACAGTCTCAGCTAGTAAATACATTAATTACGTATAGCTATATAAAGTATGCTAAGAAATAAAATCTAGTTAACATTTTTCAGTGATAATCGTTTTTCATATTACTCAATGATTTATCCAGGGCTATCAAAACCGGATTAAGAATCAGTGATGCCTTATATATATATATATATATAGTGTATATTTGGTATCCCTTATCAAGAAGCCAATAAAATAACATATTTTTCATATGTATAATACTATATGAATATATGAATTATGCCGTTATATAAATTTACAGCCTTGAAGCTAAAGTTTTGTTAATCCGACCCTGAGGGCTGTATTTATTTTGCAGCCCGGTATACTTTTACAATTTTACCCCTTGTTTAGGGCTCTTCTTACCCTTTATTACACAAATAAAAATTTAAAAAATATTAAGTTCTTACATCATATATTTTTTATAAAACTGTAATTTATTAATAAAATAGTAGTACTTTTCACAATTTTAGCATGGAAATATATAATAAAAATATATTAACTTAAATTAATTATTTGTTTAATTTTAAATAAAGAAATACCAATTATTTCAACCACTGTTTTAACATCAATAAATGATTAAACTACAGAAGAACAAAATATTAAGACCTAAAAAATTAAAAATATAAATTTGTAATTATTTAACATAATATTATTATGATGTATTATAATATAATTTACAGTATACATTAGTTACAATTAACAGCTACTAATTTGGAATAAATTTTACATTTTTACATAATTAGTTATCTAAGGAATCGTTTAAATAAAATAGATTTGAAAGAAAAATAATAATAATACAATATAATTTGGATATTAAAATTTTGTAATTTGTACTTCTCAATTATAAAATTACTAGCTGACACTGCAAAAAATATCTGAAAAAATTACCATAAACATATAAGTTCTCATTGCAATGAATATCCTGTTACCTTAAATATGAGGTTTGTTGGATTTTCAATCGAATTCAATCTTAACACATTCATTATAATACTATACTCAACGACGAGGTGCACACGATATCTACTATAGAGCGAAGAGACTCGTCTAGTTGTTTTACTATTTTTTAACCATTTAGAATCAATACATTTAAAAACAATATACATACTCGTATATTAAAATTTTATTCAAGACATAATATTGTCCCAGCATCACCATATAATTTATAGTTTTATATAAACCGGAGGTACATAATTAAGGTTTCTAAATTGTCATGGGCGCCGATTTTTCCAACGTATATCAATAAATAAAAACACACATAATTAAAATATAATCAATTTATTTATGCCTCATTCTATTTAGTGATGTTAAGCGATTATTGCTTAACTAAGTTACCTATATTTATATATGGAATTAGTGTTGAATTACTATTATCTATTGAATGTGGATTTAATTATACATTAGGTTATTTACATTACTTACATAATTTTTTTCTTAAATTAGTCTTATACATATTTAATCAATGATCATGTTACATCGGTACATGTAACATAAAGCAAAAAGTATATAATAAATTGCACACGTATTTAGTACAATTTGAATTTTAACTGAATGATTACAATAATACAATTTTAAATTATAATATAAGTTGTAGACCTTTGTTATAATTTCAATAATTGCTTTTGATGGAATGGAATTGTATATCGACTATTGAGCGATGAAAATATTTTAATAATTTGATTCCGCACTTGAATTGGTTTTTATTAATATAATTCAAAGTAATTGACACTTATTTTGAACATATAAAACGTTCAATATTTAATATCAAAAATTATTGTTATAAGGAAATTTATTTTATTCGGTCTTTGAATTTAAGCGTTCGAGGTATACATCATAACATCCTGAAGTGGTTTTATAATTTAAATTTATTATTTTAACCTAAAATTATTATCTATATAATCATAATAACCAATCATCATGTTTCTTCTTGCATGCAAACTCCTTTTATGATAGGTATATATATTATTATGATGAGATGTTCTGACTAGACTTGAAACTTGAATTAAACGATTAACTATTCCGTGTCAAATATATGTATATACGGAAGTAGTACGATAAAAAAGGTCTTTTTAAAAATACAGAATTGCACGTCTGTCTGGAAGGATATCCGGTTGAAATAACCATGATATACCCAAAAGGTTTCAACTCGAATCTACTTTTATAATTTACATAACTTCGGCTCTTTTATATGGGTTCTCTGTATATAGGTAACCAATATTATTTTATTTAAATAGAAATAAATGTCTTCGAAATGGAGTGAAAATAATAATATTTATTATATATTGTATTTGTTTTGTCTTGTTATATATATTTAATAACTTATTGTTTTATTGTTTAAACAAATTATTCTGGGATTTAATTGTATAATATCCATGATACCTGACCATATGTATAAGGGGGATATTTCATTAATAATATAAATTATGTGAGCCGCAATAATAAAAACAACATTGGTCATTATGTCATAATTTTAAGTATACTCTAAGATTCATTTAATGCTGCAGCGATGGAAAATTTTGTAAATTATATAAAAATAAACAAACTGACGTACCTACAGTATGTTTGGCAATTATATTAATTATATAAAAAGGATTTTCTTTTTTTATTATTTTAATAATAATAGCATTGGAAGTAGTGTCGATGGATGTTCACTTCTTTCATGTTTTTCAAGTCTTGTAAAAATAACTAATTTATTTATTGTATTAATTGTCATTACTCGTTTGATTGTAATTATTATTATTTTTTTTTTTTTTATAAAAAGAAAAAAAGTTAAACTAATATTCTCGCATTTTAGCTTAAAAGACTACTAATTGTCTGTTATAGAATACTATTGCAAACTAATAATTAATAACAAAATAATTTTCTATAAAACATTAGAAAAATATACTAAAATAAGAAAATCAAAGTCTATTTTTAAATTCAAAATATTTTTGATAGTACAAGTAATAATAAAAATAAATATAATTTTTTTATTTACCTTTCAAATAATGTTCATTAATCAATTATTTCTCTAATACTCATTAGTGCTCAGTTTCTAAACGATTGAAAGAGTGGCCCCTTAATAACATAAAGTAAATTGACTATCCAAAGATCAAAAAATATATAATTATTTACTATACATAATTTTAAAAATCGAAATTCCTTAAAAAATATTAAAGTAAGTAAAAATAGAAAATGTGAAATATAAAATAGGTGTTAAATGTTTCACTTTATATGAAAATGCTTGATAATATTATTGTTGAAAAATTACAATCAGTTGTATACTTTATTTCAATGATTTAGTGTCTGAACTGATTAATGTATTATTGATTTTACAATGATTTTTATTTAATAGATTTGTTGTAGAACTATGAATATTATATTGATTTATAAATCAATAATTATAATGATATATGATTTTTTGTATAATATGTGTATTTCTGTGTATGATAAAAGTCAATAAAATCCTTCGATTTTCTATTTTAATATGATTTTGGATAAAAAAAAGTATGTACATCTCATTTAAAGAAATCGAAGTTAAAAATTGTTATTTTTTTTAAAAAAGAAAATCAGGAAAAACAATCAAAAAATTAAAAAATTTTTACGCAAATTCAATATTATTATTATTATTATTATAACTTTTTTGTATCCACGGTTACTAAAATTTAGACAAGTCTTAGCTCAAAATTGTTTTTATCGTTGTATTCAAATTTAACATAATCCATTATAGTGATTTATTCAAGAACAAGTTCTATTCGACATCTAATGCATACTGCATACAGCAGAGCGGTACCACTTGCTTATTTCTTTTTTTTATTAATTTTGTGAATGATATAATCACATTTTGAAGTAGAAAAAATGTTTAGATTTTCAACTGTAATATCTTTTCTCGAAAAACGGTGTATGGTGTTGGTACTCTAGGAGTCAAAATAAAAATTTCCTCATAATTATCTCAATAAATAATAGGCATTTTTTCGTAAAGCCAAGTTTTTTTTTTAAATTGATTCTATTATTTAGTTTTAATCTTAAAAAATAACTGTTTTCACCAAAATAAATATGATATTATTATTCTCTATACATACTGTTTCCAAAATATGTTTTCTTTTTTTTTTTTTTTTGACTATTTTTAGACATTTGATATTTTCAATTTTTTTCCATTAATTTTAATAAAAAAATGTTCGAAGAATGAAACAATTGAAAAATTTAATCCAAAGTTCCTCATAAATTATTAACTTTAAAAAAATGTATCACTTCTATTTATTTATTTTTTTTTTTGTTTAATATAGTTTTTTATTTAAATGAATTTTAAATGAATTTTTTTTGTTACTGTCTTTAACCAATATACAAAACTTTAAGTTTATTATTTAATCTTAGAATTACAAATAATTCACAACCAAAAAAAGGTATTATCCAATTAAATAAGCATATTTATTGTTTAAATAGTAGATCACAATAAATTGATCAAATTGACCATAACTATTTATTGTTGCATTTAATATATTTTAAGTGTTTGAGTAAAATAATAAAATATTATTATTAATTATTAATTATTTAAAATAAATAAATAAAACAATATACGAATGTTTCATGGATAAATTAATTGGGCCTGTAGTTAATATGCCTGAACTATACTATTAAAGTATTACTTAATAGTGACATGCATTTGGCATTATTAATTTAAAAAATGCATTATTTTAAATAGGTTTTGATTTTAAGTGACTATTAGGAATTTCGTGTTAAGCCTTACCTAAAGGTAGATAGCTGCAATTTATACTGTCCAATTGCTTATGTCTCCAATTTCACCGCTATATAAGTACTTCAACAGTACCCTCCTTAACCATTGCATTCGATTTGAACATTGTTTTGTTACTAAATGAGTATTTACATTGGGGTCAAATTTCACACACAATTATTGTGTAAAATGGTGTTAAAAGGTAATAGGAGTTATTCGTCTTTATAGTTTCTCCTCTTATTCAACCCTACAAATCCAAATGGCCAATCTTGTAATTCCGACTTTTGTGCAAAAATATTTTTTAGCTGTTGTCGTTAATGACAATCTTATATGTTTTATTTCTTTTATATTATATGTATGAAGCTAATTTGAATTTTATACTAACTGCATTAGATATATTACTATTTTTACAACGAAATTGATATAATGTTACATAACAACATGTTTGACTTATTTTAATTCGATTATATATTAAACATATATAGTCACGTATGTTACGTTCTATAAGAAGTACTTTTAAGATTGTCATTTTAGTTTTTTTATGTCATTACTCTATTCAGATAAATTATTACTCAAATATAGTAAAGTAGAGCATTATGTATTTATGTCAGTAGAATCTAGAATATTATTTTCTTAAACTGTACAAGCATACATAAGTTAAGCATATAAAAGATATTCAACCTCGCGATCTCGAATTTGGCGTTTTTCTATGTATAAAATATACTATAAATTATTATGTGTAATGTAATTAAACTGTACAATTTTATCCCAGTGCCTTTTACGATGAACATATATGAATATATGTAGTTACGTAAATAATTATCGTATTAATATCAGTGGAAAATAAATTATTCTAATTTACTGATATAAAAAAATCTTAATTTGCAATAAAGGTGATTCAATATTCAATATTTAAGACAGTTAACAAATGGATCGAGTTTGATATTTTCTGTGGGTGTAGGGGATGATGGAAAAAATACCCTTTACAATTTTAAATAATTAGGAATTAGTAGACAATTATCATTATCGGAAGATAATTAGAAAATCATGACAAAATGTATATTTATATTTACTTATATGTGATTATGTGTTTAATACATTGTTTAAAGGATTTAACTTAATTATTTTTAATGACATGAATTTATTACAAACTATACATTTTATAAATACCTAATGATAAAATGTAAAATTTTAATATTGACCGAATTAGTATTATATTACGTTAATTTACTAAGTGTAAAATCAAATATATTGTAATGGCTTTATATAATACGTATGTTAGATTTCTACTTGATCTCTGGTTTTCTACGGTGCTATAATATTATATTAAATTAATAATTATGAATTCATATTATTTTATTACCCACTTAAATAAACTAAAAATAATTATAATAATATTTGAAAACTAAAAAAAAAAAAACAATATTTATTAAAATTATGATTATTATTTTTTTTTTTGTATGTTTTATTTTATATTTTATTTTATGCTTTATATTTTTAATTTAATCCATTTAACGTATAACACAAAATTTATTATATCATAGGATAATTTAAAATATTATACGAGTATCAGTAATATGCAGATATTATACATTTTCACGTTTTGACTAAAGCAATTAATATTTTAAAAATATTTATTAACAATTATAATGATACTTTTGATAATTCATGAAGTGCGGCAATGAATAGTTAATAAATAATATAATCTTACTTTATTTTAATAAAAACTTTTATGTTATATTATTCCTGTATACCTTTTTTCGATAAATACAAAATAACGATTAAATATAACTTAACCAGAATATGGCAAGATATATTTAAAAAAAGCATATAACTTACATTAGGGTTAGCACTAATTTTTTTTTCTAAAAGCGAAACTGTTCTGCATTAATAAATTTTAATTTTTACGAATTTCGTTTATACATAGAAAAATCGTAAATATTAATTAACAAATAATAAAATAAATAATTAGATGTAATTATATCTTTAGTATGTAGTACCAGTGCATATTTAGGATTTGGTCTAGAGGAATATGCGTAGGCAAACATAATTTCCCTGTGGAGGATTACACACTTACCATCACCATTACCATTTTTTCTCAAAAATGCTGAAGATCAATACTATCAGTAAGTGCACACATATTACACTTGTAAAACTGTTTTCATTAAACAAAAGAATATCAACATATGACAATATGTAAAATAAATATACAAAATATGACATTAAGTATAAAGTAGTATAAGGTATCTATAATTTACAGTGTACATTTTAACAATAATTTAAATACTAAATCAGTTGATTTTTAAATTCAAACAAAAATCACAGTAAAAGTGTTTAGGTACTTGAAGTATCGAACTGTTGAATAATATAACTATAAGTTAATGACAACCCACAACCATCTGAGTAGTTCACTAGTGTGAGTGTATGTGTATTACTAATCACTATAGTGAGAACTGAATAATGAGTTAAGCTGGAATAAAAATAAAGTATTGAATTGTAAATGATAAAAATAACTATATTTTATTGTTCTAGATTAATTGTTATCCCATATTCTATTGTATTACTGGAATTATTTAGAATGTTTAACGAAATAATATATATTTGATAATAATTTATATGTATATTAGTATATTACAATATTCATTATAACTTATAAAAGCCTATAAATACATGTGTTTGTCCTGTAATATATTAGGCATTTTTGACAAATTATGACATAAAAGTACTTATCATGTTGCTTAATATTCAAATATTGTAATATAGTATTTATATATTTACTGTGAACCCACTTGCTATTGTCTTAAAAGAATCATTATTCATTAAAAAAAATTATTATTAGAATTATAACTAAACTATAACCACACGAATAGATATTGACAACAATAACGATTGATGATTTTTTACAATAGGAAACGTTTTCAATAATACTTAGTTGTTCGGCCATTATTTTATTAATATAATTTAATATTTCAACCATATTTTTCGTTGACTGGCTAAATCTCTCTCTCTCACACACACACACAGACACACACACACACACACACATTACATAACAATAATATTATCTTTAGTTTCGTTATTTTTATTTTTATATTTTGTATACCTTTATATCCGTGTTTTGTGAATTAGGTATTATATAAACTAATTAAATAATTATCTGGACTGCCAAATCCCATAGTATTGTTGTAGTGCGTTGTAGCGAATCGACGCATTTTTTACATTATTATATTCATGGATTTCAAACGTTAAATCATTTTAAGTTTTTCAATTATAATTATTTATGCGTACAATGTTAATCTCCAGGTATTTTTATTACAATATTTTTTAAGCGACAATCGTCGTGTAAAGTTATTTTATAATATTATATTATCCGTGTGCACTTATCGTAACTGTAAACTGTGTGCCGTCATACAACGCTTTGTATTCCGGCTCATATAGCCACTACAGTGTATTATTATTATTATTTTATTATATCATTTGCGTTAATCGCCACTAATATAGTAAAATCATGGGCCCGAATATCCACTAATATTACTGTTTATGTATTATTGTTTTTTTTCGGTGCTTATCACCAAATATTATCATCATTCCCAGTGAGCTCATAAGAATCGTACATTTTATATGTTTAATATTTATACTGTTAATCGTATTTTTGTCGTGCATTTTTTTTATATATATTATAGCTTTAGAACCAACTAAGGAGAGTCAGCGTTCCAAAAATTGTAAGTTATTTTTTATATACTATTATTATTTATTATGTTTTTATATTTTAAATAATTATTGCTCTTTTTTTACTTGTTGGACCAACGGGGTCGCTAATTTATTTATTATAAATTATAATACATTTATTAGTTTATTACTATATTTATCACTGAGTTACCTTTTTTTCCAGTTACCTACTTTTTTTGTTTTTAGTTCTTAGTTCACACACACATATGCATATTATACACCACTACATACTGCAGCATATTGGTTGGTCAGTGGGTAGTAGTGTGCAATAGGATATTTTAGTGACCAAACTCACAACTTATTATTATTGTTCGTACCAGTAAGCATTATACAACATTATAGACTACGTAATATAGACTACGAACATTGATCATATTTTTTTTAAAATTGCTTAATATTCCAATATTCAATATTATAATAAAGCATGTAGCATTTTTGGTAATTTAATTCTGTATTTCTATAATACTATCTTGTATCAGAACAAATATATAAAACAATATTATTACTATTATATCCCTCATATCTCCCCTCCATCCTACCATAGGTAAATATACTACTGTGCAGCATAAACATTAAACAGTATAATAAATGCATTAAATAGCCAATAAACTTATAAAAATACTTTTATTCAACCAAAATGAATCGATTAGATTATTTTTCATTATTGATGAAAAGGAAAAAATATTGAATAGCAACATTATTGTAAAATACTCCTTTGAACCAAATGTATTATATAACTGCAAAATTAAATAACTAGCTAATTTTGATAACATTTAATACTTAACAAATCATATATTACACTACAATAATAATTTAAATATATTTTTAATAACTTGCACTTAGTAATATTATGATAATATCATAATAGTATGTATTATATAATACTAGCGCCATTTTGTGCGTGTGATATTTCACTTTCAATAATATTTTTTGGTAAATTACATTGGCTTTGTGATATTTTAAATGTTATCTTTTTATAAACTTAACTTAATTTATCGGCTATTAACAAATAATAGTAATTATAATATAGAATAAATATAATAATAAATTAATGTTACTATTGTTATTGGTTATAATAGTATTATATGGTTTATTGATATTAGTAATCACTGAATACTCATCAGTAAACCAGTAACCATAGCAACATACAAATGAATTAAGTAAAAAGTGATTAACAGATGTACATAACAAATACAGTACAAGCATTTATATATACTTAATATAAAGACATTTAATATATTCTTTCAATGGTATTCTAATAAGATTAAATAAATATATGTTACGTGAAACAAAACTATAATTTTACCTAAAATAAAATATTTCTATTATTTATATCCTTGTGGTTACACAAATAGTTTTATTTTTATTTAATTTTTAATATGATTATTATTATTTGTATGGTAACATAATAACTAATTACATGTAAAAATATATAATAAATTGTTAATTTTGCAAGATTCAACAGAATTTATGTTAGTCCGTTATGTACCTACTCAGCTTATTTTTATATTCTAGTAAAAAATAACTGCATTAATAACATATGATCATGTATTTTTCAAGAGAGAATATTATTTTTTGAGTAACATTTATAAAAATAAAAATAAAAACCATGTTGTATAATATATGAATACCTGCTATGCACAATGCTTGATGTATAAAAGTGTCTTTAGAATTGATAAAACAAATTAAAATAAGAACATTTTGAATAGAAAAATTCAATAATATTTATTACATTATTTGAATCTAATTTTTGGCAGAACAATTGATAATTTTTATAAATAGACAAGTAATATATTATCTAATAAATTGAATATAAATAAAAACATATAAGTATATACATGGTATAAAATTATTTTATATGGTAAGTATGAAAGTCGATAAATTTACAAAAAAAAAAAAATAAAAAAAATTGTAATAAATTAATTAAAATAAGACAATAACTAGTGAGATAATTAAAATTGGTTAAAACTCTTTTTACTTTATTTGTCGAATATCCCAAATACAATCTAAACAGATTAGTAGTTATTTGCAATACGGGAGGAGTTTTTGGCTATGTAACTACAAATTCAATATTCTTAAAAACACACATGTAATAATTAATGCAGTGATCATTTTTTTAGATTTATTAGTAAAGCTATTATCAAATTAATTTAATTGATTTTTTTGAAAAAAGACAAATAAATACTTCTTTTTTGGACTTCAGATTTTCAATAGGTACAATTAAACAATATTCTCTTCGTGTTCTTATTAATCGAAAACATATAAAATTAATCTTAAATATATTGCATATTTTAATACGAGACTATCGATGTTACTGATGTCGATAAAATATTAAAATGCAATTGTAATGTATACAATGGATTTGCACATAATTTTATGTATTTTGCATTAATTATTTAAGTCTTTGTACTAATCAGCCTAAATAAATAAAACTAAAATAGAATATAAGCTATATTAAGGATTACTATTTAAAATTGAATAAGTTTTCTGATAATAAAAATGAAAAAAAGACAGTCATGAGGGAAATCAAAACTCGAATTCAATCGATTGTTTTCTCGTAGGTACATTTCTCGAGAGATACAATAAAAACTAACCTATTGGATTTTTGTTTTTATTTATTTTTAACTACATACCTATGTATGTTGCGGTAATAAGAGAATAGTACGATTGACGAAGCTAAATAATACTAAGCCATAATTTATGTCGGTGGTATGCACAATGAGCATTCAACAGCGACAATTAGTTATTATTAAATAGATTCGGACGCCTTTACAATGACGTAACCTTGGTTGGAAGGGCGCATAACCATGTGTCTTTTATTTAACCAAATTTAAACACAATAGCATTGTATCGGTTACATCGTTAAAATAGTTTGTTAAAAAAAATATCTACTTTAATTTGATATTATAAACTATTTTGAAGGAATGGTACCTATGATTTAATAATATCTAACAATAAAATATTGTATAATTTACTAACTACCAAGTTCATTCCTTACGAATGTACATATTTTTTGTACATCATAATATTTTTATTTATATTTTCATTAAATGTTATCAATAAGTGTTAATTATAATTAGTAGTCAGTAGGTAACATAATATTAAAAATTATTTGGTTATAAAGATAAAATTTGTAAAGCATTTAATACCATTGCAGGTTTCAATATTCACTCCAATTTAATGAATAGTGAGATAATTATCTCCCTTAAATATAATTTTGTTACTTATGATTGATCCACTAAAGTACTTTCTTAAATTTTAAATAATCGATAAATTCATTAATATTATTATTTATAGGACCCAAAATAATACTATAGATATATAGTATATATATATATATATATTGCTAGTTTCTATTTAACTAAATAAAGGTACATAATTTGATTTTAATTTTCAACGTTGTGTATTGCAAACATTGTCTTGAAGTTATTACAAACTTGATTTAAACTACCCTAAAACATTTTTTTCAGTTAATGTGTTTTTTATAATTTACATCATTATTTATTTATTTTTTATTTTTTTTTTTATTATGTAGTTTTAAAATATTCTTCTTATCATAGTAGCTTTAGGTTTGTATAAAAATTCTGCAATTGTCTCGGTTGTGGTGACAAAGTATAAACCGTACTTAGATGATGGTTTACAATTAGCGTGTAAATACTACCTATAGCATCCGTCGTTTCTATGCACGATTACAACTACAATCCCTCGATAACACTTCTGGTTGAGACAATTCAAATGGTAACGGGGATGTCGGTAAATACTACACGCCGTTAGAACCGATGCTCAACCGAAGCTGCCAACGAATCGAACACGGGTATGGGTAACCCCCTGGTGTGTGTGTGAACTTGGGACACGTAACAACAGGTCGTTAATACGTCATCATTTTTAACACCATCAGTATCGGTAGATAGTCCGGTAATAGTGATACATACACAATAGGTATAATATAAAATTCCTGTATAGTATATATAATTTAATAAGCGTACAAATAGTATAGTTCTATGCAATCTGCAGAAAGCAAATAAATAAATATTAGTTTTTGGCAAGGGTAGAGAGTTTTCACGAATTTACGACATGACGTTTTTATGTCCACCCGGTCGTCATTGTCGTCGACTTTAACTGACACGCTCGATCCGAAACAAATAACTTGACGATGGCACATTAGGTTCGATTAACCTTTTCTCCTGGACGTATGTACGCGTACGTAGTATCTTACGACGGAGAGATGGTGAGACTATCGCATTTTTTTTCGGTCATCTTATACAGACAGTTCGTGAGTATAAAAGAGTGTGCGGATACCGATTAACGTTTGAAATGTTTGTTTCACACACTCAAAATTCTGCAAAATCTCCGATATACAAAATCCGTTATTCTAACTAAAAGTTTACCACTAACTCACAAAGCTAACTATAATTAAGTAAATGCTCTAAAATTAATTCAATATAATATGTAGATCATACTATTGCCATTTATAAACGAAAAATATTTAAAACTCAATATTGTTAGAATGTCCGTAAATATATAGGCAATTGTTTAGAATTTACTGTAAATTAATCAATAAATACCTATTTTATATCATAAATACTAAAACTCGTATATCGCGTTTATATTAATTTATAGCATACAATATTGGGTTAATAGCAAAATTATTTCAGTAATCATTATTTATTTTTTTCTGGCAACTAATGAAGGATATATAGGTAACACATCCCAAGGCATTCATGAGAAATACTAGCATTAATTTCCATTGCAACTAAAAACTAATGTATTAAAACATATCTTTTAAATAACAAATCTCTTTAAAATAATTTTTTTTTTTATAAGATATTTAATAAATATATTAAACTAAATAAATACTCAAGAATTTTATATTTTTTTTACCATACCATTCGGATTATAAAACGTAATGTATTTCAGTTTACATTATAATTTAATATAATACAATATAATATATGTATATTGTATACCAATTTTAATAATATTATAATATACTTAATAGCATTTTATGCATTAAAACTATTTTTATGTACATACTTCATTAATACCTTATTATTATTATATAGAATAATTATGTAATTAAACGTATAATAGTGTATACTATTGTTAAATAAATAAGAAATGTGGTATAGATATAGTAGTGTATTATTATTTATTAATATAATTATTTCATAATCTGTTGAAATATAAACATTTTTAATAAGATTTAAACAAGAAATGCTATGTTATTTTTTGAATATACGATATGATTATATCGTATTATATATATATATATATTTTTTTTTTGAGGTTATTGGTAGTTTTTTCTTATATTTACACGAGTTATGAAACTACTCAGAAAATTGAAAATGACCTTTTAAAATCACATTCAATTTTTAAAGCTGGTTCAATACTCGTAAAAGAATTCAAAAAAAAACTTCATTGTAAAACCATTATATCCCACGTTTCCTTCAAAATCTAGAATGGAATACGTGCCATCACCCTGAAAACTAATGATTGTATTTTTGAGCCTTACAACCTACACATATCGATTTTCAAGTTATATAGGAAATATTGAACCCAATCTCCAAGAATATATTATTTATATTAAAAGCTAATGTTGTTTGTTTCAGAAATAATCTTAAAACCAAAATAAGTGAATTTATAATGTAGTTTTAAATTCAGATTTAATTTAATTTAAATTCGTACCCACACATCCCTTAAAATATAATACGTTTATGATCAGTGATGTTAACGCCCTAAATGCTTTACATCGAACATGTACGAAGTTGTTCTTTATGTTTTTCAATTACTTCCAAACCTTCAACTTATTTTTAACTTATTCAACATTTTTTTTAAATTTTTATTTTTGAAGTAAAAGTTATTTTATAAGTTATAGCGGGTGCACTTTACGATGTCCTCACATGATCTAATACAAACATTCACATATACTTTTCAAAATTATATTTTAGAATAGATATTGGAATAAAACCAAATAATTTATTCACAGTATCTCGATTTGTTGTTAATCTTAAAAATAAGTTTAAATGGATAAAAGTGTTTGATTGATTTTCATATAGCTATACTGCTATAGCACTAGTAAAAAATATTATCACCATACAAAGATAAATATTTTATAACTGATAAAAATTCTCCCAAGTGCAGAACAGTAGTCTCTTAAAAATGTTAATTTTTATGTAATTAAATTATCACTGGAACAAAATTTTTTTGAATTTTAGCTTTCTATAAAATATTTTACCTGCAATAATTTTTGATTAAAAGGAAAAAAAAATAGTTCAAGATAAAAAGGTAAACATACAAAAAAAAAAACGTTCTAAGAATAAAAACGTAATGTTACTGTTGAAAAAGATTTGATATACAATTGAAGACGAAAACACGTAGAAACTTTAAAATCGTTATGACATTTCCACTATACTTTATCGTAATGTCATAATGATGTACTACTTAAAACAATACAAAAAAATGTGAACATTGAAAATTATCAGTATATGGAATATACTTAATGGTTAAAAAAAAAATAAATTATACATTTTTAAATATGATTTGGGCTTATATATTTGTAAATTAAGTTCTTGTGTCAACTAATATTGGTCATATATCAGTAAATTTTGGACAATGACTCAGTTACTATTCGACAGACAGGATCGACGGGTTCTTTATATAAAGAATAAAATATTGTTGAGTTACATACTAATGAAAAATTATTTAGTCCAAAGGGGAGATGGGTTTTTAATCGAAAACTAAATTACTTAAATAAACAATTGATTAGCAAAAGTATAGGGCAATCAAGCTCATTCGATCATGATATATAATATATATATACATAATAATGATGCAGTCTAAATTAAGAACAAATACTTATACTTTGTTCTGTAAGCATCTATAAAACTAAGAAATTAAATATATATAATGTATGCATAATGTATTATGTATCAGGTAATAACAAATCTATTATGCATTTTTCCCTAGTTATGTTTACCGATAAAATCACACAAGTAAACACGACCTGATTTAATCTGCAGCAAAAATAAATATATCTTATCTGGTACATAGTAAAAAGTTTCGAAAAATCGTGCTTAAGAAACACAAAAGTACATCTAGAACAGAATAAATAAATTAATGAATGGACATTTTTAATCTTTGAAAACAATTTGGCTTTAATCAGTTTGTATTTTAAATATTATTAATAATTACTTTTGACCTGCCTATGATTTAAAAAAACATGTGTTCTTGTTTACATATCAAATTTTATTATCTAGTATAACAAGTCTTTAATGTAATGAATTCAACTAACTTTAAGTTTATATAATATAACCACTTAACATGACAAATGGATCTCGGCTCAACGATCCTAAATGGGCAAAATCCACTTAAATTATATGATTTTTCGCTAAAATTTACTTTGCTAACCATCTTACGAATTTATGTTTGTGATGTGATGTATTTTTAGATACTGAATCTGAAAATGTGTAGACATTTTGTGAAAACATTTATTATGCGAGTTGTTGTAAAAAAAAAAATAAAAAATAACATAGTGTTAATTAAATACCCAACCATGATATGCTTTAATATTTTAATTAAAATAATATATACAACATAAATTTTCTATAAATATCATTAACTCATGACCTATCTATTGTTATTTTAATGCGATTAGTAGTCTTCCAGTATTCCAGTTTCTATCCGCTATCCAACACCAGATCATTTTTATACATTTAAGTAAATTTTTAGACGTTTTATAATAATATGATGACTGGACACTACAATGCTAGTTTTTTTTTCCGGTACCTATATAACGTCGCTATGCCATACAATTATATACATATTTTATAGTTTATTATTCCCTCTCGTTATCCGGTGAATACATAATACTGTGGTACCTACCTAACCGTACGCTGGAGTTACTGTAATGTCACGATGTCGTGTAAATGACATCGGAAAAATGTAATATATAATATTTAAGCCTCCCCCTTCCAATTCTCTCTGACCAAGTGGCCACGTACCGTTAGACGAAGACGATAGCGTTTTTTCAAAATTAGAACGACTGCGGTGGCGTATATGTATATACTCGTGTGTATTCAATTATGGCGGAATGTCTTTGCAGACCGTATTCCTCGCACGTACGGCATCGCGTATATACGAATACGTGACAGGCCGCCGAAAGAACGCACAACTTTTAATACGATTCTGACATCTGATCCGGAGACAAGACGATATATATATGCGCGTGTGTGTGTACACTCGTGGCTACTGCCCCCCTCCTCCAACAATCATCCAACCCGTGTACAACAAAAAATAAAAAATATATATACTAGTATTATATATTGTCGTCTCGTTGTTTGGGCGCGCGTGTGATCTACGCCGTCGTCGTCATCGTCGTGTCCACTGCCGTCACGTCTATATTATATATTATACTGCGTTTGTGTGTATGTATTATGTTTGTGTGTATATGTGTGTTTGTGGCTATGGTGCAGCTGTGGCAACAATGCGGGTTTTGAGTAGTTACTAGTTACTGATTTCCGCCGGAACCTGGCACAAGTATTTTTTATTGCCGCCGCCATCGGGTCTTTATATAGAATGCTCCCGCAACTGCCGGGTAAAGTAAACATCATCAAGTCCGATTGTGTTATTAGGTACCTATACTAAAAATATGATGGAGGCACTATAGAGCGGTAAATGTGTTTTTATAATTATTTATCAGAACTTTTGATACGTATGGAAATAATTTTGAACAATTTATCTACGTGTTCTCACAGATGTTGGCAAAGCAAAATAGAAAACACACCTTTTATAGAGCTTTTGATCATTAGAGTTAAACTCAAAGTCTTTTCTCACGATTTTGTTTAGTCATTTGTATTATTTGCAGTGGAAGACGTAAGCGCCAAAATGAGATAAGAAAAAAAAGTCGCATTGTACAAAAGTGCCAAAATAAACAAATTTTGGCGCAAATGATCTGTCATTTTTGCACTTTTGGTGCTTATGTCATATTATAGCCTGTGTTTGATTATAATTTTTTTTACTTTTTTATAATGATACCTGGTAAAAATCAACAACTTCGGTATTTTTATGATGATTTAAAATCGTTCCAATATCGTAGCTCACGGGTATCCTTGTATCTATAGCCGATACGACAGACTCAATGAGTGTTATTATAATGTGTATAAGTCACAGGTGCGTTATAATATTAAATTACGTAATATCGTATCCTGGGACGAATGAAACGATATAATATCATCTGAATGCGTTACCTGCTACTCACACGTAGAATTTTCTATGTCATGTAGATATACATAATATTATTAACACAATTTTATCACTTCCGGTCTGTCGGATAGGCGTCTGGCACTTAACACCCACAGACGAACGAAAGCATAACATCATATTGCCATATAGGTTAGACTATCACGTGAATGATAACGTTTCTATTACAGAATCAACAGAATAAAAATGTGTTCATTAATTCGCTCAATAAAACGCCAATGACCAACAGGAACACGAATGGCGGGATAAATTTAAATTTGTGTTCTAAATTTTAGAATCTGGAAGAGCAATACATAATATATTGATTTGACTATAATAAATGATAAGTATTTTTTTTTTTATGTTCTATTTTTCATTGTTTTTTGTGACAATAAAAATGTTTTAATATTCAATACTAAAAGTAGTTATTTATTAGTATAGTAAAATTAGTTAGTTATTGATAAAAAAAATTGTATTTAATTGTACGATTTACAGTGTATTAATTGGGGAAAACTAAAAAAATTGCTGGACAATGGGAATATTTATACAATACCAGTTTGAGAAAATATTAGGCATAATGTTCAAAGTTCTTTGGTTATTTATTTTAAGTATTTCTTGAATTTTATTTATTAAACTGTTGTTAAATAAGTTAAAAAAAACTTGAAAATTTAATGCAAAATTTTTTATAAGCTTTTTGCTCAAAAAAAATTTATCGTAAACCACATTTTTTATGATAAATTGAAGTACAAATGTTCTCGTCATTGAACATTAAGGCATATAAATTACAATTTATCGTCAAACAATATGTCTTATTTTTTTATTAATTCAGAAAATATTAATCAAAAAAACTTTATCAGGTTTCTAATAAGTTTACATATACCTACGTAAGATGTGCGTTTTAGTTGTTCTATCAGATTTGGTAATTTGTTTCTAATTTTGGATCACCTAGAATGAATCTTATTACGTAACGCTGTTACTTTAATCATTTTAGTTCAAATAAAATATTCTTATCTCAGTAAAATAATATCTTGTTTTTCCTTAGCACGCAAAAAAATGTATTTATTTCAAAACGCCATTGTCTTTTGTACCACAATAAATTACCAAATTTCGAGTCAGTATCAAAATGTTTGTAGATTTCCAAAACAATATTCTATGCATGAACTTTTATCTAATTAAATTATAAATAATTGTTTATTTTTCGTAATTATTAATAACATCCCTCCAATTTAATACATATATAAGTATAATGTTGTATTTGTTTTTATAATTGTTTGTAATTCTATATTCTATGTTTTATTTTAATTATAGAAGAGAAACATAAAGAAAAAATAATGATAGCCATTTTAGTATAATACATTATGATATATATAATTTATGGAAACGTAAAAGTTTCATAGTTAAGTATAATATTTTAAATATTATGAAATGTTCTATTTACTTAATTTATTAAATAATGTCAATCAGTTAATAATAATACCTGCAGAGTGATAAACCGGAATATTTCAAGGAAATATAGAGTTATACCATTAGGTTATAAGGACAGATGGGGATAAATCTACGTCGTGATACTATAATGTCCAAAGGGAAATTATCCCATTTCCGAAATGTCATTTTGCAGTTGAATATTGATATCTACTTAACTATATTACAGATGTGCATATTCATATCATGTTTGTATACAAGTGACATATAAATAATATAAATATATATTTTTCTATACTTGAGATAAGTATTATTTTTTTTTAAATTAATTTTGATACATAATTCTTTCAAAATACATTAAATTTAAATAAATCGGTGACTATAAAATACAATTTAAAAAAGTTTCTTATGTTTTATCATTAATAATATATTTTTGATCAGAACTAGGGCTAGGAATTCATACCCTAAAAAAACTTAAAAATATGAATGCATTTAAGTTCTTAAAAATGATCACACATGTCATAAAATTATGGAAAAACGCTAATACATGCTTTATTTTTCATTAAAAAACAAAAAACTAAAAATATATTTATTATTAAACAAGGCATTTTTAATTTAATTTTTAAAGTAAAAATTTGTACCTAGTGTACAGTGTGTTTTATTATACTAACCATATTAACGCAAGCCGAAAACACATAAGGTACAAATAAGGAATTAGCAAAAACAAGATTATTGAAAAACATTTTAGGTAACAAGCAAATAGCAAATATTTTTTTTTAAATTTAATTCAAACAATTTAAAATTTTGACTAGTTAAGCATTATTAATAACATTTAGACAGTGCTCATAATTTTGTTTTCAAAATGAATTATATTCATGACATAATGTTTAAATCACATAATATTTTTTCAGTATTTTTATAGCTTAAACTTAATGATGATACTATTACATTAATTAATTAAATTAAATTATCTATATTAGCATTTGACTATTGTATGTACCATGATATTTAAATAAATACAAAATATATATTTAAATTTTTTACAAGCATATCTATTACTTTTGCATTATATACTAATAGGGTTGTTAATATTTAATGAAAAGTAAAGTAAGAATATATAATACGTTTTTGAAACGATGAAAATAAATGAAATTATAATAATTTTAACTTTGATAGATACGTCATCTTTTTATTTATCCATTGAATAACTTTAGCAATGTTGATTAAATCTAATTTTTATCAAAAAAATAAAATGTATAAATAATATTTAATATAAAGTTAATAACATTAAAAAATTATTACTAATTAATGATAAAATATATTATTATACCATAGTTCTTTAGAAATGGCCTAATATACAAAACTTGGATAAATATAAAATAGTATATATAAAGTCAATGTAAATAATGTCAAATTTATAATCACCTTCTTTAATTTTAATTATAATACTTTGGGACAGAATATGTAATATATTTAAATTTTCGTACTGTAATTAAGTAAACACTATACCTATTGACTATATTGATTTTAAAAAAAAAACAACATAGTTTTGTGTAAAATAATTTTATGTAAGTGTTAAATCATTATTTAATTAGGTCTATGATGGATAAATATTGTCCGGAAAATATTTAAATGTTGCTTAATATTTATCACTGAGTTTTGGTAATGTATAAAATTTAAAAGCGCATTAGTATTAAATTTGATTGTACTAATTAAAATTGAAATTGTAATTGTATTAAAATAACATAAGTCGGTTAATTTATGAATTTAATATACTTTTTGATAATAGCTAGATAAAATTTAAATCAAAAATTCAAATGTAGCTGTTGCATTTTTTAATCCCATAATATTCAATAATTATTATTATAAGTATGTATAGTGGCCCTGGATATAATAATATATTTTATATATTCTCTGAATAATTAAGACATAGACATAATTTTATATTGGCCATTAAATAAATTAAAGTAATTAATTAAAGATATTTATTATTCTGTTGTTTTTCTCTGATAATTGTGGAAATAAATAGTATAGAATTTTCTGAATTATATTTTACTTGAACAATAATTATAAATTTATAATATATTAGCTAATATATTCAAACAGGAAATGTATAATATAGATAATGTAATCTTAGTTTACATATAAACATTATCAAGCATATGATGACAATTCGTCTTTATACTTTTTGTTTATAAACAACAATTTTTTATTTGAAATGATATTACATATTCTTTAAAACTATTACCCACTTTTAATGTTCAAAGATAATTATTTATATTAGAATAATAACGATTTAAAAATTAGAAATAATCCAAATTTCTGTATCATAATTCCTCTCATCTTAAGAACCTCCAAGAAATACAAATTGAGGAAAATAGAAAATATCTTGTCCCTCTTATTTAAATCATTATTATAAAAAATTATTATTATTATTATTATTATAAAAAATGTATATGTCTATTGTCTATATATAATACATAGGTAATTTTATAATGTGAAATAGGTACATATTATTGAAAAACATACAATAAAACACAAAGTAAGAATAAATAAAAATTATCATATTACTTAAGATATGATTAGTCAGAAGAATTGTATGCTAATAATAATAATATGTGAAATAATATATATTTTATCATATTTTGTGGGTTTTAATTGAGAATTAAATTAATTTAGTATCAGACGATGTACAGAAAAGGTGTTTTCAAAAATTGAAAAAAAAAAAAATCTGTATTTGTAAATTTGTCAATTAGATAACTCTACTCTATACATTCATAAGAACAAAATTATACGAATTTTTAAAAATTCTGAAGCAACCTAACCTTCAGACTTTTCTCTTAACTTAGTAGATTTCTGTAGAAAACAATACATTTAAAACATAAGAGTAAAAAGATTAACTAAACATTTTGTTTTGTTTTTCTAAACCCCTGTTCTTGTGTTATAGACTTTTGGTTTTAAATATTGTATTTAAGGAGAAGTTTTTATCAAATTATTTTCTTTTGTAATAGTTTTTAGAGAGCAAAACTTATTTCCAAACATTCATCCTTAATAATACAATCTTTATAATTTGATAATAATTTTTGAAACTTCTGTTTTAAGAGTTTAGATTTATTTGTATTCTAATGATTTTTAATAAAGAAATGTTAAAACAATTTTATAATTTTTAATTTAAAATTCTATGAACAATTGTTTCATAATCACTTTTCAAATTCTCTTTAATTCTAATCGATAATATATATTTATTTTTTTGTATTGCTGTAAGAGGTACATTTCTTTTTTTAATTAATGTGGTATAATAAGTAAATAAATATTTTATTGATAAACTTAAAGTCGTCTTATTGGTTATAGTTATATAAAATTAACTCAAAGTCAAAATGCATAGATGTGTATTTTTAATTGTTTCATTATCTTAAATTACTTAAGTTTAGTAGTCAATATTTTAGTTAAATTATTAAAAATTAAATTCTTATAAGATGTTGCAATTATAAATATTAATTCTCAAGTAAAGCATAAAATTCCCATGGAAATTACTGGGAGGATTATGCAAATATCTGATAAGTGACATCATTTCTAATTATAGATTATATTCTAATTATTATAAAATCTTTAACCAAGCTATTTAAATAGATAAGACTAATTTATAGATTGAGATATACTCGTATCTTACCTAGATAATTGTTATTTAGCACTCCAAAATATGTGAGATAAAACTTCCTTCTAATTTTTAGCTCACAATTTTGGAGGTTGTTTCCGAGTTGTCAGCACTTAATAAAGACCTTCCTTCGTTCGGTCTTCACGTAGTTTTGACTTTAAAACGACACCTACTTACTTAATTATTCGAAGTCTTAATGTTGATGATTAAAGGCCTTTATTAACTTTTTTAAGGAACGTGAGAATTAATGTATGCCCATTGCCGCCCATAAAACCCAATTGAGCATATTTCCAACACCTTGTTAGAACTTGAACTTGGGTCAAACCATCAACGTATATCAATATCAAACAAATTTTTCAAAGTGAATTACACATAATTTTTTAACAATTCAGATATTTACCTTATAATTACACATTTATACACCATAGTACCTTACCCTCTTATATACTATAGGAAGAATAAACTCTTAAACCAAAACCTTTTCTTACAGGGAAATTCAAAATAATATTATACTGTGGTGATCAATGTAGCTTGGACGATTTGAATAAACTTCGATAATTTTCTAGCAAATCGAAATGTCTAAAAATTGTATTGTAAACTATTTCACCAATGTTTTATATATATATAAAAAAAAAAAAACAAATGTCTGTAAAACAAAATCACTATTCTACTTAAAATTACTAAAAAGAAAAGTAATCTTCTGAATCTATCAAACTCTAAAGATCATCGTTTTATAGTAATATTATATATGAGAAACCTGCAGCCACTATATATTAGCAATACTTATAATAGCACCATAGTCACAGACACAACCTATTCTGAATCTATATCATTCAAATAGTTTTAATGACATTATAACTACTGATAATACCCATGTAGTAATATACAACGTATTTTAATTTCATTTATTTGCATTAGTATAAACTTATAAGTATTTACATTTAACGTCTTAAATCTTAATTACATAGATTTTACATTTCTATTTTATATATATATATATAAAATAAATTAATAATTAGGTATACCAGTTATAAGCTTTAACTTAAATAAAAGAAAATTGTATACAAAAATAAAAATAAAGTTTATTTCATTTATTTTATCGTAATACGTTTCTCGTAAATTTCGAATAAATCATTGTATAGTTTACGGTTCAGCAACATTATCAAGAAAATACGAAGTTCCAAAGATTAAGTCATACAAAAAAAATGGCTTCACCATATAATACTGTTAATGGGTAGTATTTTACAACAAACTTCGTACTTTGCGTTGCGTTATAACTCCATAATTTATTGAGACATTGGTTTGGTTATTAAAATAATAATGCAATCATCATCATCATCTCAAAAATAACAATTTTAATATATAAATTATAAGTAATAAGTATATTACTATTGTAATCGAAAAACCTCTTATAATTTTATATAATGTAAGAGACAAAACATAAATAATACACGTTTTGATCTTCGTGAACTTTTAAAATAAGTCTCTAAGACATTTTTGCGGTCCATCTAGTGGCTTTATCGATATTAATGATATTATGATTATTTTTATTATAACCATTATTATTATTGTTATTTATTTTTTATTTTTTTATTACTCTTTTTATTACCTACCCACTATTATTATTTATCATTCGCCAAAAAAATACTAAACTCACACATTCATTTCTATTATACATGTTATAATTAATTCTATATTATATTGTCTATATTATCTATATTATATTGTACAACTACTACTGTAGTTACTCTGTTACGGTTGTCGTTACCAAGCCACAAACTAGTAGCGTATTGGATAATAATCCATACTGGACACAAGTTATATTAGTAATTTTAAATAAACCGTAAAATAAAAACTGAAAAATCGATAATTTTTAGTGTCGTATAG
The DNA here is from genome assembly GCA_009835225.1 of Aphis craccivora. Lineage (NCBI taxonomy): Eukaryota > Metazoa > Arthropoda > Insecta > Hemiptera > Aphididae > Aphis > Aphis craccivora. Next base: position 232,291 of record VUJU01000028.1, read on the forward strand.
AGTAAAAATCTGCCGCAGTTCTTTGTAACATCGACGGGGTCTGTTGCCAACTATACGCTGCCTATGCTGCATTATATAAAATAAATAGTATATGTTCAATCAATTATTTCCTTTAAAGCGGAGTTCGATTTTATTCCATTGGTACAGCTCTTTAAGATATGAAACTACGGAAGTAAAATAATATTGTGCTTTCTTCAAAATTTGCGTCGAATGCTTAACAATTTTCTTCTTAATCACTCGCACGCATGCTTACACATGAACACACTTAATAATATGTGATCCGTAAACACGATCCCGTAAATTATTTTTATGAAAAATTAATTCGCTTTTGCTTCAATTTAGAAGATATCGAAAAGTGCCGTATAAAGTTTCTTTAAATTTCAAATGTCCTTATAATTTTATTTTGTTTTCAATTATAAATTAACAATACGTACTTATTACTTATTACTCTGTACTAGTATCAAATATTAAAATAAGTTTCCATAGTTATAATATGTTAAAAATTAATTATTGTTAAACTGTATAACAGTGATTTATATTTATTAATTTTCATTTGATTAAAAAAAAAACAAATAAACTTAAACGACAATTTTTACAAATATTATTTGTATTTTACTTTTAATATATTTTGCTTCAGCTTACGATTTTGATGTGTTCTGATAATCAATTAAAAGCAATAATAAACATCTGTGTTCAAAAAGAGATTTTATGTAGCTATCAGTTTTAATCGTTGTTCCTAAATAATTATTCAAAATGCATTGATAGTAAGTTATGAGTAGGTAAGTTTATTTTTCTATTGATAAGTTATTGTCAAAATCTTCTAAATAAATATAACAATCGATAAATGAACTTTTTAAATAATTTTTATTCTATAAAAGTAGAAATACATCATTGTGTTTTTTGATTAATCGATAAAATTAATTTTGTGTTTGATATGTCAATCAAAAAAAAAAGTATCGTAATACACCTAATATACTATAACATTTGCTCAAAATGGTTTTCCCTAATAACTTTTTTTTTTTAAAAAAATCTTGTAAATGCCCATTTTTAATATAAATTGAAATTTGCTAAAATATAACTTACATTAATTTAATTAATACAATTATACCAGCAAAAAAAACATGGCTATAAATATATTATAATTATTACCAAAACTCACAAATCTTTGAATATAAATAAAATGTATATCAAAGAATTATCTATATTTTTATTTTTATTTATTAAAATTATTAAAATGTAGTTACATATTTGATGTGAATCCATTGTTTATATTATATATATATATATATATATATTGTTATAAAAGGAATTTCAAAAGTTTTAATTAATAATATTTTATCAAAGTCAAATTGACAAGTTGTCAAATGTTTCACCAAATATAATTTCTGCTAATCCTCTATAATATGTTACAGAACATTTTTAATAAACGTTTTATAATTATTACTTTTATGAAATACATTATAAACTATTGGCTTAAAAATAACAATATATACTATATAGGTTACCTAATCTATAAATATTAATTTAACATGTTTGTATTAATATTTTCAATATTAGCCTACTTTACATAATAACGAAATACACTCGAAAAGTATAAATAGTAGTAAAATGTCTCCAGTTTTCATTAGTATAATTATATATTAGTTTATATATTAATAATAAAATATATTTCAATATATTTAAACTCTTGGTACCTAGTTAAGTAAAATAATTATGAATGTCAGCAATTTATGACACTTTGAAATTTGAATAAATTCGTTTAATTTTTGAATTCATAAAATAATAATATTATTAGAGTGAGTGAGTATAAAAATTTAAATAAATCTAATTGAAAGGTTTTTGTTATAATAACTTGCAATTCTATTTTAACAATTAATATACTATAATAAATTATGGTATGCCATATTTTATATATTAATATTTATATGAAAAAAAAATAAGCATAAGTTACTTTGTTTTTAAAATAATATAGTTTTAGATATTTTTTATTCTTAAAAATAGTTTTTCCATTAATTTTTCCATATAATTGGAAGTAGCGTATAATGCAAGCTTTATTATTAATCTCTGGATTATATATTTGGACCTAGTTGAGTTCATTGAGTAGGTAATTGATTAGGCTTGAGTTATTATTACCTATCAATGTGTAACTACTCCGTTAAGTCCTTAGGGAACTATGACTACTGCCTATAGCTATTATAATACGCCATTCTAAGTATAGAAGGTTTGTAAATTTAACGAGTTAAGTTAATTTTATTTGAAATTACATTGTATATAACTGCGATAACGTGTTGATCTTATCCATATTTTGAAGAAATTAACTTAAATTTATAAACTAAATAAAATCGCCATTGCGTGTCATCATAATAAACTTGCAGTAATACACGAAACTGTATGAAAATACTCACGTGTCACTATAATATAGTCATTAAACAACTTAATAACAGACGTACTTTGACTATTATTTATCAATGTATATGTTTAACATAATGTGAGTATAGGAATTTTGCAGAAATACTACATCAATATCATATCAGCAGCCAAAACCACATTTGTATTGATTAAGTTTAACGTGGTGTAATTATACAGCCCACGAACTTATTTCAGCACATTACGTATTTTCTAATTTTTAATGTATGCCACATCAAAGTGTATTACAACTGATGTTATTGACTATTCGACGGGAATATCACTAGAGATAGTTATTTATTTTTTTTCAAAAGGCAATCATATCAGCTTAAAATTAAGTTAAGTTTTCAACATTTACGGTACTTAGACAAATTAATAATTTACAACCAAAGTAAATAATTTAGTTGAAATTAATATATTTTATATTAAAAAAAGATTCTTTAATCGGACATTAAAAGTTGTCATTGAAAATTAAGTGACAGTCAATAGATTGTATAGGTAGACCGGTCAATTAAGTTTTTTGTAGATATCAAAAACTTCAAGGTTAAATTTAAAATTAAAAAGGGTAATATTATAATAATAGTACTCTTACAAACGGCCATAAATATAAAATAGATGTATTTGTGTGCTAATGGGTCGGCAAGTGTTAACAACAGATAGATACTTTATTTGCGAAAAAAATGTAAAATAATAAATTTATTCACATTGAATTTTGCAAATCATATGTATTAAGTACTTTGATACCGGAGGCCTAGTAACAATCCAGATCTAACTGTAATTTGATAGCTAACAGGTCAACATAATAAGTTAAAAATGCAAGTATTTAAAAAATTTATAAATTAAACTTTAAGTGATGAGTACAACTCTTAAGTATCTTATATGATTAAAATAAAAAAGTATAGTAAATGAAACTATGAACAATATATTATTATTATATTATTTTAATTTTTTTTACATAAAAGGACAATACTGTATAATCAAAATGTATCACCATACAACGAATACAATGAAATCATGAAATCTTGAATTCATTTATCAGTTAATAATACGTTAAATTATAATTTTTGATTTCAGAAATCTAATTCAATGCGTTAGTTTTTTTCCGAAAAATACTGTCATATCATAATTTTAACATTATATACGAGTAAATAACTACAATATTTTTATTGGGTATATTTAAAACACTTTTGTCCAAAAACTTTTTCGATCTAATAACATTTTTATACAACGATATTTTTATATAATATATTACGTTTCTTTTTAGCTGAAAAAATACATTAGATATTTTCCAACAATTATTTCAATTTATTTTCAGTGGAAAAAAAATTTAAAAATCATAAATAAAAAAAATTAGGGTTTTGTGTAATACATTTTATAGGATTAAAAAATGGTAATGTTTTAAATATGATTCCATAAAACTATGATTTGCATATTAAGATATTTTTATAGTGCACTTAATGACTCGGAAGAAGAAACTAAATATCATACGATAGTGTTACGATGCATTATGAACAAAACATTAAGAAAATTAATAAAAATGACAGATATGACAGTTTCTGATAATTTAACTAGTATCAGCGAGAAACTAATATGTTTCGGTAAAATATTTAAGAACAATAATAAATTATAGAATTCACAAAAATAATTCTAAGTGAACCAAGGTTAAAATCGTAATTACTGACATTTCTCCAAAATTATTTCAAGGCGATTGGTAGGTTTTCCTTCGTTAAGAGTTACTTTTGAAAGAACTCGAAAAATATATTTTTAAAAGTACTATCTAGACTCGATTTATTATCTATAAACATGCTACATGAAACTTTTTTAAAACTTCTCTACGTAAAAACTTTTCACAAAAATTGATAAAAAAAAAAAAATCACTGTTGTAGAACTAATACATATAATTGACATAATAACAATTATCGTAAAATATTTGCGTCTTATTGAATTCAATGTAAATGAACACATCAAAAAATTTACATCAAACGACAATTTGGTAAATTTATTTATTTCACAATTTATCAGGTAATTATAAAATTAGTCAATTTTATTTGGTACATAATAGGTATTAATTATAATTAATAAATTTGAAAATTGATCAACAAAAACGCAATGTTATTGTAAATTAATTAAATTTGTAATTTTATATTACAGACAATGTATACAAAAAAAATATGATATATTTATCTATTTTAAGGTAAAACATATATTTCAATTCATTTTTTTTGTTTTCCGGCGGTAGTGAATTCCATGATTTTTTTTTAGATTTTAACTTTTAAAAATATGTATTTGTAATACTAAAGCAAGATAAGAAAAAAAAAGTAAGCAAAAACAAACATATAATCAGAAAAAGTATATTTTTTATATTCATAAAAAGTGTTCATATAAACTTCTACTCAAACGACCAGTGACTAAACTTTTCTGAATGATGATATTTTCAAATAACAAACCCAGAAAAATGCTCACTCAGATACTCTAGTCATCTAATTATTTTTTCAGTTAGTGAAATACGTGATCTGTAAGGATGCTCTTAATTAGCTCAGTATGGTCGAGTATTTTACTCACAAAAAATGTGAGATGTAGATTTTAATAATTCCAAGTTATTCTCACTGAAGTACATTTTTCATATGTAAAAATTTTTCATGCTGTATTTTACTTTTACGTAATTCTTTATAGTGATATACTAGCTAGCATAATTATTATCTATTACATGTTATATTGAGCTTTCGACTAATATTCCCTAGGTAATATATGAACTTTCCAGATACCAAGGTAGTAACTGAAAAAAAAAATCGGGGGATAACAACATTTGTTTAAATATATATATAGATACTGAACATTTGTCATTTTTACGTTAAAAATATAAAATTTGAGTATTATCGTCATTGAAAACGTAAGTCGTTATTATAATATACAATTTACATAATAGTTAATTATTTAATAATAAAAATATATTTCTATTTTTAAACATTCCGGGGAGGGGGGTCTGGACCCCTAGACCCTCCCCCTAGTTACTGCCTTGCCGGTATATTCAGTCAATATTCTATCGTTATATAATATAGTCCGTTTCGAAAATATCCTGGACTGGTACGTTTGACGTTCTGAGGTGTACAACCTATATATATATATATATATATATATATGCGTGTATATACCTTTACGGATTGTAATGAGTTACACCATGTACCTACATACTTGCAAAATCTATCTATTTTGTTGTGATCATACGCGGATTTCGGCAATAACAATGTATTATTATTATATCGTAATGTAAGTATATCAAGTGTCAGAATGAGCTAAAATGGCACACATCGAGTTACTAATGTAATACTAAGTGGTTATGAAATAAATCCAATCAAAAAACTCGAAAGGGATAAATCATAAGGAACGACTACAGCGCCAGTGACAGTGAACGTCGCCAGGCGTCTCCGCGCGACGTTGATGGAATTCTTAGAACGTAGATGCAATGATCGCTGGTGACACCAACAACTGCCGAACGCGAGGTGTCTCCGTGGGCCACGTCGTGTTATCTAGACATTTCCCCAATTCTGTCGTTTGTTTTCGTGCAGCGATGTGTTTTTTCAAGCGTCGCCAGACGCCAAAACGTTACCGGCATGATAGGCAAGACGACCGCATGCATAAAAATATATGGGTAACAGGCACAAACCCAGACAGTGTACGCGTAATAATATCAACGGAAAATTAATGAATGCAATAAAAACAAAAATTATTACAGTCCACTCAAAAGCTCGACGGAACACAAGTACTATTCGAATCTGTTTCAAACAATATTTCATACGTGTAAAATATACAGCTATAAATTAATAGACTCGATTCAAAATTTCAAATACCTGAATTTTTTGTAATAAATATATTACGTCGAATCGAGTTGAATGTTTATTAAAAAGCATCATTCAATAATGATATGAAATTTTTAATACACATTATGCGTACTTATTAACTATTTTTGAGTATCTTACTTCTAATATATATATTTTTTAAATCGTATCTTAGCTAAGAGTAAAAAAAAAAAAAAAAAATAGATTACCTACTAGTTTTACTTACAGTTAATTGAAGAAATGACGTTAATAAAAAATCGTTTTACTTCAGCTTTTATAACGAATACAACGATAATGATAATATTTGTGGTTGTATAAGTCTTGAGGAGTGAATGCCGTCGAATGCGTATTGCAATACAGTAGAAACGATGAAGCCATACTGTTTATTGTATTATACGTTATCGTAAAAATAAATTTAATGTGAAATGTATAATAAAATGAAATGTTGACCACGTACATGAGGATAGGGATGACTACGATAATCCAATATCACGTCATAGCGTGTATCGCTGTCGACCGCTATGGAAAAAGTTTCCCCCCGGGAAGACGTGTCGTCCATCAACACCGGTTGGTGATCTGCCGTATTAAGGCGATATCGGAGTGGCGCAACAACAAACACAAGATAAATGACATGTGTTTGTAGTATTAATCCGGGACGCCCCAAGAATTGGAGATATTTATTTCTTAACTCTTTAAATCTCTATTATATTATTGTACCATATCGTTCGTGTCAGTTCTGAGTTACATTTGTATAAATACTATTTACCTAACTTACTATTTATCATAAATATGTAACAGTGAGGATATAATAAAACGACTGAAGTTATATTGACATCGCGACGGTTCGTCAAACCCATTATAAAATATTATAATGTTTGGCAAAGTGAGCGTTCAAATATTCCGTATTATAGAACACAAATTATTACCTACGCGGTATAGTATGTATAATATTATTATAATATTATATGGCGTCGTAGCCGGGATTTCGCGACCACTGCGGCAGCGGTGGCGTACGCGTAAAATAATTTCGGGGTCGTTTAATGCGTATATGTTGCGCTACATTCCATCGTCAACTCCGCCACCACCGCCACCGTCGTTATATACCCTAACCCCTTTGACCGATACGCGCGCACATTCGGAAAATATTCCACGGAAAAGTTTTCCTCTCGTCTCGTCGTCCCATCCTCTATATACGCCGTCGCTCTCCCTCACCCGGTCGCCGCCGCGTGTGTCGCGTCGCGCTCGCTCTCGCACCCTATCATTCCGCGACCACGTCGGTCATGCAGTGATGGTAATTATCGTATATATATATATATATATATATGTATATATTATATATATTTGGTGAGCGGAGAGCATTCTGACCGAAGCTTTGGCGCATGCACCGTCGTCGTCGTCGTCGACCGGAATCCGCGACGAGTATAGCACGGCCTGGTCCGCGGGACGAGTCGGAGGCGACAACGGCAGTTTGGGCCCCGTGTGCGTGTGTGCGCGTGTGTGTTTGTGTTTAACGCGTGTGCGCGCGCGCGTCAGCTCGACGGCAGATAGCCAGTGCGCGCGTCGTCGTCGTCGTCGCCGTCGTCACCACCGCCGCCGTCGTCATCTCGCCACCCGGCGCAACACAAAACACGGTGCACACGGCGCCCGGGCAGAAACGGCGAAAACGGGCGCGCGCTTACGGCTAGCAAACATATATAATATAGAGGTATACGCGGTGGCGGGCGGGTAACGGGGCGGGGTCTGTGGATCGCGCGGAGAGTTGCGCGCGCGCTTCGGCCGTGGCAGGGCGAGTGGCGGCAGCCAGCACGCTACCATCAGCACCACCGACAGCATCGACGGCCAGCAGCAGCGGCAGGACCAGCGTTGAGAGCAGCCAGCCAGCGGTTGCATCTCAGCAGCGGCGCACAGCATCAGCATCCGGCAGCAGCAGCAGCAGTAGTGTGTGTGTGTGTGTGTGTGTGTGTGTGTGTGTGCGTGTGTGANAGAGAGAGAGAGAGAGAGAGATAGAGGGAGAAAAGCACGAGCGTGTGTGTGTGTGTGTGTGTGTGTGGTGGCTGCGCGCGCCAAAGACTTTCCACCGAGTACGCAAAGACAGGTTTTCGTACACAGTCGTACCGCGGTTACCGCTGTCGCAATACCCCAATACGAAAACGTCTCTCGTCGATATTTAACAATAATTTGTACACAGTCGGTCGGTCGGCGGTCGTCGCATACGATATATCATAATAATATTATAATATCGTTTCCGACGACGTCGTCTGTCGCACGTCTATACTGCCGTAACTACCTCTGAAACCGGCCCGACCGCGTTCACCGGTCGCGGACGCCGCCTCGCAGCGAGCATTCCTGTCTCCGCGTTTTTCGGGCACGTGCCACATCGACGGACACGGCACTGTACCGGTCCACCGCCGTCACACGGACATCGCAGAAGCCTCTCCGCTGCCGCTGCCGTTAAAATGGACGCGACGGTTGGCCACCGTCCCGCTACAACCCGTCGGCGACCCAATACCGGTGACGGATCCGGTCACCAGCAGCTGGTATGCGGCTGTCAGCGAAGACACGACGACGGACATCAAAAGGAGCCACTAATCGTTGTTGGCCGCAACGCGTCCTGTTGATAGGAGACCGGACGTCGACGACGAGGACGGGTCGCGCGCGCCACCGCAACCGCCGCCGCCGCCGCTGAATGGGACATGGGAATACTCCCGGATCTGCTCATCGTCTACCTGATCATTGCAGGTCGGTACCTAGTTAGGTTTTTCTATGATTTTACAGTCTATGTTTTTACGTTGCTCGATTTCGGTACCTAATTTTAATTCCGAAGATTACTCGCGATTTCACATAGTTCCTATGGTATTATGTCGTTTACGGAAATCCTATTGAAGGTTCCGTTTATATTTAGAACTTCCACGTGTATTTTCCCGATCACGAGTGTTGAATAAAATTCATGTGTGATATCCCTATTTTAACTTTTTTTTCCGACTTATCGTTATTTTACGAACTCCGTTCTTGTAAAAGCGTAAAAAAAATATTAAAACTTATTAACGTTATCTATTATTAGATGTATCCCTATTTATGGTTTATTATATGGGAAAATAAATAACTATAGTTGTTAGGAAATATTTCCACTTCACTCTGTAACCATTTTAAACCTCTTTATAGGCTATTACCAATGAGGATTACGTAGGTAAGTCATTTTTTTATATTTCGCCTGACAGCTTTGTTCATATTTACAACTGTTGATTTAATCCCACGAGCAGGGAAAAAAGACTGCGATGTCTGTTAATGACGTGTCTGCGATGGGTTTGCAACTAGTTGCACCTGTCAATAGCGATTCATTCAACGACATTATGCGCAGGCGGCTACGAAAAAAAAATGTTTTATATTATATATGAATAAGTGTGTTCGAATAGTGCGTGTCATTTCTGGTTTTCTATAAAAACTCAAGTATTTTAAGCACACTGATTGAAAAAAACGGGAATATACTACTTGTGTCCTAACTTATTATCAGTAGGTTAGGTTAGTTTTAGGTTAGGTGAGTTGCATCCTGAAAGGAAAGATTCAAGAACACACGTAACCTATTTGCGTTCTGGCATACCTTTTTTTATATCCTAATTACGTACCGAAAATATTAATATAATAGATATCAATATGTTAATAAAAAAAAAAAAAAATGATATTTATTTTAAAGTTTTATAATATAAAAATGTCATAACACCATATTGTCATCATATCATTCATATCAATATACGAAATTCGTGGTGTAGGTTGTCATATGGTAATAACTAATAATGTAATTTTAAATAATAATAAAATTCATATTTTTTACATTTTATCATAATATAGTAATAATAGTTTTTAGTTCAAATATGGTATAACTTTAAATGAAAAGTTTATTATAAACTTAAATGGGGACATTTCGTTTATTTAAATTTTCAATTTGGTTTTTTAAGAATTCTTATTTTAAATGTTTTTTTTTTCTATAATTATTTTTATAATTTTAATGCTATTAACTAAGATATATGAATTTATCATAATGTGCCGAATTATTATGATACACCACGTATAGATAAATTGTATCTACAAACTGAACTTTCCAGATCCCACAAATAACCAGATTTATTATACATGAACTATCGATTTAATGTTTTTAGTAGACAATATTAATAATAATTATACAGCCGACTTGCGTCCTCAAAACGGTAAAAATTTACTACCGGAAAAATATACCTACCTACCTTTTTTTGGGACGCGAAAATGTTACTTGCGTCCCAAAATATTCTTAAAAAATATTATGTCGTTGGAAATAAACTATGGTTAAAGAAGTAGGTGAAATAATTGTCCAAATAAAACGATAGCACGAAGTCATTTGAACATACAAAATATTATTTAGGTTTTCTTAACTGTGTTAAGAGAAATATTGTGTATAGCTAATGACCGTTAAAAACGAAGTGTATAATGATAAATGAACAATAAAAAAATATATTATTTGCCTCTGATAATTGTTAGAAGACTTGTCAATCGTACTTAGGGCCGTATACTTAAATATACCTCTGGTTGTCACTCTCACTTTTTTTAAATAAAAGTCATTTTTTTAACTATAATACAGTCCATTTGGTGAACACTTAAAAATGCATAATATGCAATATATATTATATAAAAATTATTATACGTTTAATAGAATCCAACTAGTAGTTAGTAGTAAATGTTGCACAACTATTTCTGAAGGCTTGGGGAGTGTTTTGTTTATCAACTCATATAAGTTGCTATTGGGTAAACTCACTTATGCATTTTATCAGAGACTTTTATATTATTATAACCTAAATAAAAATATATATTAATGTATAATTTGTATTTCTAATTATTTTGAAAAAGTTTTTAGAATTTATTCTTAGAGATACAAATAAAGTATAAAGAATAGTTCCAAACACGTACAAAAATATACCAAGTTTTATATCCCAACAACCATAGGCGGATTTTCCATTTTAGTTGAATAAATTCACAAAGCGAGGTACATCAACGTCGATTTGTCTGTGAACTGAGGTACACTAATACTGAGATACACCTATTTAGCGCCGTATTTTTTACCAAATGATGTCGGTTTACACAGCAAGTGTATTATAGTTTATTTCAATTTAGAATACTGTCTACTTACATAGAGAGTTGTATAAATATATAGTTTTGTAATATATATTTTTTAATGATCCGCGTTAACTATTTCACAGTTATGTTTATTTGATGTTGAGAATCAAAGTTCGATAGCATTTTCTGTATTATACATAATTGAAAATAAATATATGTCACAGTTATTATTAAATTCATAATTGTTTACAACGCATCTTATTAAGTATAAAAAGTCTGTTTTTGAATATATAACACTTTTTAAAATGTTTATATTTTTCACGTTGAAAAGTAGTTCATAATCTTAATTAAATTCACAGTGTTTCTAATTTAAAACATTTTTATTTATTTTTTCTTATATTACCTACATATTTACATTATTTAAGTTTAATACACAAATCAGTAAATACTTTATATGAAGACGACTAAAATTTAATTCAACTATAATAGTAATAAAAGAACAAGGGAATTTGTAATCGGTGTTTATGTAAACATTTTTTTTCTGTATGTATTTAAACTGACAAGGAAAGCCCTTTGACTAGCTAACCTAAATTTATCCGAACCACTTAATTCAAATTTACTGATTTAAAAAATCTAAACCAAATTCAATGTTTAATCTTAAAAGCATCAACTGAATGTTACTTTTTTAAGTTACAGCTACCTTTTCGGAAAAATACAGTCGAAATTTAATGTAGAATAAATCATAATTATATTTAAACTGTTAGTTCATAATATCAACATTTGTTTACAATAATATTAATATCTTATATGAGAATTTCGTATTGACATAAAACACAATATTAATATAATATTTGTCAGTTATTAGTTTTAACGTATGGTCGATTTGTTTTACCATCTACGTTACTTAAATTAAATTTGATTTTGAATGATAGTAATCATATCCATGTACTCTAATTCTATTTTTTATTATAAGTATTCTATGATAAAAATGTTCACCATTGCCAATTTTTATTAGTTAAATAAATTAAATAATTTATCTATATATAATATAATTAAAAGATAGTAAATATATTATCAATAACTTAATATAACTTAATGTATATTTTTTTTGTGATTTAAGGTTTAGTATTACAAATTGTTTTCTGTACGAATACTATATAAATATTAACTTTAATAAATTGCATGCCTACATATAGTAATAGGCAAGCAACTCAATTAACTGTAATTGATTATAAATTTCGCTAAAATTATGTATCTGTTACAAAATACAATATTCTTTGGAAATTTGTAACGTTTACACATTGCAGTTACAATAACAAAGTTAAATGACACATAATTATTTATGTTTATTTCTTCAATAACATAATGACACGACAAAGTTAATAAACTCATAAGGAAAATCTGTTTCATAAATTGTAAAATTATATAAATCAATTTTAAAAGTATTTACATTTAAATCTATTTAAATACTGGCTTAAAAATATTATATATCTGATGTAATAACTTATATATAAATGGTTAACGCGTAGTATTACATAAAAAAAAAAAAAACTAAATGAACATCAAATAACGAACTATAATATAGTATGTTGACACAATAAATGAATGGATGGTACAACATTTTTATACATTATTACAAATCCTTTTTACTAAAATTAAATAAAAATACATAAAATAAAATAATACATTTACCATTTATAACATAATATATAATAATACTTACTATTTTAAACATTTAATATCACTAATATTAGTAAAGCTGAAAATAAATAAAATCATAAATACCTAGTCATGTATGAAATAACACGTATAACCAAATACTTCTGTTTAAATCTTAAATATTTGTAATATTTATTTAACAGTTTAACGCGCACATGGAGGAGTACAGTCTATATTAAAATAGATTAAAATAAATCAACACACAAATATAAATATTATAAATTTGATAAAAATTAAAATAAAATTTCTCTAATCCATTATGTATGACTTAAACAAGCAACATAATAGTTATTAATAGTATTAATAACGTAATTTTTAGTAGTAAATATATGAAAAAACAGAAATTATTTCTTGACTTGAATGTTAGGACGTGTAACCCAATATAAGATAAAACATTTCAGAAAAAATAAGCTTACAACTAAATAATGTATAATAGATAAACATTACATCAGGGTATTTATAATTTCACTAAAATAAAGTGAATAATTTAAAAAATATGTAATGATTTTATTAATATATTTTAATAATATGAATATTAATGTTCATTGTATACAATTTTCCAATTTTCAAAAATACATATACACATACATGACAATTACCTAATCCAGTCTACATGACTTCCACAGAAATTTTTATATTATAAACGATGTTATAATATAATGTAATATACTACTTAATAATAATATTTTAGTTTTAAATATGAGCTTTTGACTGACGATTGGTGTATACGATTTCAAACCATGTTAAAACTTGCATGTCTAAACATTATCTCCTAAAGTCTTGTCAAACTATCACCCGAAAGAATATTTCCGATTTCGAAAACTTCCGATGCATTGATCCAGCATATATTTCTATTTCCTTGTACTCAAGAAATTATTGGTGCAAGACGAATGTTGAGTTTGAACACCAGAGAAAGGAAATATGAACAGTTGCTAAATGCAAATTATAATGTATTCAGTAAATGAATGAACATTGTTTACATACGAATACAGATACAAAAGTTGTATTCTCGATATTGTGATATTATCACATACTGTTTATAACATGAATGCTTGAACAAGCAACGTTAAACGACAGTAAATTTATCAGTTAAAGAGTGATAAAGAAATGAAATTAGTGCAATGCCTGATAGTTGATCCTATGCTATGGAACATAAACGTTACTTTGCCTCATTCTACGCACAAAATTATTTTTTTCTTTCCGTTGTCGTCGTTACCATCTTTTCCTCTAAATGGCCAACAATCGAGTTACAAAAGTAATAGTCTATTCAAACACATCTGCGAGCCGAAACGATTTTCCCGAATAAAAAGTTTTGTAACTCTCTTGTAAAAGAACTCCACCATCACCGTGTTTGCCTGCGACAACGAGAGCGTTTATGGGTCGTCGACGGGTGGTGGTATAAAATGGTAACGGACGGTTTCCCCCTCCCCTCCATGACAAGTGTACAGTACAGCACACTGACTTTGTACTTTGAAACTAAAGGTGTGGTATATAGTAGTAAGAGAGACAGAAAGAGAGAGAGAGAGAGAGAGAGAGAGAGAGTGAGTGAGATACATACAGGGTGAGAAAAAACAGAAAACGAGGTAGAAAAAATGATAGAGAAAGAATGGGTGGCAGTGTTTAAGGGAAGGAATGGAAACGGAGTGGGGTGCCAACACGGTACCTACATAAAGAGTTAGTCGAATATTATTTTTTTTCCTTTTCTCACTCCAAGTTTAAGTACTTCGGGAAATATCACCTAAGAGTTTGCTCCGCGTTCCGGATGCAAAGATTAAGAGACGAAAAACTAAAACGAAATGATTCTACTGCTGGCGTTAACTTAAAACAAGTTTTTCTTGACGACCTCGTCGTTTATGAACGCATGAAGTGTGAGAGGAGGGGTCAAAGCAAATGATCTACATGAAGGTCTTGCTACGGCACGATGCCGTCGACGCCAGTAGTTTTTTTTCAGCGTAGGCTTGATTAAATTACCGTTGATGCTCAACCCGGCAAACCACCTTCTGTTGCTGCCGTTTATAGATATATGTATATGCATACGCACCACAACGGTCGGATAAAAACTAAAAAAATTGTATTTTCTATTTGATTTATGGTGCACTGAAAACTTTTGTTTAAAATATTTCGTTCCATCTATTTAACTTTATACATAATAATATACTGTTTTCCTTCCTTGAATATTTCCAAGAGAAAATTTCATCCGACAAACATTTATATTTAATTAGGATTTATGTGTTCAAGGAATGGTTTCATTTTTCGTTTTAGTTCTTATTTTCAATTATTACAGTCTGCTTTACACTTGTTTTCACAGTCGTTTAAATTCATTGCTACCACGATACAACCATAGAAATCACTCAATACCAATGCATTTTGAATAATATTATGATCGTAATATTTTTATGACATGTCACGGTATTCTTAATTTGATTTTCTGTGAAATGCATATATTTATATTCTTGAAATAAATTATACACATGAGATATTAATTTGAATTAATTTATAGCTCTAATTTAGTATTTAGTACGTAATATTATAATAGATTCTGAGCGGAGCGATCATATGTATTGATTTATCATACTTGGCCATATATATTTGACATTTTTACCCTATCTTGATACAATCATTTTTAATTTACAACAACATTTTACAAATATTTTGATTATTTTTGAGTAGACATAAAAAAAAAAAAAAAAACGTTTAGTTTTTTTTTTATAAATATCTAATAAAAACTATTTGCTGAAAAGAAATAGTTGAAAATGTAATTCAAATTTGTATACGTTATTAATTTCTAAATTAAAAAATATCAAAAACCTATATTATAGTCACAATATTTTTTTAAAAGCGTTTAAAGTTATAATTTTGACAAAATTAGCATATTATTTTATGGTTAGAAATTCATAAAAATGTTTGTTTTTATACCTATGAACTGAAAATTGAATACGAGGCACTTTATAGGTTTTTAAGCTCATATATAAAAAAGCGGGCAAGTGAGTACCGCTCTGCTGTATATTAGGTGCCGTATGGATCATTATTGTATATTATAAGAATGTTAAATTTGAATCCAATGATAGTTATCATTGTATACGAAAAACGATTCTGAACGAAGATGATTTGTCAGCCTAGGATATAATTTCTAGTGGTTGGTGAAAAAAGGTGGTTTATGTTTTAATGGCCTGAATACACCAAAATTTAAGTTCTTTTATAATAATTGTAAGCTAAAATTATGAAAAACCTTGTATTAAATTTTCAACCCTTAGCTACTTATGCAAATTTTTTTATGAATTATACCTACAAAATAATTTGCAAATATTCAGGAGTTTGACAAATTTTTGTCAATATTTGAACTTCAAATGCTAATAAAAAAAAATTGTGCCTATATATTCTTATAATTTTTTAATCATTATAGGAATAACTTATGAGGAACTTTTTATTAAATTTTCAAGTATTTTAATAGGGCCAAAAAAAATTTATCAACACTTCAAAAATATTTTTTCAGAAAAATTGAAAAATTCAGTTGTCTATAAATAGCTCAAAAAACAAAAAGCGGGCAAGTGGGTACCGCTCTGCTGTACAT
>VUJU01000029.1:0-139760 GCA_009835225.1 Aphis craccivora
TATGATTTTTCAACTCCAAAATTACTTGCAAATTTTCGCGTTTTCGACAGATTTCGTAAAAATTTGAACTATAAACGCTTATAAAAAAAAATTGTGACTAACGATTTCGACACTTTAAAAAAAATTTCTCGAAAAAATCGAAAATTTCAGTGGTCTATGAATAACTCAAAAAAAATCAAAATTTTTTGAAAATTTAACTATATATAGATAGCACTGACATTAACAATTGGTGAAAATTTCAAGTATTTTCAGTGATTAGTTTTTGAATTACAACCATAAAAAAAAATCGATTTGGTCGAAAACTGGTTTTGCGTAAAAATTCCCGTTTTTCCGTCATTTTTTTTATGTTTTTCTCAATTTTTTTGAAAACTGTTGGAAAATGCTAACTTTTTACCTCTATAATGCACCAAGGATATTCACTTTTACATCGGAAACCACTCCCATAGTTTGAAATTGGAGCATTATTTCGACTAGTTATGCTGTACACAGACTCAAATACAAAAAAAAAAAAACAAAAAAAAAAAACACACATCATTGTAAAATCAATACATTCTTCACTTCGTTCAGAATCTAAAAGGTATTAAATTAAAATTAATAATTAAAGTTATACATAAACATTATGTGGACAGTGTATAGGTATAATAATATAGCCTTTGATTAATGCATTAATTGCATTGATTTTAGTTAGATACTATAAGTACTAAGTAGTATATAATAATAAATACCTACACATTATACACATCAATATAATATGTTATACTATGTGTGTTTGTTTGAATAATTAATCAATATATAAATATATGTGTGTTATATATAATGGTTTGTAATATGCAAAAGTTGGTATCGTTGGTATCTTTGTTAATTACTATTAGGTACATATTATATAATTTTAGTTTTCTTTTGATCATTAAGATTTCATATTATATCGACCAATGCCATCTAGTCTTCTACAGTAAGTTCTACACATACCTAAATGTGATTCGCTTATTATTTGTTCATGTTTTGCTAGATAGGTATACATTTATTTTTACTTATGTAATTTGTATAGGTACAGTCTATTAGAGTTATCTGTAGACAGAAATATTAATTGGGAAGGAGGAAGAGACAATAATTTAATTTACAACAGTATAACACTCGTCTTAAGTACCTAGTACCTACTAATATTATAACAATATTGATTATTAGGTACCTAGTTATTTTTATTTATTATACCTTCATAATAATAATATACACTCCAAATTCCAAATATTATTTGATAATATTATGATAATAGACATGTGCATACATAGATATTACACTTACATAAATCATCACGTAGGTATTCAGTTTTGTTACTTGTTTGTGTAAATTAATAAGTAATATGTATTGTGTTTGTGTATGTACTTACTAGGTAGGTACCTAGGTTTTAACTATTATTGTAAATTTATGTATAAAATATAAGAATTCATTTAAAGAAAGAGGGGATCTATTGGATCTAATATAATAGGTATTTATCGTTAGCCTGATTAAGTATGAAGCTTGAGTTGTTTAGTCAGCAAGTACTGCCAAGTAGGTATTACAATTTAAAATAAATAAATAAACTATAACAAATTAAAAAAGACTGCTAAGTTGGTATGTTTTTTAATTTCACTAAAAACTTTTCAACGCGTTTTATACATATTATTATGAATTTGCGTATACCTAATACCTACAATTTTTATATGCGTACCCAATAGCCAATAGGTAAAAATGTTTATAGATAAAAAGTAAAATAATAAAAAAAAATGTGATCGTAACAAAAAAATGTATTCAAAATGTTTCTTTTTATTCAGCTGGCCACACTGACTTGATCTAAAAATTGTACACGCCATTTAATTTATTATTTTATACTTCAGGCTGTAGTGCTGTCTACTACTCCTACTACTATTATACTACTACTACTGCATACCATACTACAACTTTGTTAGTTGCCACTTGCCGCTGGCCTTGTTAAATACATTTTTTTTTATGTGTTCATATTAAAATTATTTTTTATTTTATAATATTTAAAATAACGTAGGTAGGTACTGAATTGAAGAGTTTTGAGATAACTTATTACTTATTAAATTTTTGCATATAATTTATTTTAATTAAATTAAATTAAAAAATACTAAAAGTATCTAGACACAATGATTAAAAATAAATAAATACATTTTGAAATATAGTAGTATGACTAGAACACTATAATATATATGCCATTATGCCAATATATTATATATCATGCCATAAATTGTATTATAACTATCTATATAATATTATTATAATTTATATCAATTATCAATTATAAATCCATAGACCGAATAAATTCTATAAATTGAAAAATATATTATGAACTAGGAAGATAACGTATATTCATCCATGGTCAGTGGTATAATATTATTTAACAAATTTTATATAACTACATAAATACCTAAACACTATTAAAAAAAAAAATAACATTTTTGGAATTAAATAAATATATTATAAATGTATTTTTAAAATAATAATATTATACCTAGCTAGAGAGTAGAGATTCAAAAATTATTGACATCACTTTTTGTGGTACCTATAGCTACCGTCTTATTCAATGACTCAGTTATTGCAGTTATTACTGTTATTTGTTAAGATAATGCGTGAAAAAATTACTAAGAATATTAAGCAAAAACTACGATTTAGTTGTTATGTAAGTAGACCTACATTTATTAAAAATATTTCATTCATTTATCAAATTATTATAGTAAAAGGGTATTCAACCACTACAATAAGTCAATAACACTGCATGTTTATGGAATTGTTTTAAAAACGAAACCTAGGTTATACCTATAAACACTACGCTTTTATGAATTATAATTTATAAGTATACCTAAGTATTTATTACCTATCAGCTATCATAAAAATAATTTATTAATTAATAATTATTAATTTGTAATTAGGTACCTAGGTATTATACAGAAAAATGACTCTTAAAATAACCACAATACCATAATATATACTCGTACTATATACTTATAATACATGTGTATAAATGCAATATTTAAGTATAATACTTAATACTTGTAATTAGGTACCTATATGAAATTAATTTGTGATTGCCTACATTTTAATTAAACAAAAATATTTTTATGTGTTAATAAGTATAAGTTCGGAAAAAAGTAGTAAATATTAATAATACCTATAATAATAATAATTAATAATATAAATAATATTTTTAAGTTTTATATTTGTAAATAATATATTTGTAGTACTTGAATGGCATATTTTCCTACATGTATTCCTATTAATATAATGTATTTCAGTATTTATATATTTGTATTATACCAATAATCTATCAGTTATTAGGTATACCTCCTTAAAACTTTCTGGTTTTGTTATACCCAATTTAAATAAATAGGTAATATCAGAAATCGTTTGTTTGTAGTTTATTTAGCTTTTATTCATTAAATTTAAAATAATTTATTAGTAACTAATTATAATACATATATCGTGTACAATAAAATTAGGTAGGTACAGTAAAATCTCTCTATACGGACTCTCTCTCTCTCTCTCTCTATTAGACGGAATCCTCTTTATAACGAAAAACGTCATTAGTCTCTGTTTAAATAATATAATAGAATCCTTCCCATAACGGAAAACTCTTTATAACAGAAAAAATTGTTAGTCCCAAGCGATTCCGTTATAGAGAGGTTTTACTGTAGAAATAGGTAGGTACCCATTTCTATATAAAATCGTATTGTGCTGCAGTATATCGATTATAAAATGATAATAAATCGTTTATTTAAAGATGCTAATGCTTTATACAATTACCTATAATCAGGGGCGTGCCTAGGGGGGGTTTGGGTGTTCAAACCCCCCCGAAAAATAAAATTATATAATAATATGTCTCGATCTGACATATATATGTTGTTTGAATATTGTATATATGGCCAATTAATATCTATTATCTAGTAAAATAAATACACTTATACACTTAAAATAGGTACGTGTTAGTAAAAATATTGAACCCCCCCCCCCCCGAAAAAAATTTCTAGGCACGCCCCTGCCTATAATACAATTGAGTATAGTTTTTCTATTATTCACAGTGGCGTAGATACGATTTTTTCTGGGGGGGGGGTTATAATTATATTTATGATACAAATTACGAGATATTAATAAGTACCTACTTCGTTTTTATTTTGTTTTAACCGTTATATAAAATATTTTGGTTTTAGGGGGGGGATGGAAACCCCCTACACCACCCCCGTAAATACGCTACTGATTACTCACATTACTTACATAATATGTTATATAAATATAATATTGTTTTAGAGTCACAAAAATAACTAATAGATATTTATTTTATAGAAAATAAATTTTGAAAAATTTGTTACTAGTTAGTTCAATACATAATAATTTAATTGAATAAAAAATAATTAATATGATTCCCAAACTGGAGCTTAATTAAGATACAAAAATTACTTAAAAATTAATAATTACATAGGTAAACAATTTGTATAAGTATTTTATAAACGTTTTACATTTATAATCAAAATCAATAAAATATGAGCCAAGTATATTATGTTATAATTATATTAATAATTGGTTAAAATATTCATAAAACCTTATTACCTTTAAAATAAATAATTAATTAAAATTATAATATAAATGTATAAACAAAACAAATACGAATTAAATAATTTTTATTATATTAGTATGATTACGTTTAGTCACCATTTATTGTTAATATTAAATGCATTAAAGATCGCATATTTGGGGCCAGCGGTGAACAAAGAGAGCAACAAGCCAGCAACTATTTTGTTCTGATAATATTTTATATACGTATATTATGTAGGTACCTATTATTTTTTATGTAAGGAAATTATTTCGCAGGAATAAATAATTTCCTAAACATCTCTAAGAAATTTATTGAATCTTATAACGGTCACACTGTTTGCATGATCTTGGGGTATTGGGGTAGTATTATACTAGTATATTTAACTAGTTGGTTTAGTTAATCGATGTTGTTACATTTTGTCAAATAAATCGATTGCAATATTTTTATTTTTTACATTTTGAAAGTTTATAATTTTTATTTTTATAATATTAATACATATTTATCGAACTAATATCAATCATAAGTCATAACATTTATTTCAATTTTATATTTCGTAAAATGAACATTTTTTAACTTGAATATTTTATCACTACTGGAATCTGAAGTAAACTAAATATAATTAATAAATAACAATAACAATAATATCTAATTTAATAAATAATTTTTTATCGTAAAACGTAGGATACAATTATGATGATGCTCATTATCGATATTTTACTTAATTCGATTGTCTACTCTCTAGTGCCAGTTGTAAGCCAAGCTGTAAATAAGGAGATACAGTGTTACTGTTTTAGTGTTTTGCTCTACCTTTTTTCTACTTTCATTTTTATTTTATTTTTCAAATGTGTTTGCCAATTTTAATACATTGCTATTTATTTTAAACAAATCTAAAAATGCCATTTTAATTATCAAAAATATTTACCGATTATAACTAATTTTAATTTAATGTTCCACGGTGAGTAACATATTTATAACTAGTTTCAAGCAATTATTATTATTATATTTTATTATATACCAAATTATTCATAATTTTTATATATATATATATATATATATATATTTATAAAATATAATTTGTAAATTTATGGCAAGTAATTATTTTTATTTATTATTTATTAATTACTTAATTCTCCAAATAATTAAATTAAAAACTATTTTACTCTTAAAATAATGGACAATATTAGGTACTAAACTTTATTTTGTTTAAATACCTAGGTATTATAATTTAATTTTATATTTACATAGACAGTAGGCACAACATTAAATTTATTAATTACCTATTAAAAAAACAATAATGAATTTTAAATTGTTATAAACTTATAATTAATAATTGATTTATTCATTATTGACTTATATTACTATTATTTTAAATGTTTTGAGTTTTTCATTCTTTACCCTATGAGATATTATTATTAATTTAATAATTAATTTTGTTTTAGTTTTAAAATGACTGAAACAGATTTGAAAAAAATTCCATTTTTTAAATTATTAAATCTTCAAGCTGTTACTCCAGTGAATGATTCGTCCAAGGTAATTATTATTTTATCTTTTTATTAAGTAGATAATTCATAATATTTTATGTATTATTATGCTGTAGAATAAACTATAAGTTAGTTTACTAAAGATTAATAAATTATACAGAATAAACTTATTTTTGGATCCACTTACTTATATAATATATTATATCAACATTTTAATTATTGAAATAAGCATACATTTTGCATAATTCTTTTAGAATCTGCTTACATTTTATTACATTTTTATAAATTCCTTAGAATTAATCGTTTAATGATAATTAAATATCCAAAATAAATTATTTGATCTACTTTGTAGGCTAGGATCGCACTATGAGTTTTGTCGGTTGCCGAACAATAGGCGCTGATCGGTAATTGAATCATAACACTCAAAATAAAATAGGTTAAATTTATAACACGTGTTATCAGGACCAGACTAGACCAATTTGCAGGACCGTATAAAACCTTCGGGAAACGACTGCAACATGTCGAACCGACAAAACGCATTGTGTGATCCTATCCTTAAGTACTCTCACAAGTTACACGTTTTTAAAAATAAAATAATTTATAATCTCATGATGAAAACATACACTTTATTTATTATATTAACAAAGTAAAATCTTCTATTCTTATATGAAGACAAATTTTTTGTATATTTTCATTTACCTATACCACTATGCATTTAAGTTTGATCAATTAAAAAGTTGATTAGTGTCATATTTATTACTTTATTAGAGTATAAATGTTTATGTAATTACATAAATTTATAGAATGTAAGGTTGTGATTAAAAATGAGGACATTCATAACACTTAATAAAATTAAAATTATTTATTTTTATACTAAGGGCCGTTCTTACAATGTCCGGTAAAGTGTTGGTTAACGCTAACCGACTGATAACAGATTTTATTACTGGCAGAATTCCGCCGGTTAAGTGTCCGTAAACTTTAACCGGACATTGTAAGAACGGCCCTAACTATTTCAAGACATTGACAATAATCATTATTCTAAGTGAAATATGTTCAATCTGTCATAAATCATAATAGAGAATGTCTTAATAAATACGATAAAATAGGTATTAATGTATCATAATATTATGTACTATACAATCTATTCTTCTGTGTTAAAGTTGGTTAGGGCTTGTAACACACATGTCTAGACCATTTTAATTTTAGCTCTTGGTCGTGTCCAATATGTTTAGTTTCTGGAAGAGTCCTTTAATTTGTTATTTTTCCTTATTCTTCTATTGTTTCTTCAACCTTTACTGATTTAAAAATTTACTGTATGATTTTTTTTTTTTCAAAACCATCAATTTACTTTCCTTAATTTCCATAAAAAGGCACATCTCTATACCATAAGTATCTACTAGATATACTATATAATATATAAATGTTTTTCATTATAAAATGTAACCCTAATATCTTTATGAGTCTGTAGAAACATCTGTTTCCTGAAATTTTTTAAAATGTTTCTTTAATAATTTAATTTTTTCTATCAATATCAAATCTAAGTAGAAAATTGCTTAGCTTTGCTGAACAGTGAACTCATAGTTATAAACAATTAGAGATGAAATTATATCCATACAGTTTTGTCTCTCAATGATCATCTACTTTGTTATGATCTCATTTATCTCTAGCCCTAACTTTAATGAACATGGTTCAAAATTTATTTATTAACATTTTCAGAATATAAAATTTATTAGCTATTGTTAAATAAAATTGGCTGATATATACCTATATATTTTTTAATATCCAAACATACCTAATAATAATTACAGTAGACTTTTTCATTAATCATGCCCGTTCATCCAATAATCTGACTGTATTTTCTTTAATTATTTTTGTGTAAACAATTAGAAGAAAAAGTCTTAATAGCATTATTTCAAACAAAAAATAACTTTTTAGACCCATTCAACACAGCACTAAATTAGTATGTATGTATTATTTACATGTTCTAATAAAATAAATTAAAGTTTTTCAATAAATAAAAATGTATTTTTACTTGAACCTCTATCAATTTGTTAGTTTTTTGGTCTAATTGATCTAATATCTGCCAGATTACTAGAGTACAGTACTTATAATCATTTATTTTATCATTTTTAAAATTTAATTACTACTACTTTTTAGAATATAGATATAAAAAGATATATAATATATATTTTTTTTTCAGATTTTCAGAAATCATTTATTAGTTTTACCAGACCAAAAATCAGATCTTGTGTACAAAAATAACAGTATAAAAACCGGTTATGAAAATTTTTGTATTAAAAAAGGTGCTTTAAAATTGTTTCCATTTAAAGATTTTGATTTTATTGGTAAACATGTTGTTTGTCAAAAATGTTGTCAAAGATTTGCTTCAAAATTGTCTTATAAAGCACATGTTGGAACTGGTATTTGTGTTAGAACTTACAATGGACCAAATCTTATCTACCTTAAATACAAAAATAGAAATTATAGACAAGTTAGAAAAAAAAATAAAAAAAAATTTGAAGAGGACTTTCACGGTCATGATATAAAAAAAAATTTATTAAATCCTGAAATGTTGAATACCTTACAGACTCGTAATAAATGCTATTCTGATATACGAAATAAAGTTAAAGAAAAACCAATTGATAATTCGAATAAAAGTAATGGTGAGCCATCTGTGAAAAAACCAAGAGGAAGACCTAGAAAGAACATTATTAATAATAATGATGTTGAGCTAAAAAAACGAGGCAGACCAAAGAAGTTCAATGCAGTCACAGTTGATAGCTTAAGTCAAAATGATAACAGCTTATGTCAAAATGATAACAGCTTATGTCAAAATGATGACATCTTATGTCAAAATGATGACAGCTTATGTCAAAATGATAACAACTTATGTCAAAATGATAACAGCTCAAGTCAAAATGACAACAGCTCAAGTAGTAACCTGGAACTCGATGAGTCTGAAGAAACAAAAAAAACTATTCATTGCACTAATTGTAGAGCTGATGATGCATTAAATAATAATGTTAATGATCATGGCAAATTAAAATCATTGACTTATAAAATGGAAACTCTATCTAAAAAGTTCTGGAAAATTTTTAAAAATGAGTATAAGCCTAAAGATGTAGATATTAATGAATATCAATATCCTACCAAACACAAAACCCAGTGTAATGCAGAAAAAAAAGGTGATTTACCAGCTGAAGAAAAAGACATTTTATATAAAATTGAAGAACTAGAGAATAATATTAAGATACTTTCTAATCAGTTTCAGGGTTCTGATGAATATTCTAATGATGAATTAAAATTAATGCTGACAAAAATTAGTGATATGCGTAATGAAATTAAACAAAGTAAACTGAAGAAGACTGATGTGAAGGAATCAATACCAGATGAAGGCAAAGAAAATATTCAACATACACTCAAAAAGAAAGAAAATGAAACTGAGATTGAAATGAATAACATAGACTTTGATAAAAATGAAAAATATATAGAATTATGGTTAACTAATAGTAATACTGTTTCCTCCACTATAACCATAAAAATGAATGATGGTTGTAAACCCATTAATTGTACAAATGTAGATAATTTTAAAAAAGAATCCACAAGTCAGGACACTTATGGAATTAATTTAAAAACATTAACAACAGATAAAACTCCAAATAAAACTCCAAATATTACAAATTCATTTAATAACCATTTAAATGATCTTGGTTTAAATTATATCTATAACCCTATATTGAACTGTAGAAATTGTAGTAAAAATTTTACTTCTATTGCTGAATGGAAATTACATCGTTCTGAACATTTGGTTAAGTTAAATAAAAGTTTTTTATGTAAAATTTGTGGACTCAAATTCAAAATGTATAAAAATTTTATAAAACACATCAATATTCATAAAAAAACAGAACAAAAAAAATTGTACTACGATAAAAAAAATGTTAAAAACTTAGTATGTAAAATATGTAATAGACAATATAATTACCTTAGATCGTATTATGCCCATATTAAAACCCATATTGATGAATAAAATTTTTTTTTTTTTAATTTCTATATTATACATACATACATTTTTACATGTATAGTAAATTTTCTAAAACCATTATAGATTGTTCACCATATTTGAATTGAATTATTTTTGTATTTTATGGTTTAATTAAAATATTCTTTGTATTTAAATTGCTATGATTTATGAGTTTTGGTATCTTTTTTAAATAAAATATTTTTTTTATAATATTGGATTATATTATGTATATTTTAATTATAATTTATTTATTTTAAAAATGAATAAAAATCAAAACAATAACAAAATATTCAAATTGTTTCTAATATTTAACTTTTTAGTCTAGTGACGTAGCCAAGGAGGGGTTAAAGGGGCTATAGCCTCCCCCATTAGCTGTATTTTTTATACCGTTTTGAAATATTTAAATTTAAATATGGACATTTTCTTACAAATTTGACTAATATATTTCTTGTTATTATTTTTATAATAAAATATTTGAGTTAAAGAAGTATTATTAAAAGTGGTTATTATTTTTTTCTTTGTTTTTGATTTTCGATAACTATGTTAAAAGTGTTTAGCCCCTCCCCATTAAAAAATCCTGGCTACGCCTCTGTTTTAGTCTAAGATATCAAAACCATTAAGTGTTGCATTTTGTATATTCTGTAGATTAAGTAGTGTGTCAAAATAGGCTTTATTAAAGTGATTGCTTCAAGATCAAAATGGATGGATGAGTAAGTAGTTACTGAACAATGGATTTAGTATAATAAAAAGTTTTGGTGCTGCTCTCTTATGCGGACTACCGACATGTTTCTGCTCACGTATGCGGTCTACCTTGTAAGACGTAGATCGCTATGAAATCGCAAAATGATCATCGCATGATACCTATATTGTGATATGCCATATTTATATTTTCATAATTATAATGTATATTCATTTACTCAAATTTGAAAAATATAATATAATAATAATAAAATATCTACATAAAATAAATAAAAACCTCAAAATAAAAAATAATAAAAAATTTCAATAATGATGTGATGTTACATAATCAAAAAATAAATATCAAAAATAATTTAAAATAATTAACCCAACCTATAACCGCCATTCTTCATAACCATACTTGTAACATGGCAATGTTTCTTCAGCAGTATCTAATAAACCATGCTCCTTTAAACGCAGTGGCATTTTCTTCCCTTTTTGTCACAGTCAAATAAAAATCTTTTAATTGCATAATGCACACGCAAGGCCCCCACATAACCCCCGGCTATTTCAAGGGCCCGTGGGCCTGTTGTAATTTTTGAAATTTTAGCAGAAATACTTATTTTATATTAAATAATATTCTAAAATAAAATTTAATGAAATATACAAAAAGTATTGATTTAATTGATTAATGAGAGTTAATTTAATATCTAATAAAATTGTTTTTTCTTTTTTAATTAAGATAATATTGTAATAAAAAAAGATAGAAAAGACATTATTAATGTTGAAATGCTTATGAATCTTGATTTTTTATCATTTACTAGCTGACTCGACAGATGTTATCTTGTATTAACAGTGAATATTGATTTGAATTAGTATACTTAATTAAAAAACAAATATTATTCCAAAAATTGTTATATAGATGGTAAATTGTATTTTTGGAAGTTTTATAAAGGACCCGAAAATTTATGTAGGAACCCTCAGGGCCCTGTGCACACGTTTATACAAAACGGACACAAATTTAAATGCAGTACAACACAATTGACAACCAATACGTAACTTACAAGATTATTGAATTCGTTATAATGTCTCATAGTAATTGTAGAAAGGTTAGGTTAAGTATATCACCAATTTTATCTTTTAGTGGATGTACGTCTTTATTAAATAATTTTTTTTTCTGCTACGATATGCGGTTTACATTTATGATGGTAGACCGCATGCATTTGTAGTCCACATATGAGAGCAGCACCAAAGTTTTTAATATTTGTTCTATAAATTAAAAAAAAAAAATGTATAGATAATAGCTGTGAGAGTGTGAGCTGTGTGTCAAATGGTAGTTTGCCTTACGTCTGAAAATGTTCAGCATAATAATATGGTACCTACTATTTTGGTATATATTCATATACTCTTGGCTAGGATCACACTATGCGTTTTGTCGGTGCGACCGCAACATGTTGCGGTTGCGTCCCGACGGTTTTATACGGTTCCGCAAATCGGTCTAGTCTGGCTCTGATAATGCGTTTTATATTTAAACCTATTTAATTTTAATGTGTTGCGGTTCGAGATCCGGTTGGTCGGGAACCGACAAAACGCATAGTGTGATCCTAGCCTTAAGCCTTAAATTAAAAACAATTGTTGCACGTATAATTTAATGATAACAAAATGCCCTAATGAGCAATTCTCTTGCAGTATCATTAGTCAATTACCAGTCTGTGATGATCAGCTTCTAGATCCTGAATAACTGCAACTGTAATATCTAATTATTGTCATCTGAATCCAGATGATGTAGGGAAATGGTACATTTAAATTTTAGACACTGAGTATATCTAGAAATTCCTCAGATTTACAATAATGTATGTATATTCTTAATTAACTATAATACGTCAAGCACTTTTTGGTTTTGATGAGTGATTTAGAAATTTAGAATTATTATCTTACTACAACTTTGAAAATAGGAAATTTCATTATTTTATGCATTTTCTTTGTCTTAGTGAGCTATTTTATTATTTATTATTTATTATTAAATATACGGGATATAACCCTTTAACACAATTACACATTACATTCATAGACATTAATACAATTATGTAACTTATGATAAGTAGTATATAGTTAAATAAAACAGCTATAAAGTAAGTAGACACGAAGGGTCAACATTGGCATTACTCATCATACGCGAAATCGGTTCATTTTTTAGATAATTTGTGGAGGCTAAAGGGACATAAAAAGGAGCAACAGATCGGGAAGGACGTTGAGGAACACGAAAACAAATTAAGGAAAGCAATTCAGGATTATTTTATTATTATTATTCAATTATTAAGATTGTTATGGAAAATGTATTAACTACAGACATAATTCATTTTCTAAACATGTCCTTACTTTAAATTTTTTTAGAGATCAATTTATTAAACTGTGATTAATTTATCTAGTTCGATTTTATAGAAGATGTATCAGAATGCATAATATCATGTAGGCGCAGCTATTACATAAGCTGTCTTTTTACCTACTTTATTTCTAAAATTTGTGAAATTGTATATATCACTTAAATACATTATATTATTTTGAGTTAAAGAATGGATGTGAAATTTATACTGTATAATTTAGTATACAAAATTTATTAATATAATAATACAATTAAAAAATATTTGGGAGACTACACAACATATTTTTTACGTTGGTTTAACTTAAATACCTATCTAATATTACCGTGAAATGCTAAAATATATTTATTTCCTTAATTCCATCAATGCATAAATAAATGTCAATAATGTTATTAACATTTTTGTTTTATTAAATTGAATAGGTATAGAATACTAAAGTATAGTGCAATTTATTGATATGCCATATTATGCATCATACTTTATAATCACTATACCTACTACAATTAATACAACATTATGATAGGATTAGAGCACTATTGTCTTTTGTCTACACCAAATTAAAATTGTCTAATACCTACAAATTACAAGCTATAATATACCTATACGAGACTACCGGTTAGTTGGTAAGTTATAAGAATTAAGTACCTATACTGTTTTAATTAATCACCACTACTCACAATATAAAAAAGCGGTTAAGTGGTAACTCCTGTTTTTTTAAGGGATAAAATATCTCGGGACCACGGTTTAAACCGTGCTCGGGGCTCAACGGCCAACTCGCGTTTTCCCCAAAAAACATAGAAACCGATTTTACGTAAATGCCTTTATTATATCGTAAGTGCGCCTGGCTCTAAAATAAAAAAAAAAGCGGGCAAGTGGGTACCTACCGCTCTGCTGTACATTAGGTGCCGTGTGAATCACTATTATGTATTATAGAAGTGTTAAATTTGAATCCAATGATAGTTATCATTATATACGAAAAACGATTCTGAACGAAGATGATTTGTCAGCCTAAAATATAATTTCCAGTGATTGGTGAAAAAGATGGTTTATGTTTTAATGGCCTGAATACATCAAAATTTAAGTTTTTTATAATTATTATTAGCTAAACTTATGGAAAATCTTGTATTACATTTTCAACTCTTAGCTACTTGTACAAAAATTTTTATGAATTATACCTACAAAATAGTTTACAAATGGTTTTGACGAATTTTTGTTAATATTTGAACTTCAAATGCTAATAAAAAAAAAAAAAATTGTGCCTATGTATTCTCATAATTTTTTAATCACTATAAGAATAACTATGAGGAACTTTACATTAAATTTTCAAATATTTTGATAGGGCCATTTGAAATTGAAGCATTATTTCGACTAGTTATGCTGTACACAAAAAAAAAAAAAAAACCACACATCATTGTAAAATCAATTCATTCATCACTTCGTTCAGAATCTAAAAAGTTTAGGAATTAGGGAATTACTAAAAATTGCTTTTGAAGATATTAGATAGTCAATTATAATAATTGACAATTGTGTATTTGTGTATAAAAATCAATAAATAATTGTGAAATTTATTTCATAGGTTAAAAAATTTTCTGTTATAATAAGAACAAAAATAGTCTTGACCTAGATACAAAATGTAATGGTTTAGGCTAGATTTTTAATAGTAAAAAAAATTTTCAAGGACAAGGAGAAACAAAGCTGTAGGTAACCAGGAGGGGATGTTATTTTTTTGAGAAATACAAATGTACGACGAACTTGAAATCTGTGTATAAACAATGTGAAGTGATAACTGATAACAACTGTCATTGTTTAACACAAATAACAATTGTTTTGTTTCTGTAATTTAGAATTCTTTTAGTCTAATAAGTATTTTAATATAAATTGTAAATAAATTTCTACAGCTGTGTGACCGTTTTGACAATGAATAAAATGCGAACGATTTTCATTTTGGATGCGGGGGCGTTATTTACCCTACAGATTTTGCAATTTTTCTGTCTGGATTATTACATAATGATTGTGTTCCAGAACACTTATTACTCCAGATATCCAAACATACTGTTCCTAATGCTCAACATAGTATTGACATTATTGTTCTACCACACTTTCCTCAACTGTTATAGAGAATACAAATACGAACGCAGTATACAGACAGGAAATCTAGTCGAATGCAAAGCTAAGTATCCTGTATACCTAAACTGCATCACTTGGGCCACATATGTGACTGTGTTGTTCAGTAAGATCATGATGATTTTTTCCAACAATGTCATCTCGTTGGTTTCCAATGATGATTTTATGGGACCACAAATGCTCAAGGTAAAGTACCTATTGCCTATTACACTATTGTAATATATAATCCATATTCACATACCTTAAATAATTTTTTTAATTTTGTATCTGTTTTATTTTTTTTTTTTGCAGTTACTTATTGGCGTTTCTGGTATTGTATTTTATTTGTTAATCAGTGCTGAATGTTTTGGACGACAAGTAGATCGTGATAAATGGCCTACAAATGCATGCATTATTGAGATTTTTGATTCTGTTGAAATATTATCGATAGTTATAGCATCAAATGTTAAAATTGGGTATATAGAGTATTTGATATACACTACAGCTTTTTTAAACTTCCTGTTACCATTATGGGTATTGTATAATGTTTCTCAGCCAGACATTGATGCCAAGCCAATGGGACTTCCACAACCAGTATGTTATAATTTTATGCATTTAATGTTAGTTCAAATGCCTTTTTTGGGCATACGAATGTATATGTGGATTGTGTTCAATCAAAATGCCTCAGTTTTTATTATGAAAAATCTGTTACACTTGTTATTCTTTTTGCATTCATTGTATCCATACATTAAAGAAATTTCGAAGAAAAACCAATATAGTCCCGAAACTTGTCTCAATGAAGATGTGCCAGAAATTCTTTTGACTAATCGTAAGCATGATGAACCAATTGAATTACTTTAAATGATAATGCATTAAAGACATTAACATAACCTACTCATTGAAACAAAAGAAAAAATATTATATTTAACTTATAAATAATTTTTTAGTCATTACAAAAATGTCCTAATCATATATGGTAATATTAATTATATTATTAAATAATCAATTATATGTTTAGATATGCATATACTTACAGTAAATATACATATCTAATCATTATATAATGTATATTTTATACAAATATATATGTAAGTATTTACATTTTTCCTTATACAAATTTATTATTCTTATTTCTTACTGTTTACTTTTTTCATGTATAAATTAAATGTTCAAGAAAGACTTACTATGTGTTCTAAAACTGATTCTCAAACACTGCCAAATATATTTAATTAAGACTGATATTAATTTTATATTTACTTAATATAGTTTATTAAGGATATGTATTACCATTGACGTAATGTATATTTTTATTTTCCTAACGTATAGTTTTAATTGAAATGGAATTCTATGTGTTCAGTTTTGTTTAAGTAAATTATGTATTAATTTTAATAATGTTTTAATTGAAATTATATAAAATTAATGAAGTAATATAGAATATTTTTTACATTTGATTGTGGCTGTTTTTCATTATCTTAAATAGAATTTTGTAATTATAATATAGATTTTAATTAAAAAATGTACATATTTTAAATAAAAATAATCTTTTAGTATTTTATATATTTTTTATGATGAGTTAAACTCAATACTTATAAAAATTACTTAACCCTGTTTTATGAACTTATATTATGGTTACATCTTATATAATACTGTAAAACAAATTAACATTAATAAGTTTTAAAACTTATTTTAGAGTATTCTCTAAGTTATTATCAGCAAAAATTAGTAATGTTGAATGAATGTCGTAATTTACTTTCATTGTAATTATTATATTAAATAACTATTAAATATATAATATTTCAAATGTTTTAATTAAGAAAGCAGCAATGAAAGTTTAGGTCAATGTTTTAAATTATTGGGTTCAATAATTAATTGGTTATTATAGTAATATATATATATATATATAATTTAATTACAAATACAAATCTTTATATATTTTAAATTGGTATAAATAACAATAATTGGTACAACATTTTGTAAATATGACTTTATTGGTATTAATAATCTTTGAACAATACAGCTGCAATGTCTATTAGTCAATATATATTAAGACAAAAAGCTTACATAAAATATTTTAGTTTTTTTTTCTTGAAACTTGATAATATTTATGTTTGATTAGAATTTAGAAGTGAACCCAATGGTGCCAGATTTGTTGTGAAATGTGTTATTTGTTTTTTGTTTGTGAATTGTTGACTGTTGGTATAGTAACCAATATTGTGAATAATTAGTATACTACATAGTGTGTTCAATAAGGTAAATAATTCATGTGCATTTTATTTGATCAATAGTATTATTAACAATATATTTTTTTTTTCTAATAATAATTAACTTATATATTTATAGTAACCTTACATAACCTACTAGATAATACTATTAATATATTATGACAAAATTAATATTTCCTTCTACCTAAACAATTTAATATAGATATTTAGTTTTGTTTTATTATATGTCTGGGTAAATAAGTTTATCTGTTCGCAAATATTTATAAAAAGTATAATGTCTATAGTTACTTTTGAGAAACCCGTGCCTAAAGTAGCAAAGTCTGATTGGTATTATAAAATAACTGAATTAAAAGAATCTTGTGATGAATACAGGCGTTATACGTTTGAATTGGAAAATGAATCACAAAAATTAAGGAATAATACAGATGTCACTACTTATTGGAGTACACATCACACAAATTCTAAGATTTTTGACAGGTTGGTTCTTATGGTTTTACCTTGATTTTTAATGATGAAATAGACAACTTTTTATATTTTCAGGCGCATTGAAATAACACGCTGGAAATATTTAATTGAATTATGTTATAAAAACTTGCAAAAAGAAATTAAAGACTTAAAAATTGAAAAAGAGAAAACTGAAAAATTTATAGAATTTCTAAATTTGAACTTTACCGTTACAAATCATTGCTTAAGTATAAGAGATGAAAGGGGTGCTACAGATTTGTGCCATGATATTGCATCTATAGAATTAAAAAATGTATGTGTTGTATAGTTAAATTATAGATAAATTATAATAGTTAAATTTATGTATAATATATTACATCAAGAGTTTACTTAGGAACAAACCACTTTGGAAAAGCTGAAAAATTTGTTAGCTGGAGTATGCCAAAATGCATGGGAAATGATAAATAAGTTAGAAGAGTTGGAAATTAATGTTGCTAAAGACTTACAAAAAAAGAATAATACGATAAATATAGATAGTAAGTTATTAGAAATGACAAAAGATTCAAATAATATCTCGCTCAAACCAGATTCACTAAGAGTTCCAAAAGAGTAAGTTTTCAAAAGTAATAATATTGATGTTAAATACTTAGAAATGTAGCTTAAAATGTTTAACTATTTCATTGTAGCTTATCGTCTTTATTTTTTTTTTCTTTGCTTTTATTATCTTTTATTTATAAATTTATTGTTAAAAAGTAACCAACAATTAATAATGAATCTATAATATTGGGTATTAATAAGTTACAAATCATTTTTCTATAAACTATAACAAAACTAGCTATATTAGGTATACACTTATTGACGTATGTTTAATGAGTTAATTTTTAATGTGAAGTCTTTTCTATTCTAAAATTTAACAATAAAAAGTAAATTAATAATTTGCAAATTTTGTTGTTCTTTGATTGTGAATTGTGATACAAAAAAGTTTTATAGTTATTATTTTTTAATACTTTTAAAATGTTTTTTATTTATTGTATTAATGTTTTCTAATTTATATATTATATATATATTATTAATAAATAAATTTGTTAACTTTACAAATTACAATGAATTATAATTACTAAGTAGATAGGTATACATTTTTAACAAATAATGTACCTAATTCAAGTTAATTTTAAAACAAAATAAAAAAAAAACTACCCAGTTAAAATAAAGATGTAACTTATCATTGCCCAGCATTCATTATGAATATTTAATTTAATATAATATGTATTACTTCAAATTTAATACTATAGTTTCAATACATATGAAAAATGGCTTCAACAGTGCAATGATATAAAACAAAAAATAGAAAATGAAATACTTAGTTCAAAAAAATTGCGCGAAACAATGTTTGTGCCACAAATTAAAACTATAAATGATCTGCTAGCTCAAAATGACAAAGTTAATTATGGTCTCAGAAGACGTATTTACGATACAGAAAGGATTAAGAACGAATTAGAATGGCAAAAATGGAATGTAAGGCAATTAATAAAATATAAGATTATTTAGGTACCTAATATAAAGATTATTTCAAGATGTTAACAGATAAGGATAAATTTTTGAAAGAAATTGAAAAATTAGAAAATGCTTTGTATGAAAAATTGAATCCTAAAATGTTAGTTGAGACACGTTGCGAAGAAAGATTGTATAGATCTGGTATTGAACTGTGTCTTGATAAAACTACTATTGGTTTGCATAAAGAACATTTTCAACTCAATAATACCACCAAAATGTTGAATGATAAGCTAAATCAAACAAAGTACCTAAACTACACCTGAATAATGCTAGTGCATAGTAGTAAATGCCATGTTTTAATAATATATTTATTTTTATAGGGCTTTGCATAATATTCTTATTGAACAAATAAATGTGCTTGACGAGCAATTAAAAAATAAGACTCATGCATTAAACGTGGACCAGAAATGTTTACAGTATAGAGTACAATTGGACAACCGGAATTGTACATAATCATCTAATCATTTTTTGGATAATTTGATATAATATTATAGGAATCTTAGACTTAGACAAAATTACTAAAAAAATGTTGATGGAATTCTATCAGAACACATACCTATTTTAGAAATTTAATTTTAGGGTTAACATAGTTTTGAAATAGTTTGTAATAGATAATTTATAATTTTTTTAACCTGTAAAATAATACAAATTAATATATAACTTTATATATGTTTATTAAATTAAATTGTTTGAATATAAATTTATGTTTTGAAATTTATTGGGTATGCATCAATATGACAATATGGCTATAGTGGCTATACGTACCTAGTTATTTGTTTAATAAAATCACAATCATTATATTTATTATCTATTTGGAAGTTAATTATAAAATATTAAACAATTAATATAATAATATGTATGTACAATAATTCTTGTGCTTTTTTAGGTTTGAATATGATTTTATATTCTTTACTTATTAAATAGTTAATAATGTTTTTAGTATTTTTACCTGGAAGTTTGCCAAAGTTTTTTACCCATTAGTTTGGGTAATATCAAATGATAAATATCAATTTACTCTTATAGATAACAATACTCAATTGTTTCTACTGAACTCTTTACTTAAGCTCATATTTTCATATTGTATTTAATTAATAGATTTGGTTACAACAGTTGGTATGGCGTCCTCCTAATATCAGTCTTAAGTCTGTTGACTAGGTTTTTATTGTTAAAATAATAATTCAATAATTTATGTTTTCAATATTTTGAATATGTCTGTTTTTCCTTGTATAATATGCATTGCTAAACAACTGGACCGACTGCGACGTAATTTTATGCACAGATTGCAGATATATTAAACTTATACGCAGAAGATAGACCCAACCCCGGGGGTGCTCAGACATTTTGAGATGTATGATGTGGACATTTTTGTTTAAAGATGCGGTTGTTATTAAATAATAGCGCGAAAAAAATTATTAATTTAATTAGGTATTAATTATTATTTATTGCCATGGAAACAAATACCTAATAAAAAACAGCGGTAAATTATATTTCCTGGATGCGAAAATTACACTAACTTAAACCCGTGCACTTCGTAACCCGTTAAATATCCTACCTCTTATAATATAATATCTCAAACTGTGTGTTAAATTCGTAACCTGTGATTATGCTATAGCGTTTAGCAGTATGATAATTGTATTCATAAAAATATATATCATATCATCACATATCATACCTATATAGCTTATATGCTTGAAGTACTTTATCCATTTCTTATGATTTTTTAGATTACAAAATTATAAATTCTAAGATACAACCATTCCAACCCCTCGCTGTAGGGCCCTAAGTAACGCATTTATATAAATATCAGTTTTATAGAAATGTATTCACAGTGAAGCAAAATATTTTGGTACATATCCTTATATCATTATAAAAACAATAATACAAAATCATAAATAACACGACTTATATAAAAATGTTAAATAGCAAATTGCAGGGGAAAATCAAAACAATTAAAAAAAAAAAGAGTACATTATATCTCTAATCAAAATAACCTAACTTAAATACATTTAATCGTATTATTAAAATTAAAGTGTACAAATTGTACCTTCATAAAATATGTGTATATTCTCTTAGATAAATAAAATAGACAGGCTAAAAAACTCATTTTGCATTTTGTTCGTTCAGTTCGTTGTCCAGGAGATATTTGCTGTAATATTGATATTTTCGTCAGGTTACGAATATAACATCACATTTTTATCGTCAGTTTCGTTTTGATTTCATATCAATCATCATTCTCTCTTGAACATAAGTTAATATTTAAGAGCTTCTTTATAATAATAAATCGTTCAATCGTTCAATCGTTCTTAAAAAATATTTTGTTTCTAAAAATGCATTTTGAAAATAGTTCAAATTAATTTTAGTTTGAAAGTGACATAGAACAAGAAATTACACTATTAAATGTGAAATAACAAGAGATATTATCATGAACGTGTAATTCGGCAGATTTACAATCAGTACAGGTAATACACTAATATAGGTACTATTAACTAATAGGTATCTAATATTTTGAAGTTAATACTTGAGTGGAGTGATGAATATTATGAAATTTATATCGTTTTAACAATGATGCGTGATGTGTTAATATATTTTTTAGTTTTTAAAAAATTAAAAAATGTACAGTTCTAGAGACTTGAATTTTTATCAAATACTTAAGTAAATTAGAGTTTTTTTAATACAAAACAAAATTTTCAAAATATCTTAGATCTTTTTGAACTATTTATAAACATTTTAAACATTCGACTTATTTTAGTTTTTTTTTATCGGTATTAATATAATTAATAACATTATTTGTGATTGTGAGTATTAAATTCTAAAAATTCAATAAAACTAGCACAGCAATGTCCTTATAAGTTGTTCATACAGCAATTACAAATATCGAAAATACATAATCATTATTATTATTTTTTATGCGTACCTACTTAAGAGCATTTTAAATTTAATTTTTTACAAAATCAAATATTTAAACAAAAATAACTATTATAGATATCTGATATCTGAGTTTCACAAAAAGGTTTTGAGCCAACCCTTACGTTTACTAGTTTTTTTTTGTATAAACTAATTTGTCTGATAGGTAACCTAAAATAAATGGCAAAGTAATGATAGTATATTTTACCGTTATCGCGCGGGATGATTTATGCTAAGATGTTACTGATAAATAATAACACACGTACCTAATATACAAATTTGAAATTTCCCTTACACACGATATTATTATTATTATAAATTATAATTAACTAGAACCTTCAGGTAAATTCAAGAATATATATTTTTTGGTGTTTTATCATAGGTAGCATAGTCTTAGAATAGTCAAAATTTCATATCCCCTTTTTAAAAAATCTAAGTGTTCCATTATTTTGTAGATATAATAAAAATAATGCACTTACATTTTTTATTTAGTTTCATTTAATTTAAATATGTTTACATACCACATGTACAATGTATAGGACGTAGGTACATTTACTTATTTACATAATGTGTAGGTAGTCATTTACAAGGTTTTCGCTGGAACAAATTTTCGGGGGGGGGGGGGTAAATCAAATTATATTATCATTTTAGGTAATTAAAAAAAAAAAAACTTATATAGGTAAGCTACTTATAGCTAGCTTAGCTTACTTACTTATCATTGATATTTTAATATTTTTCGGTAAATTCTATAATTTATAAAAATGTAATTAGATTGTTTCAATGTTTCGATTCTCTTTTTTCCATTTTTCATATAACCACTAATTTATTACAATAGTTATTGAAAATAGCATCAGTATTCAGTATGTAAAATAGTCAATAATCAATACCATATATTAATAAGATCAATCAATAAGCTGAACATTTTTATTTTTTAAGATCGCAAACTCTTAAAAATATTTTTAGGTGCCTAACCCCTAAATTGTTGACTTAAAATACTAAAAGTTAAAACCATTGATTTGTCTGATTTCACCACTGCATGTCTGGTTCTCAAATTTCTTATAAATACTACAGAACACAATAATCATAAATTATATAAATAATAATATAGCCTATAGGTATATTATATTATAATATAATATAAATGATTGGTATTAATTTGTAAATTTGTAACGCTGACAGGTATAGTCTCGTATATATTATGTATAAAAACATTACCGTTGCTTAATACTGAGAGTATTTCTTATATAGTATTAAAACATTTATAACACAACAATTAACAAATGTTTTTCGCCCCATTTACATTTAAATTTTATTAGTCATAAATCATAATTCATATAAGTCTAAAAGGAAATTTATATTGTTATAATTTTTATTAGTGTAAGAATTATTTATGTACTTAGTACTATATGTCTATACATAAATGTATTTTTTCGTGTTGGAAGTTGGAACTTTCAACTTATACGTAGCAGTACAAATGGATTATGTTTACTTGATATGTCTTGTATGGAAACTTATACATTCACTTATTTACTTAAGGACGGTGCTTATTGATTTACTATATTATATGGTGGGCTAACCTTGGGTTTGGGCAAGTAGCAGTAGTAACTCCTATAGACGTATTACCTCACTATGCCTACGTTATCATTGTATACCAAAAAACTGTTATGTAACTATTTGAATGTGTAAGATAATTAATATTTAATAATTATATAAATATACAATACACTCGTTCAGTTCTAAAACAACAAATAACCTATAACCTAACCTAACTCCTCTCTAGAAATTTCAGAAAAATTATCAATTATTTTTATTGAGTAAAAATGGTTTCTATCAATGAACTTTTTATTATATAAATATAAAGATATATAGCCTATTACCAGGCTATAGGCCATAGGGTAGGTTAAATTAATATTTTCTAAAAATATTGCATTTGAAAAATGTCATGATATGTATATTATGTATAAAATCTATAGATACTCATTTTGTTCGCGAAGAATATTTTTAAATCATAACGAAATAACTCGTATAAAATAAAAATGTTTAAAAATCTTATTTTGTCAAAATTTAACTCAAGACGCCTTAAAAACATAATTGTACCTATATACCTACGTATTATACTTTTAATACCGCACAGCTTTTAATTCAATTTTTTTTTTCTAAATAGTATAATAATATTAATAATATAGGTAGTACTATATATAATTAATATTATTAAAAAGCTGTTATCTCTCTAAACCCATTTTGTCTGCGAGGCAATTGCCTCAAAAGAGCCTATACTTCACGCACGCCATCATTGGCTCCAGCACTCTCCAGATTTTCAACTACACCACTGGTATAGTTTCGGTCGCTTTGTGAAAATAATATTGGTACATAAAATGGGCTGAAATAGTAAGATATCGAAAAATAATTGTATTATTCGTGTAGGTAATCGTGTGCCGTATATTATAACGCGTATTGATAATATACGCTCGCAGTGTACAGGACACATATCATTATAAACTATTTAAGCGTTGGACAGAAAATCTTGCAGTTCACTAGTTTTAGATTCGCGACAAAGTATAAAATGTGATAAATTGCCGATTGATCGTACCTACACATTTGTGGCACCATCAAGAGATATTATAGACGTGCAATTTATTTGTGGTCACTAATCGCGTGGTTCATTGACCGCCGGGAGCGATAATAATATCATACCTAATGAATATCAATATTGTTATGGTTAAAATTGAAAAAAAATAAATAAATACTGTCGGAGGGCCCTGTTGCAGCTGGACTACCGCGTTTTGAACAATAACAATAAATATTAAATAGATACAAATGATAAACAAAAACATTTTTATCGCACACACGGCCAGCCACATAGGTATTTACTATTTATATAATACCTTTCAGAATTTATCGTGCAAACATTGAAAGCGCGCACTTGCCGACGGTTGTTGTAAATTGTAATAATATTATTATCGTACCACGGTCGCCGGACGGGCCCGTTCGTCGCCCCGATCGCCCACCCGGTAGGACACCCGACCGCCCAGCCGGTCCGACCGATCCACCCGTCCGCCGTCCGAAAATACACCGCCCCGCGCGCGCGGGCCGAGGAGTCGGTATCAATATATAATATCCCCGTCGCCGGTAACACTGACGACCGACGAGCACGAGCTCCCCAAGTCCCCAATGCCACTATCTCCTCGACGGCCTGCGAGTGTGCATGGGCACATTCCCATTCCGAACGCCACCGACGTCCACCTGGATTCTTGGACGGAACGGCCCGCGACGACGGTACGCGCCACCATCGCCGGACTACGCTGTGCACGGTAATCGCGGCGGTGCCGTCGCCCGAGTTCTGCGACCGTTCCGGTAACGGACACAGACGACCACATCCTCTTCGTCCGAGTAAGTTCGTAGAAGGTTTTCTTTCGTTTCCGTACACGGACGTCCGACCGTCACCCGAACACGCACGTGCGCCCGATCGGCGAGGCGCTCTCCACGATCGCGGTGTACGGCGCCACGCTCGGCACGTATTCGCGTACCTTAGACTAATATTATGTTTCCGGCGCGTGACTGCGCTTGACTCTCTCGTGTCTCCGCATGACCGTTTTCCCGAGTCGCCCGATCGACGTAAAATACTTTCTTGTACATTGTGTACTCGATCGTCGACGAGTGATCCACATCCCCAACGCCGTCGTCCCCCGAGATTGTCGGTCGTTTCATCCCCCCGCGATCACAGTTCCTTGAGTCTTTAGTTTCGCCGCCGGCGCACAAGCCCCACGTCCTCTCAACTCGATTTCCATTTACTTTTTTTCGTTCGATTCGATGACGATTTCCTCTCTGCCAGTCTCACGGTTGTCGCGCGTTCCAGTTGCACTTGGTGAATTCACTTATTTTTGTTTTATGCATTTTTTTTTTTTTTTTGTTCCATCAATTTCCCAAACTTTTTTTTTTTTTTTTAATCTAAGGTATTTCCATGCTTTTATTCACTTTTATCTTTCAATCAATATCATCTCGAGTGTTATAATAATGATAAATACCCAATAATTTAAACTGTACACGGTCAAATTTTTTTTTATGGTAGTGTATTCAGTCGCATTATTACATTAGTTACATTTTCTATATAATTATGATTGTTTGCAGAAATACATTTATTCTAGCTTTGTAAACAATTATATATAGTAAAGATTGTTCGTTTATAATAATTTTTTATCAAGTTTAATATAGTTGTATTTTCATTGAATGTCTAGTGGACAATGTTTTGTTATCTCAGACTTTTTAAAAGCCATATTTCTTATAGATTAATATGACCCATTTTATCAGCCCCTATTACTAGACACAGTTAATACAAATGTCCATAATTTTATGTATAAAAAATAAAAAACAACATTCGGTGAATTATTCAGCACATACCTATCATGTTGATAAGGAAGATGAAGTTTTTTCAAAAAAATTTTGTTATGTAGTTTTTTAATTTTTCATCATTTTAATGTACATAAGTATTTAATTCCAATTTGGAATTTAATAACATAATATAATTATTAAATTAAAAAAAATTGTATACAGTAGAGTCTCACTGGTCTGGACAATTTATATTTTGTACTTTAGTACTCATGTATAATGTATATATTCGAGAATACCCATGATAAAGATATTATTGTTTCGATTAATAACAATAATAATGTGTAATGCAAAATTGTAAATTAATAAATTTTTAATTTGTATAAATACATAGGTACGGGGTTCTTTGAAAAATATTTATTAGTAAGTTAAAAAAACATCATTCTGTTTGATTCGAATTTTTGATAATCCGGATGAGCGAGACTACTGTACTACTACTATACCTGTATAATTAAATATGAACAGGGACCTGGGACCCCAAATAATATCAGGGCCTGGGATTGCAGCCCTTTTAGTCCCCTCATAAGTTGGGCTCTGACAATAACTGACTCATGTCATTCGTTTGTGTCAGTATGTTTAAATTTGTATATAATTTGTAATGTGTGTTGATAGCATTTAAAGCATCTATTTCTATAAAATGTGTATTGCTAAAGATATTGGGATAAGATGATAAGTACATAAAATAAAAAATTGGTTTTACACTGATAAATTAGAGTAGAATAGTATAATAATATGTAATGATATTTTATATCAGCAATACTGAAAATATTTATGACTTGGTTTAAAGTCACACCTGTTTAATTTATTTCTAACAATATGTTAATGATAATAACCAATTACTGTTTTGAAGTGTTATAAAATACTTATTTAAATTACATTTTAACTTTGTTTTTTCTTTAGATCATAAAGATAACAATGAAGGAACGTTTTCGAAAACAAAAGTTTTTGAAAAATTTTGGTCTTCAAGCCGTTAAGAATACCAAGTATGTATTTTTTTCTTAAAGCTCAATTACCTAAGTGTTTCAAAATAATCATAATCATAAATACATTTTTTTAGGCCTGCACACGAAGAAAATGATTTCAATGTAAGTATGATAATTTATTGTGAAATGTTAATGTTATATTAAGCTATGAGTCTAAAACTTTTTTTTTTTTTTTACTTCAGATAAGCGAAAGACTATGTTTTTATTACTTTGATGATGGTGGACAAGTGGTATGTCGAGGTTGCTATAAAAGTTTTAAAACATGGTTAAATTATCGAATGCATTTTAATACATTATCATGCCATACAACTGAAGCAAATTACAAGCTAAACACTTATAATGATATTTATAAGAAATACAAACTAAAGAAAGCTAAGACTAAGAAAAAAATTAATGATCGTCTAAGTGCTGCACAACTTATGGATTTGGAAACTTTGAACACTCGCAAAACAAGAAAAAGGTATAATTGCTATAATCTATTAATTTTAAAAAATTTTAATTTAGTGTAAGATAAAATAATAATTGAAATATTATCATTATATTATTTAGATGTTACAAAAACACTAGGACAGTTGTGACGGTTT
Source organism: Aphis craccivora (assembly GCA_009835225.1). Taxonomy (NCBI): domain Eukaryota; kingdom Metazoa; phylum Arthropoda; class Insecta; order Hemiptera; family Aphididae; genus Aphis; species Aphis craccivora. The sequence continues at coordinate 28,330 of VUJU01000029.1, forward strand.
CAAAATCTTCATCAGACTCTGGTTTATTAAGTTCAGAAAAATTAATTGTTAAGGCAATAAAGAAAGAAACTGTTGAAAATGTTATTAGTAGTGACGAAAGTGTAGGAGAGTTGAAAACCAAATCTAAACCAAAACCAAAATCAATTGGTTGCAATACTGTTCAAGTACAAGACATTCCAAGTAGTACAAAAACTGTAATTCCAAATTCACCTCAAGACAATCAGGCAACGTTAACCATAAAAACAGAATGGAAAACTAGTGATTCATCACAGATTTCTTCAGACGATCAATCATCGAGTTCTGCTCATTCTTTACCAAAATATAGTCCCCAAAATAATGAGGCTTTAAAATACCAGTATGTTTGTGTTATTTGTGATGCACAATTTTCGAGTAAATGTTCACTTACTATGCACCAAGTACAGCATATCAAATCAGACCGCAGTAGTTATAACGTTTTTATGGCTGCATTAACTCAATCTACTAAAGTTTAGCCCGTCAAATGTTATTTGAATTATGATATAAAGGTAACTATCCCTATAATGAAGTATCAAGTCCTATTTTTTTTTTTTTTGTTTTGTTTATGTTAAAATGGTTTAAATAAACTATTTGTTTGATGCTTATGGTAATAAGCAGGTATTTTAAGAAAATAACAGTTTTATGTATGCGTCATTAAAGTTTTTATCATAGAAGCATTACCATTAAATTTCACAACATAATGTGACCAATTACGTCTTTCAAATGTATTCTATTCCTTTTTACCTTTATTTTATTTGATTCCTATGTTGTATTTTTTATTTTATATTATAATAATTGTAACCTTATCCCCACAATTGAATTGAGTTCTAGAACACTGAACGATATTGTTTAATGTTAAGCTTAAAAAAAATGTAAAAACTACTACTACTAGTAAAATTATTGAGAATTTTCATGAATCATATCAAATATTATTGAATACAAGTGTATTTTTATTTATTTATTTATTTTTAATTGTTTTTCCAACAAAACCTGAAGTTGCTTTTTTTATGTTAAGTTGGTGATACTTTAATATAGGGCACTAAATTTTAAGGTTTGCTTTTTTTTTGTATAAAAAATTGCTATTATTAACGTTTAAGTTAATGTTTTGTATTTTCAGTGTACCTTATATAAAATAAATGAAATTATTAATTTTTCTTTTGTCTTTGAGTGTTGTTTAAGTTTATGTTTAATATTTATAATGGTATATTATAGTAGTAGATTTACATTTTATTTCTGAACCGACAACTATATTTCGTTGAATGTTTGAAACAACAGTGACTGAATTCTGAACTGTATTTTCAACCAGACCAATTATAGAGTCAATGTTAGTGTCATTTATCATATCTAAATTTTAAGTAAATCAATTCTCTTAAAATCTTAAAACCTATCATTTAGTAGATTGTGATCTGCATTTACTGCTTGTGTCTCATAAATCGTATATATGACACTGAATACTGATTTACTCAGGGATTTACTATTATTCATAAGCAGAACTAGTTTCATAAGCTTATCCATCTAAATATTATAAGTCTAAAATATTGTTCCTTAAGTTTCCGCCCATTTTATTGAACACTTAAAGGTATCAAATCTTATGTTAAAAAATGTAAATATTAAGTAAAGTGCAAAAATATAATTACACAACACTGTAACAGTCGTTCGCAACCGGTAAAATCCATAGGTCTATAGACAGATGACATATATAGGATAAATTATGGACCTATGTAGCTAATTAGTTAATAGGACTATGGTTCAGTACTTCAGTGGTCTCCACTCCCACATTTTGGGGGTCGCGACACTAAAAAGGTTGAGAAACACTGCTGTAGACCATGGTTAATAATTATTAAAATAGGTACATATTTATTATTTTCATTTGTTATAATCTCGTTATCGACTATCTTTCAGGTACCTACTTTGTATTTGTAGGCAGGACAGGTGAGAACTTTGGTGGGCCCCGAGGCTGATCAGTTCCGGGCCCTTTCACTTATATATGCTTATTATTTATGCTGTGCGTAAATACGCCTCTGGTAACGTCCCTCCCGAGGTTCTAGCCCCCTCTGCCCCACCCTCTCGTCGGCAGTGGCGGATTTAAGGAGGGATCTGGGCTCCCCATGACCATATAATAATATGTTTTAAAATACCAATTACCATTATACTAATTTAAGTGTTTTTATAAAAATAATATGTACTAATGTAAAAAAATATTGCCCACCCCCAAACAAAATCCTAGATCCGCCACTGCTCGCCGGCCCTGCCTGTAGGTTATAAATTTATAATATATTGATGGATATTATTTTTTAGTTGAATGATAACTATGTAGGTATTACTCGACTACTGGTTCTTATTTGCAAGCAATTTAAGTGTTATATAATCAACGTCTCTGTTACTCTAATGCCTGAAAACCTCAAACCACACAACTTTGAACAGCTAACAGTTAAATGAAAAATAATTATTTTAACGTTAAAAAATTCATAAAAAAATAGCTTTATTATTTTATGATATTTTAAATATACCTATTATAATATAGTATGATATATTTGAAAATCAAAAGTTGATAGTGGTTTTACTATTAAATATAAAAGCGAAAAAAATAAATATGTATTGTTTTAGAAAAACATAAAACGAATTTTTGAAAAAAAAAAATTAAAGAAAGAACACTTCAAAATAACGAGTGTTTAATGATAAAATATGACTACACGGTCTGGAAGTGAGGATTACCCACTCTTAAAGTTAGCAAACATTTTGAACTGCAAAATGACCCTCTGCAGACTCATTTTATGAGAAATCATTATATTGTGTATGATTCAATTTTGTCAACATTAAAAAAAATATTTGTAGAATCACGTTAATTTTTTTTTATTTCAACACGAGGAACTATAACTTGTATTAAATTATCAAATCTATAAGCTATAGCCTATAAGGTATAAATATTAGTTAAGACATTTTTCATGATTTTGGGGTTGAATTATCAAAAATTTTTACTTACGGGCATTAATAAATATTTGTGATATTAAGCTCAACTTTTAACTTCTTTTTTAAGGATTAAATTTTTTAAATTTACGACCAATTTTTTAAAAAAAATTTTAGTTATTGAAAAAAAATTTTAGTTATTGAAAAAAAATTTAATAAATCTATAAATTGCTCAAGAAGAGTTACCTAACATTTTCTGAAAATTATACTATCTATATAGCAGAGGTTCTCAACCTTTTTTGACTCACGGCACTCTTAGTATGTTTTTAAAAATCTGAAAGCACCCTATAGATTACTTCGGTTTTATCTAGCAGTGTATAACTTTGTAAGTATAAAAAAAAGTAGCAGTGGCGGATTTAAGGAGGAGGCCAGAGGGGCCTGGCCCCCATGGCCATGTAATAATATATTTTAAAATACCATTATACTAATATATTTTATACCTAAGTGTTTTCATAAAAATATTGCCTCCCCTAGTGGCGTAACAAGATGAGAATGGGCCCCGGGGCAATTAATAAATTAGGCTCCTTAATTCTAAACCTTTTAAAAAACCTTTTTTTCAATTTTACTTCAATTATTTTACGGATGTATTTTTAAAACTTACCAAGAGCTCTGAAAGCCCCTAAGCTCTAGGGGCCCCAGGGACTGCCCTGCTTTGCCCGATGATACCTACGCCACTGGCCTCCCCCCCAAACAAAATCCTAGGTTCGCCACTGAAAAGAAGTAAGACGTAGGTATAATAGATAAATACTAAATACTATAATATAGTACCGATATACCCATATTTTATAAAACAAATTATTACATTGAACATTAACTATACCTATATTTTTATTTTTAATTATTATTGCATAATAATTAACAAGATTAATTAAAAATATGTTTCAAATAATTTAGCGGAACCTTAAATAAAGTTCACGGCACCTTGGTTGGGAATATCTGATTTATAGAAATGTATAATACAAATATTTTGTGAACATTTCATGTCCTATAATTATTCTATAGTTCTAGTTAATTATTATTCTTTAGTTATTTGTTTTTGAACTAAAACATAAAAAATTGATTTTAACGAAAACTTATAGTTGTGAATTTGTAATTATAAAAATTCCAGTTTTATTTTTTTTTGTTTTCCCCTATTATTTTTAAAATTATTGGAAATTTTAAATTTGACCTTCAAGCTTCAAAAGTAGGTACTAGCTAGATTTCTTTTCTTATTACAAATTTACAAAATATATTATTGTAAGTTATATTAATTTAAAATCATACCTTTTAGATTCTGAACGTAGTGATGATAATGTATTGATTTTACAATGATGTTAAAAACAGCATAACTTATCGTAATAATGCTTCAATTTCAAATTTCAGGGGTGGTTTCTGATGGAAAAGTGAATATCCGTTGTATTTTCAAATGATTTTCAATATTTGTTATTATTTTAAAAGTATAAGTGGTAGATAGGATACTTAAAAATTTCACCAATTATTTAGATTGGCATTTTCTTTGCATAGTCTTATTTTTATTTTCCCGTTAATTTTCATACTGAATATTTATAAACTATATGCTCCTATTGCTTATTACAGGTATAATTATTAATTATAATATATTGTTTTAAATTATATTATACCTATTATACCTAATAATTTACTTAATTTGTTTCTACTATTTCATGCGTGAGCACAATGGCAAGGACCTCTTACTGCTATAGTACCTATAATGCATATATTATTTTGTGAACATGTAAATAAAACTAAATTTAAAATCAATACAAAAATAATATTTTGAAATTATTATTGTATTAAAATGTATAATGTATGTAGAAACAAATGAATAAATTGTGTTACTAAAAACGTTTTTTTTTTTTAAATTTCCGTATTGCTCTCCGCAGATGTTAGGTAGGGATGTGTTTAATTTTATTCATTGTCAGTAGAATTATTTTTTAAATATAATATACTGTATTACTGTGTTAATTGTTATTGATTTCGTCATTGGTCTTATGATAACATAAACACTATTCTTGTCTATTATACACAGTAAAGTATTACATTTTAATTTTGGACCTTAAGTACAGGAGCCCGGCTATTTTAAGAGCTCGTGGATCTGTTGAAGTTTATTTGTAATTTTTGAAATTTTAGCAGAAATACTTATTTTATATTAAATAATGTTGTAAAATAACATTTTATGAAATATATACATAGTCATTGATTAATGATAGTTAATTTAATATTTAACCATTGATTACGCTCAAAGCCTGCAAAATAAAATTTTAATTTAAAAAAAAATATATTAAATATAAATTAAAATATACTTGTTTTTTCTTTTTTAATTTAGATAATACCTATTGTAATAAAAAAATATAAAAAATATTATTAATGTTGAAATGCTTATGAATCTTGATTTTTTATAATTTACTATGTTATAATATGTCTTTACAGTGAATTTGGATTTGAATTAGTATAATTAAAAAACAAATATTATTCCGAAAATTGTTGTATTGATGGTAAATTGTATTTTTGGAAGTTTTATAAAGGGCCCGGACAAACATTTATTACAGGGACCCGAAATTGTATGTGGGGGCCCTATACAGGGTGGTTTTTTTATCGTTGAACACTTTACAAAGTCTATACAAAGTGTTCAACGATAAAAAAATCACCTAGTATATAAAAAATATATTGTGCTTACTGCCTACACAGAAGTGTATTGATTTTCGTTTTGTTTATATTAACATATATTTAATGGGAAACATTTATGATTATATATTATTGTTTATAAATTAATAATTATAACATAATATATATAGGTAAACACGCGAGGGCGGCAACACTTAGGTTTGCCTAGGTGTGTTAAAACGTTTAAGTCTGTCCTGAATGTGCGACTGTCGTGTGCTATGTTGACGTGCAGCATCGTTGCATCACCGTAATTTGTAGTGTACATACGTCCATCGAATGCAGGGGCGTCATTTGGAGGGGCAGGAGTATGCATTTGTCCAACCCTAGATTTTAAAGTAGCCAAATGGGCCAGTGGCCGGGTTTTATATAATTTTAAATCTACTGCAGTGTCGGTCTGGGCCACCCCCGGCCATTTTGTATATTGGACTCTGATAATTAGGGGCCCATACCCAGGGCCATATTTACGCACAGACAAAATAGACATTTGTCCTGGGCCCACCGGTGACTATCACTAACTATGTAATATTATATACTAATATATTATTTTGTTGAAATAAAAATTTATTTTTTATTTTGTTCTGAGCCATATATTTGGTAAATCAGGCTCTGCCCATACCTAAATGGAAATAATATTAGGTTAACTCACGATTCCAGACTCGGATTCCAATCGAATCAATTTGTAAGCATTGAACCATTGGTTATAAATACTAGTATTTAATATATTATTGTCTAGGTACATATATTATTATATTATTAAAAAGTATTAAAAGTATTATTTTAAATTTGTATATTTTATTTAATTATTTAATGATAAAAATTTTTAATTTCATATTAAATGAACACAGAAATGGAATTATATTTATGTTATATGTTTATAAATATTATAAATGTAAAAAACCTTTTTTTGTTTTTTTGTAAAAAGGCCCATTATAAATAACTGTGTCGGGGACTTATCATAAGCCAGATCGACATTGATCTACTGACTATTCTAGAATATAATATATAATATAAAAATAGAAGTTTGAGGTATATCATAATATAATTAATACATTATTAATTATTATTATTATTATTCTATTTATTTATTTTAATTATAAAAGTAATAAAAAATAAAGAAATATTTTAGCCTTTAATTTCTTTTTTGTATTATTTTCTTATGCTTATTACTTTTTAAATTTAAACATTATAAATTATAATTGTTAAATGTTATAATTCAAATGAGGTATACTTAGTGAAACAGTACCACAGTGGTGGTACTTTAATGAATAATTTATTGGGAAACTATTATTAATATTATAAAAAAATTATTAATTATTTGGTTTTTCAGAGAAAACTACATTGAAGATTATAATAATATGTTTATGTGAGTTAAGATTATAAGTGTTTAAGTTACAGGGCCAGTCATTATAATGCTCTATCCTAGCAAATATTGAAATGACACCCCTGATCGAATGGTGCAATGACGCCAGAACGATAGATAAATTCGATAATGTATGACAATTGTGTCGATACACTACACAAGGTTGAACGTAAATTCTGATACAATACTATAATGTACATTTATAGAATAGTATACTTAAATTTAACTAAATCCTTAGGAGTTAAGGCACGTTTGTGAATTAGAACTTAACAATTAACGTGCATACACTAGTCATATGGAAGCATACAACTGGTAGCTGGTAGTTTAAAGTTTTTGTATTTTTAGTTCATGAAAACTATTTGTCAAAGAAATTACACGTTATTAGGTACATCCTATTACAGAAGATTCGAGGCTCTTAAGAAGACACTTTTTGACATCTTTCAAAGATTTAAGAAGTAATCCAGACAAATTTTATAATTATTTTCAAATTTTTAATGAAAAATAAATTTAACTTGCATTGTTAAATTATTTATAAAAAATAGTAAGTAATTAAAGTAATTTTATATTGGGATTCTTTCACTGTCCACATACAAGTCAGTATACCCCTAAGTAATTATTTTGTTTATAATATACTCACCACTTGGTCTAGTGATATAACCAGGATTCTGTAAGTTGATACGTTTTCTGTGAAATTTATAAATCAATAATACTAGAATATGTTTAGCTTCAAATCTTTAATGAAATCTATTTTTTTGGTAGATAGTCATTCTAAATTTGAGGTGAAGAAAATTAATTTGTACAGTTTTATGAAAAATTAAAACATATTATATTGAATAATATACATGCATCAAAATAATTTAATCATCTAAAGTCCATAAATCATCCATATGGTTGGATAACGGTACAGAAAATGAAACCGGTTTTTCATATGTTAAGCTCACTTTTTGGAACTCCGTTTTGTATTCTTCGTCAATAATCTATTGCAAAACCAAATAATTAAATAAATATTATATATTTGTTAAAATATATTAACATAAATATTACTACATTAAACTGTTGTATGTAGTACAATTTATAAATTATAAGTTAATGATACCTTGTATCACGTTATAGTTTCATAAATATTAGTTGCTAAATTATATACATTATATAATTTTAGTTAGGTTAATATTCCATGGTAAATAATTATTTTTTAAGACTTTTTATATAAAATAATAACTTTTTTAATTTAAAAATCAATAAGATAGTTATTTTGTTTTGGATTTCACATTGTATAACTGATATGTATACCAATGCCTAACAATCTCAAAAAATTGTGCAGGTGCTCACTTAAATGTGGTCAGGGGCCAGGGCCGGCGGAAAGCATGTGCTACCTGTGCGACTGCACTGGGTGGCAAATTATTTTGGAATTTTAGGGGCGGCATTGTTTTTTAAATAAAAATATATAAATTATATAAGGGCGGCATATTATAGGTAATTGGCACAGGACAGCGAAAAACCTATGAAATGTGGACCTATGCACTGAATGTGGTGCTCTGTGCTACCATTATTTTAGCCTTCGAGTGATGCAAAAAATATTTATTTCAAAAACAACTTTTTAACCTACTACCATTTAAAGTTTATACTAATGCGGCTTTTGATTTTTTTTTTTAGAATTTGCCATATTAAAGCTTAGGTTTTAAAATGCATTCACTGGTACATACTATGTACCAAGTATAAGTATATGTGAATACATTTTATTATCCATGAAAGGGGTGGTTGAGCATCTTTTTAGAAATTCGATAGCTGCCACTGCTATACCAATACATAATAATATAATATTTAATGAAAATGTAGTTAAGATCTAATAAATAAATGGACAGTAAATTTTACACTTTTATATACATAATGTATCTAGTGGCTAGAATACTTTTTTTGTGAAATAAAATTGATTTTTTAAAATATCTATGTAATACTTGACATAATACTTTAAAGTTGGTTGTTTTCACTTACACTTTCATAAGAGTTGTCTAATAATTCACTCATATCCCATTCAACTTGTGGCAATTTTTTAAATAAGAAGTTGACAGATTTTCCCACTTTTGGTAGAATGTGTTGTTTTAAAGAGACAAGTTCCCATAATGAACTGTTTAATGCATTTGATTTTAGTGGATCTTTTTCTTCAAAAATATAAGGATCTGACCCAACTAAAACATGAAATTGTATTAATATTATTATTAAATTAAAAATATATACTACATTTTTAAATAAGCAAAATTACCAACAGAATCACTTTGGATCAATACTTTTAATGGTGGGTGTCTAATTAGTAAATTTCCTATAAATGCTGCCATAATTTGTATGTCAGTTGGTGGTGCAATCAATGAAAGTCTTGCCATGCGTTTGACAAATGCAGCGACCAGCAACTCAGGTAAATGACTAAAATAAATACATGAAAATAAAACTGAAACTAGATAATATTGAATAACACACAAATATTTAAAATAAATAATAAGTTATTTTAATACTTTATAAAAAATGCTCTGACTGAATCTTTAGTATGAATAATTCTTTTTTTTTTTTTAAATTGTACCTAACTTATAAATTGAATGTAAAAACAAAAAATATAAAAATAATCAACACATTGACTGCCACATGGCCGCCAGCGGTCATTCAATTGGTATTTGTTATACGCCAAGCATATTTTTCAATTTATTCCAAATTTGTATAACTCAAATATTTGAAAAAATAGGAAATAAAATTATTATATCGAAAAAATTGTAATGATTCCCGCTACACCACGGTCCTTGTTCTAGCGCATTATTCAATCATTGTAGCGCCATAGAAAAGTTAATAATATAAAACCAAATCTCCGGCGCGGTTATAAGGCATGGTAGTAATGTTAAACTATGGGCACCGGCGATCACAAATGCATAAAATTTAAGAACTGTAGATAACCGCTGGTGGCCATGTGGCAGTCAACGTGTTAAATATTAGGATTTATAGTAATAAGTAAAGTAAGATTATTTATGTTAAAATCAGTGGTTAATTCATAAAGATGACACTACTTATATATGTTTTTTCATTACATTACAAACATACAACAATACAATAAACTAAATTTGGATTAAGGTAAACCAATTTAATGTTGATAACTTTAGTACGAGAGTGAATTGGTTTATCAAACTTAAAGATAAAGCATTATAATATTTGTGTTTGTACATTGTACATACATTTTCTTAGATATTTTGTTTTTTAAATTACAATGTTTTGTATACTAATGTTACTATTCAACCATATATAAAAAATTAGTTTGATTAAAATGTTTAGGTATATTATTAGTAATAAAAATAATTTATTACTTACGTTGAACGAAGAAATATATCAGCCAAATAAAACAATCTTGTTTTATATCGATAATTAAACATGTCCGTGGTAAAAAAATTGTAAAGCTTTCCATAAATATTTGGACATTCTCTATTTAGAAACAATAGTAAAAACATTCATTAAAATAAGTATTATTAATAGATTAAGTTTATGTTATATTATTTCAAAATTTAAATTACTTTTATTTTAATATTCTTTCATAAAAAATAATTTTTCAGTAAATTTTAATTAGGAAACAAACCAGTTATTAGGAGTCTTATATTCGATATTCAAACATTTTACCCATTTATACATTTTTAACATTATTTATGAATTAAATTTTTTTTTCAAATTTCAAATGTCTATAAATAGCTCAAAAGTCAAAATATTTTTAAAACTACTCCATTCATAACAAACGATGATATAAACACTTGGGGAAAATGTCAAGTTATTGTGGTTATTTGTTTTTGAATTATAACAAAGTTAAAAAATTAATTTTGTCAAAAATTTGTTTAGTTTTAGCGTGAAATTTCCTGTTTTTTATTTGTTTAAAAAAGAAGTTAGTTTTTAGAAATTTTAATTTTGATTTCTCAAGTACAAACTACATCCAATTTTCTATTGAAAGCCACCCTTAAATTTGAATATTAAACCTAGTTAATGTGTACATACACAATATATAAACACAAACATTATTGTAAAATCTATACATTTATTCATTATTCCACCTAGAATTTAAAACAAATTCTGTAAAATAATAAATAGGAAGTATTTTATTAGATGCTTGGATAAAATTTATCAAAACTAAAAATAGCTCATATAATTATTTAAAATTAGACTGTATATTATGAGCAATAGAAAATACTTTGAAAAACTAATAAAATTATAGTTTGTAAAATGAACTTTAAATTTAATGTAAATGATAAGAAAATATTTTGATTTTAAAATAAATCATTTTTAGTATTACTTACAAATTATAATCCTTGACCAAAATAAAAATGCCTTGAAGGCCTAATATTGCAATAGGACCATCTATAAATGTAACAAATAACATGTTATCACATTAATATAATAAAGTATAAACAGTATAAAACTATAAACATACGAGTGTCCAATGAGTCCATGAGAAAGTCTGCAGTTACAAGCGGATTATTTAAGTGCATTAACATTTTTTCAATCAATAATGTTAACATCTCTCGTCTAATTTTGATATTTGATGACATGAAAGGTTTCATACCATCCCAAATTTCCGTAACCCATGTTTTTAATTGTTCAGAATTATACTTAAATTGAGGACGTTCTTTCAAACAAATTCACAAATTTATTAGGTATTATTAATTTATTTTCCAGTCAACAATATTAATATGACATATACTTACTGTTATTTTTAAATAACAATTTATCGTCTTCTTTTTTTTCAGCGGGAATTCTAATAAATCCTAAAAGATTTGTAAACATATATACATTTGTTTTGTCTGTGTTTAAATGTTGTACAATAGATGAAAAACATTCCCACGAGTAATAACAAAAGTCCAAATTGTCAACATAATTTGTTAACATTTCTTGAAACTGTGACCATTGTATATTAGTAGTTGTAAGCATAGATGTGTAAATAGTCTACAAAAAATGTTTATAAATGATATATTAATTAAAAGATTATAGATTTTATTAAATGTTCTCACTTTTAACTGATCAACGGGAAAATAATATTTCTTTTTCACAATTTCTCCGGTTGGACATTTATTTTCCCGTAAAAATTTTTCGAATAATTTTTTGAACTCTGTAACTGACGCCATGCTTAAAAATGTTTTGGTCGATTTTTGTAAGTTAATTAGGTACTCTGCAACACAATTTAAGATATTATACTTAAAATAATTTATCTTAAATAATTTAAGTGATAAAAATATGCTTCTTGCTTACTATAATATTATGGTAATTGGTAATTATTACTTGTTGGTGAATGGTGATCGATACTTTTAATTTTTTTAATATTAATATTTGTTATTTATTATTTTGAATATTTTGTTATCAATGTACATTTCTACAAAATGATATAACCAATAAAAATTTAAAATCTCACGTGTGCTTGAATAGAGTTACCAGTTCATCAATAAATGATAATTATTGTGTTTAGTTTTATTATATCTATCATGGTATAGTATAAAGTAAGGCCAAGATAAATCTATTTATCTATGATATAGGTTTAATTTTTAAATAAAAAAATTATTGATTTACATTAAATTTAAGAATGTAACTACCTATGTAAGAATTGTTTATTGATTATTAAGATTTAAGAGTGAATTATTTGATTATCGATTATTTTACGGCTCAGGATGATATAAGAAGTATTTTTTTGGATGTTTATAACAAATTGTAAAATCATAAGATGGTCAAAACGGTAACAGTTGATAAAAAATATTTGTGTTTTACGATTATATTATCGCTGGTTTGGATACACTATACTTGCCAATATGATTTTTCAAAAGAATCACTTTCAAAATTTTTACTGAATGTCTAAATTTGTTAATTTCAAGAGCTTTTAAATGTTGTATTGTATTTATTAAATTTAATAAAAATGTATCCTCATACTCGTTTATTGTGTTTGAGTAGTTATGCAGGTGAGAAAGTTTTTTTTTCAAAAAATTGTTTTTAATAAATGTTACAAATATAATATGTGTAACATTTTGATGCAGGGAAATTGACAGAATTTTGGTCAAATAGTAGATGTATACACCAGATGAGTATGAAAAATATAGTTAAAACACCATTAGTTTGTGGTCAACCAACGGATGAATCTCATCCCCATTTAGTGATGAAGGGTGAAGTGAGTATTTAAAAAAAACAATTGTATAGAGTAAACTTATTGAAACAAAGTTTAATTAAACTATATATTTCAGCTTGTTCCTGGTATACAAAAAAAAGAATTTATGATTAGAAGGCGCAATTTAATAGAATCTGTACTGAGTACGAGGAAAGATTTTTACCATGTAATTGTTATACCGTCAGCTGTTAGGCAATATATGTCTGACCATATTCCATATCCGTTTAGACAAAATACGGATTTTTTATATTTTAGTGGATGCCAAGAAACTGATTGTGCTTTGGTTTTATGTGGTAATTCTGTTGATAACTTTACTTCAACTCTATTTCTTAAGCCTTATGATCCTCAGTCTGAGTTATGGAATGGACCTAGTACCAGTAGGTGATTGCAATATAGTTAACAGTTCGTGTAACTGTTTAGAATATTTTGTTTGCAGAAGCTGAGTGTGCACCATTAATTTTTGGTGTTGATGATGGCAAAACATTACCACAGCTTTCAGAATTTATAATGTCTGAACTTAAAGGGCATAGTAATTGTGTTCTATGGTACAATCAAAAGCAAAAAGTCCAGAATATTGTTGATAGGACTGTTAATAATGCTGCTGCAGAAAATTCAATTTATGTGAGTTCATCTTAGGTAATTGACAACTGATCATTATCTTATTCTTTATTATTATTTTCTGTTATTTAATACATTATCATTCATTTAAATTTTGAAGGTTTCTGAATTTTATATACTTAATTTTAATTTTTTTTTGGCAGTTAGATGATAGTTTGGTCGAGCATTGTCACAAATTACGCTTGTATAAGTCATTAGCTGAACAAAGGTTAATGCGTCAAAGTTGTCAAATAGCTTCTAAAGCATTTATTAAAGCAATGATGTCAACAAAACCAGGGTCTACGGAACATGAACTGTATGCTAGACTAGACTATGAATGTCGAATGGGTGGAGCTGAATATCTAGCTTATCCTCCAGTGGTTGCTACTGGAAATAATGCTAATACATTGCATTACATTGACAATAAACAAAAAATCAAGGATGGAGATTTAATTCTTGTGGATGCTGGTGAGATCAAATTATATTCATGTACAATTGATTTTGTTCCATATTATGTTTAGTGTCTATGATATAGTTATAATCTTAAAAACCATAGTTATCATCTTAAGTTTCAATAGTATTAACAACAATTAACCATATGTGATTAATTAGGCTGTGAATATCATGGATACTCGAGTGATATATCTAGGACATGGCCAGCAAATGGATGGTTTTCTGACGCTCAAAAGACATTATATGAAGCTACTCTATGTGTTCAAAAAGAATTGATTGACATGTGTCAAGAACGTCCATCATTAGACACATTGTATGAAGCCATGTGTTTTAAATTAGGAAAAGCCTTGGCAGCAGCCCATGTATTTAAAAAAAGTGTTAATCCTTCAGAATTAAATATGGTAGGCATTTAAAAATTAATATAAAATTATTTAGACTTTTTTGTTACAACAAAATTGTAAGATACTGGAGTAAAATAGGTTATTGACATTTTTAGTTAGCCCGTGCATTGTGCCCTCATCATGTTAGTCATTATTTGGGGATGGATGTACATGATATTGGTACAGTCAAAAAAAGTATTACGACAGAGCCTGGTTTTATCATCACAGTGGAACCAGGTTAGTTGTAATGTTCTAACATTTTTTTTAACTTTCCATAAATTGTATAATGCTGTTTTAAAATTATTTATTTTAGGTGTTTATGTGAGTAAAAATAATATAAGAGTTCATGAAGAATTCCTTGGATTGGGTATACGAATAGAAGATGATGTGTTGATTACTGAAAATAGTATTGAGGTGTTAAGTGAAGATTGTCCTAAAGAAATTGAAGATATTGAAAAGATCATGTCTAATCAATCAAAATGATTTAAGTTGAGTTTGATTGTTTTTAGTTTCTTATATTATGTTGTTGTTATACCTTATTATATTTAAGTCCCTTTCTTTTTTTCTTTTTACTACTTGTTTAATGACAATTATGACGAATTTTTAAAGTAAATGTTGGCTGTGTCCTGTTGAAACAATATTGTGTATAAATTATTGATGTTTATTGTGTTTACATTCTGTTGTACTTTGTTAACCACAGATAATACATGCATTTGTACTATTGTTAAATACAATGTGAGTGTAAACGTGTTTTACTTGTGTTTAAGATTTTTATTCTGAAAAATATAAATATTTTAAACAGTAACTTTTTCTTCAGATATTATTTACTATTATAATTTACCATATAAGAATTTAGAAAATTCTACTATATCATAGTTACAATAAAATAATATTTAATCTAACATACCACGATACAAGTATGTAAAATATTAATTACTATTTGGAGATAAAAAATTGTATATTTATTTTTTTTATGCAACTTATTGATCACCATAACAATTATCAAAAATTGCCTAAATATGTTATTGCTTTGGTTATTATGCTTAAAATATTTACTTATTAAGTGTTATATGTATATTTAACCCGGTTAACCCAAACATCCTAATATGTGATGTCTTGACAGGTTATAATCAGTGGCGTAGTTGGGGAAGTTTGGGGGTTCACTCTCCCACCATTATCAAAATCCCAATTAGCAAATAAATAAGTAATTATAAAAATCATTTTTAATTAAAAAAAATATATATATATACATAATGGTGAATTTTAATGAATACTCTTTAATTAGAAACAGAATATGAATACTTTAGTGATACAATTTTACAAAAATGTGTTTGGTATGTACAGTCGTACAGCAATTACAGACTAGCCATTACAGATAATTAAAAGTCAAACCCCCTCCATAAATAATCTTTACTTACGTTATTGTCCATACTAAAGTTATAAATTAAATATACATAATAGGTAATATTTGATATAGGATATATAATAAGAAAAGCGACTTTATGAAACAAGTACACGTTATAAGGTGCTAATGTGAATATGATTAATATACCTATTTAATATATTACTTAATAGATTTTAATGTATATTGAAATAAATACTTACATACTTTACAAAAATGAATTTGATGATAGTAGGTACCTATATTAATATGGTTAAACTAAAAGTTTTTAAATAGTAATATAAATTATTGTAATTCTTGTCTTGTGGTATTTATAAATTCTTTGTCTGACACCGTTTTAATATTTTTTTATTTAGTATCTATAATAATATAATATGTTTTATTGATTCACTTAAAAAAATATATATCAATGGCATAAACCACTGGACATTCAATGAACTCTGAATTGTGAAGAGCTATTTATCTTACTATTGTTGATTTTATGTGTTATTTTTTTGAAAACAGTAAATAGTTGCTAAAGTAGTAAAAAAAAGATTACTTAGCAAGATAATACATAGACAGAAAAATGAACATTGGACTTGAAGAGGTAATTTTGCATATAATTATAAATATATTTTTTACAGAAAACATCCAAAAACTAAATGTACTTAGCAAATTAACTAAATTAAATTAAACCCTTGGAATTGTTAAAAAAATTCAGATGAACTTAAAAAAATGTTTTGAATTATAATAATTTATTAAAACCTAGGTATTTACAAATTTGAGATATCGATTAAGCTGAAATAGCTTAGGATAATGTAAAAAATTGAACCCATAATATTAAGCCGTTTCTGTATGGGAGAGATTTAAAATTTACATTTTTATTATTCACACAGTTATAAACGAGCGAAATAATAGTAAAAATAATATAAATAATTTACTATATGGCAAACAAAAATAATAAGTGAAGACTCATAGCGAAATTCGAAGAAATTTCAATCGTCGCTTAGAATAAGTATTTTAAAAAAGGTCGGCGTACGTTGATTCATTATTGTCTCATTGGTTTTACAATGCTGTGCGTTTCTTTTTTTTTATTTACTATATAAAATTCTAGATAGACATACTCTCCTTCAATGCAGTAGTACCTTTAATAAAAAAATAAATAAATCGCTCTCGATGTCAAATCAAAAAAAAAGTAATACAGTATACACAATTAAAGTTAAAAAAAAAAGGCAATTTAAAGACAATTCAACAAAAAAGTTAGCCTATAAGTATATATATATTGGTGTAAAGTATGTTTTATGCCTTATTAAAAAGAAAATTGTCAATGAAAAATATAAGATCATACTTGAGTATCTGTGTTTGGTAATTAAAGTTTTATATTAAATTTTAAATATTTATTTCGGAATAATTACAAATGTTGTTTGCGTTATGAATTTCTGTTAATATTGTTAATAGAGGCTGTATTTTATTAAAAATCGTTTAATACAATGATAAATCATAAATATTAATAGGCATATTATATCAATGAAATTAGCAAATGAGGACCACTCTTTCCCAGTGGTTAAAGTGGGGAAAATTTTGGGGGGGACTAACGTTACTAAAAATTAAGGAGCGTTCCCCAGTTCTCCATCCAAAATCTATATATAACCAAATTTTTTTAAGAAACCTATACTAGGTATGCACCTATAATTTGATTTTTTTTATACACCAATGTTCATAAAAAGTTTATGTTAATATAGTATGTAATATCAAATTTTCTCCTATGAAAAATGATTTTAAATATATAATGCCTGCTAAGTTAAAATGAAATTGCAAATCATTGCCCAAAATTAAAAAAAAAAATACATTTACATTTTAGTTTTAATCATTTCATTAAAAAAACAATTTATAATAAATAATATCACTATTCATATTCTTTCAGTTTAATATTTTATTTAATTCATAATTATTATATCACATGAAATCGCGTGAGTGTATGGATAATACACTGCACTTTTAATCTATTCTGTGACACTACTACACAATAATTTATTATTTAAAAATCGCTTATCGCACTAAACTTAACCATCTTTATAACGTGGAGATTATTCGAGCGAAATAAAATGCGTTTAAATTCGATGTTTAATCAATGTGTGTGTGCGCGTAAGTAATTTAATAAATTATTGAAATTAACATGCAACATATTATTAAATTCACAATAAATGTATTTTTTAAGCGTCCCCCCAGACTTTGGAGACTTAAATTAAAGGGGAAGCATAATCTTACCGTAAATATGAAGGGGTACTCCGTCCTCCTCCACCCCCTCACTTTAACCACTGCTCTTTCCTCATTAGGTATATAAATTCAGTTGTAAATATTAATTTTTAAGATAGCAAATGTTGCTTTATCACTTTATGTGATTCCATATTTACTTGAGCGCAAGTCCGTTTTTGTAATAAAAATAAAAATAAAATATATAAAATAATATTATCTTCTGAAATCGTATTTCTATAGCCATGAATTATATTTGCCTTCCTATAAAAAATGAACCATCGACTAGCATATTTTATTTATTCGATTTTCATAATATTTAAGTTATTCATCGTTGCATGGAATAAATCTTGGCGTTATTAATATTTTTATTTACCTACCTACTAGATAGATATTTGACGTTACTTATTTATTTTTTCTACACTATACGAGTTTTATTCTTATGTCTGTCGTATACTGATAGGTATCTATGTCAAGTAAAAAGTACCATTTAAATTAAGATGTATTATAATTTACATTATCTTTACCCTGTTAAATATTGACTTTACCGGTTTAAAAATAATTGAGTAATAATGGTTTAGCTACGAAGCAAAGAATGCATATTTAATATTTATTTAGTTGGTATTTAAAATTCACTTTACTCGGTGATTTAATGAGATTTATAGCAAAACATAATAAATATCATTCAGGGACCTATGTAAAACCCATTAAGAAAATAACATTCCATTTGGTCAATAAGTAGCACAGCACACTGAGCCAATGTCGCATATTTTTTATGAACATATTTTACGTTTAAATCAAATACAAGGTAGTTGCACATCCTTGAATAATATAATTAGTACAATGAGTATACAACTATGGGGTAAGCAGCAGGAGTTATATCGTATTAATATTGTTTCTTATGCATTTTCGAAGTATAAGATAGAAAACGTTTCTCATAGTTAAAAATTAAAATTATCCCAATGACAAAATATTCTCAACCTTGTTAGTAAAAAAAAATATATTATTACAATTTTGACTAATTAGTCCAGTTTAAATTTGAAAAATCATTTGTTGACTGGTTGTATACGTCAATTCATTTTTAGACGTATAGGTTTACCATTATAATATATCTATACCAATACACACATTATTTTGGACTAGACTACCAGAAATGCCTATAACTATCTGTAGCAAATTAGACACCCAACATAAATAATTTAATACGTAACATATTTATATATTATGTAGTCACTAGTCACAGCTCAGTAGATAGTAAATTGCATATGTTATCCGTACAGCGAGCATGATAAGTTCGCCTGGTTACACAATATACATATACGCACAAAAATATACGACCGAGAAAAAAAATGTGGAGTAACCATTTGTTTGAGTATAAGTTTATTATGGACATTTATGATTGACTGCAGACATATTGAATACGAAAAACATTAAATTCAGATGGGGCACACTTTTATGTTCAATAACTCTCTTCGTCTTCCATATTTGCGCGCGTACGAGATATGAAAAGATAGCTTTTACACTTTTTGTATATGATTTACAATTGTATTGTTTTAGTTTATCATTATTAGTAATAGTTAATAGTTAGTAGTTCTTCATTTATTTTTCATGCCTCATACTATGTTTTTATTCTATATTTTCCTTCTGCAATACCTAATCAACAATATTTTAATATATTTCGTAATACTTTTGTGGTCTTAGCTTATTTTCTACACTGCAGACGGTCATCTAAAATTATATAAATGTTAGAATATAATATATTTGCAATATATTTATAGATTTTTATGCATTTGTTATAATAAAAGTCTGAATAAATGTTGTAATATTTTACTGTTTTTGAAAATTGTTTTTTATGAATACCTATATATAAAAAAAGAAACACAATTACGCTCTAACATTTCTTTAACTCATACCTATATATATATATGCATACATGCGTTTTTCTGTATACATATGGATATATGATATAGGTATGTAGTGAATACATTGTATGTGTTTATAATAATCCGTGTGTATATATTTTCGACGGCGTAGTAAAACTTGGAAGCATATTTGTTTATTGAAAAATTATAATTTTAAAATTTAAAAAAATACAAATTATTATGTAATTATTATTATATTTAACATAATTGGCACTTATCTGTATTGAGTATTTCAATAATAATTATGAATTTGAAAATAATGTTGTGTAGCACTGACGATTGGAAAGTTAAGTACCTATTTTAAGAAAAAGATTTTAACGATATTACATAATATATCAAACCAGTTAAAAATATTATTTATTATTGAATTTAAGTAAACAATTTCCTATTACCTTTTTTTTTTGTACGTTGTTATATTGCATTTGGATTTGCGTTGCTACATTAACAAGGATGTGTAGAATAAAAATTATCATATACCTATACGATTTCATTTCCATTGAATTTGTTGAGGTGTGAGCAACACAAAAGCACATTCATGATTCATCGATATTAAAAGTATAAACGGTTTTCTTTATTTATTAATATTATAATAACTATACAAATGTATAGGTATAACTGTATAAGTACTATTTTGTAATTAGGTAAGTAAGGTAAGTTATAGATTTTTATTTGTAATCTATATTATATTTAAATTTATTTAACCAAAAAACAAAAAAAAAAAAAATTTGAAAATCAAAAAATCGAAAATGTTTGTAAATTAGATAATGTTAACAGAGTAAATATTCGTTACAAATTATATCAATATTTAGTACATTACTTTAAAAATACTCTAGATACCTACAATCTACATTGTGTATTTTTATATAGATACATATAGAGTCATATATTAATGTGTATTTAATATTTATCCGTTTACCTTGTAAGAAAGCTGTAAAAATAGCCTAAATAATCAAAACGTAATCCATAATTTGTTAATTGGCATTAAACATAATATACATTGTAATATTATTCATTACTTTTTAAACTTGACTCTTGTGTTTTTTTTAAGCTAATAATTAAAGTTTAAATTGTTTTCTTATATAAATCTATAATACTATGTTAGTGTCTATGGTCTATACTTCACTGTATAGACTATAGGTACATGTCTATCTGAAAGTTTGTGTTAGAACTGAAATAAATAACTATAATTTTATTTCCAATCAAATTTTTTTTTAAATTTTAGATTACTAGGTGTACATGTTTAAGTTTTTGATCGAACTTAAATTGTATAGCAATTTGTGTGGGTGTTTATAAAAGTCTATAATATGGTTTGGAAATACATTTATTTTTTATGCACGTTATTCATTACTTTATCGCAATATATTATCTCGAATATTGAATTAATAATATAAATAATATTGTTTTATTTAATGTAGGTAAGTAAAAATGGTAAAATGATTTTATCGTAGCGTTTTGCACTATATAAAATCTATATAGCTATAACATGTAAAAGGTATAGTTTATTTATATTGGCGCAACTATAGAGATTATATATGGGGGTGGTGAGGTGCTAATATTTTATAATTATTATAAGTTTATTAGAGGGTTGTCTTCTCAAATAGTAAAATGTTGATGTGTATTCACTAATCTGGGTACCTACTGTTTTTTCAGACTATATAAAATACATGTTTGAAACTGGCTAAAACTTATTTTATTTTTAAAAATAATTTAACATTACCATAGTAGTTATATAGTAGTATATATAGTTCATTAGTCGCAACTCGCAAAGCTTTACATGCAAAGAGAATCTCATTTTTCATAAGGTAAATAAAATTTAAAAATTAAAAAAAAATGATGTTTCTTACTTGCGGTAAAAATTAGTGAATTGCCTACACTCCATGTATAATAAAAAATTAAAACTCAACCAAAATATTTAATCGTGATTTACTCGTTATAAACAATTAAAGAATACAGAGCTACAGTGATGTTTCTTATTTATAAAATACAATTTTTTTTTGTTTGTCATACTATTATACTATTATTATTATTATATAGGTCCTTTGGGTTATTCTACGGTATTTCTATATATTATAATTTTTTCTACGAATATCGAATATTATAGAATACCGTATTACATTATAGTGAGACGAAAGTGCCGAAATCGCTTCGAATAATTATACATAGGTAACGTAGGTACAACTGCATGTTTTCGTGTTTCCGTTGCCGTCGGTTCGGTATAATATTATAATGATGGTATAATATATTATGTTACTCGACTTTAATGGTATATATTTTGCGTATAAAGAGACAAGACGTAGGTATCCACCTACACACAATAATAACTCTAATATTATAAAACACAACAACATTATACGAAAAAAAAACGTTTGTGTGTTGTGTGCGTTCGCCGCGGTAATATGACTCGTCGGGTTTTTTACATTATAACATCCGTGCCCCGTAATATAGAATATTATACGCGATAAAAATATAATATTATATTATACTCCGATGGATAGCGTATATGAAAAAAAAACCTAACGAAAACGCGCGAGAAACATCTCAAATCCCAATCGTAGCGTAAACCGGTCGTCGTATACCCGAGGAGAGTCGCCGGGCGCGCATTTTTCCCTCGGACGACGAGTGGCGACGACCTGCGTTTTCAGCCTCGGACGTAATATTATATATATAGGTGGTAGGTATAGGTATACTTCTATATCGGATAGGCTATAATAATATTATTATGTGCACATTAACAAGCACGTTTACAACAATATAATATAAATTATATACATGATATATCGGTTATAACTTATTACAGATGACTTGATTTTTGGTGGTGGAAGTTCTTTGCGGTCGCGCTCTACACGTTTTACGTATTTATTATTACATATTATTTTGTTTTTATACACACACAATATTTATACACATCTGTGTGTCTGTGTGTGCTAGTGTATATTATACGCGTTATATATTACCTTACTGTGTGTGTTTTTTTTTTCTCCTCAATGACCCGCGACCGCCGCCACCACAAAAACCGGTGTGTCTGCGCGTATTCGCTCAAGTCTGGTTTCCGTCGCGTTACGTGCAGCACGCGCGCTCGCCCAGGTAATATTATTATTATCGTGTGATCGCGTCCGTCGTCGTTCCGTTTTGCACGTGTCGCGCGCGCCGCTGGTCCACTGCAGCTGCAGGTGTGCATTAACTTAGTGCACTTTTGGCCGTTACAACACATTGCGCACGACAACGATAAACAGTAAATGAATACACCTATTATTCGTAATCGCAATGTTTTACAATAAAATAACATTTATATTAATATGCTATAATCATGCTGCCGGCCGTCAGGTAAAAACGTCGTTCGTTCACGGGGGCGCGTCTTTGAGATCCTTCGTCCGCGAAATCTTTCGTCTACATGATATACTGACACCATAACCGCGGTTACCGTTTGCCCCGACGGTATTGCGGCCGTATTCCATATCATGTCGTCCGCGGAAAGTCTGCTGCTGTCCCGCGACAGTCGTTGATATTAAATTTTGTCGATGTACCTTCGTTTCTCGCTGGTCCTACCGCGCGTTGTATACTACGGAGTCGAGTCGAATACGTTTATATTGTGCACGTCTGTTAAGGCTGATTTTCAGGGGTGTACACGGTTTTGGTTTGTCTGGATAGGATCCGTCTCAATAACGCGCGTACACTAGATATAAGTGATCAGAACAGTTTAAGGCTTGAGCAGCTGGGGTACTGTTTAAAAATGGACGAAAAAACGATCCGTGCTTTACAAAAATGTGATCCGAGTAAGCCATCAATCCAGGTCTGTTGGGCGCCTAAATGCTTTAAAAGTGAGATTTCGATCAATGACGAATATTGCAGGATCTGCAGGATTTACTAATTTTACAGACTTATGATGAGGTACAGCGAATTGTTGACGGTCAATGACGGATGAGGTTTTTCAGTTTTTTGTTTGTAATTTGTGTTTTTATTTACTTTCATGCTTTTTCCAATATTTCTTTTCCAGTTTGTTTCTTAGTATATTAATTGTCTTCATACATGTTGGTAGATACTCGATTGTTGTCTGCTTGAACATTAAAACTCACCCAACTATATAATTAAATACTATTGGTCGATCTAAGTAATTAAAACCCTAAATTAATTTTTTAAATAGACTACCTACTTTTGAATTGTAATAATGTATTGTAGTTTTCTTATAAGAACCATTTTTCGAAATGGTCATTAAAAAAAATAGTTATTTACTGAGAGAAAAGACGAGAGACTGTAAAAGTGAATACATTAATATCATGGTGTTATACAGTAAATAAGTCGATCAAACGTAAATATATATATATATATATATATATATAAATATATAATATATATAACGCGATAAATCCGATTGCAAAACTAATTTATTTACTTTACTTACTTTATTAGTGTAGTGCTAACTAGATGCTTTGGGAGAATTATATTTAGTGCTTCTATTCAAAATGATATTTAATATAATTTCAATAGGGAAGCAAATTTTAACTTTATGATTGCGAATAACCCTTTATTGTGGCAATACAAATCCTTACATTATCCATTTTACAATTTTGTATGATCAAAAAAATTAATCAGGTAACACTCTTATTTTTAAATATCTAAAAATAATCATGTTTTTTAAATCACTATAATATTTTTAATATATTATATAGGTACCTATTAATATTTCTAGAAAAATATTATTTTTTTAAATTTAATGATTTTCTTTTCTAAATTAAAAAATAGGTACATTATATTACTTATTAATTGTACACTGTTTTTAAAATCAGTCTTTTAGTCTCCAAATGTTATTTTTATTTAAAATTGTTTAAAACTACTAACTTACGAACATAATTTTACAATCAGTTATGGTAATTTTGTTTTTAATAAGTTCGCATTAAAAAAAAAAAAAAAAATGTAACTAATACTTTAATCGTTAATTTATTATTTTTTAGTAAGAATTTCTTGATAAATTAGTGAAGTTGTAAATTATTGAATAGTTTAAAAAATTGTACTAAAGTGTTGTGTGCCATATGTATTTAGCTCTGTGTTTGTATACAAGCAGTTATATAAACTATCGAATAATATGTACCTACACTAGCGATTTAAATACAATAGTTACCTATTAAATTGAATAAAAACTAAAAAATGATAAATTGTATCATTTTAACCAAAAAAGTATTTGTGATGTCACAAAAATAATTAAATAATGCGTAATGTTTTGTAATTTATGTTCTGACGTTTTATAAAATTACTGTAAATCAAAATAATGTTTACTTATATCACACTTTAAAAAATTAAAATTTTGTAAAAATATATTTTGAAAATAGCATTAATAGAACCTTCATTAAATGTATAGATTTTTAGTTTTTACAGCTATCTATAATAGTTGAATGGTGTGAAATTTAACATTCGTGGTCATAATTAATCACAAGAAATATTTTTTTCTCTTTTATTACAGGCGTTTTCTTCTAACTCTAAAATATACTCAATTACGGTGAATTATTAATAACAATATTTCGTTAGGATCGTATTAATTAATAAGCAATCAAATTAAATGTTAACTATTGAGAAGAAATTAGAAGTGTACGCGATTTACTTGTTTGTCATACAATTTATAACTATCACTTTTTGGCGGACTTGTGAAAAAAAAAAAAGAAAAAATGTTTTAAAAGTGTATTTCAGGATAAAAATGTTAAATTACGACTAAACGTGATCTTGTCGAACATTCGACTTGGTTTTAATATTTTGTTGATTTAATGTTTGAATAATTATGTAATATTGTCTAAAATATAAAGTTAGTTCATGATAATCGATAAGTCCTCTGAAGTTCGCACCATAGATACTGTCGTAGCTTACAATTCACAGTGATAGAGAGGTGTATAAACGATTATTTTAGGACATTCATAACAGATATTTTAGGCAATTGACTAAATCACTGAATATTTAGTTTTCTTTACGATTTTCGTAGAAATTTGATTGAGATATTTTCAGCTAAGAAAGTAAGAACGATGTCTAATATAAAAATATTCTACTTACGATCTGCAATCGACCGAAACGGATTATCATAAATTCATAACTATAGTTTTATAATATATTTTCACCGAAAAATTAAGTGGAGCGACGAATGAATACTTAGGTATTTATTATCTAATATATTTTATATACAAATATTTGATATGTATTGCATTAAAACTTTTTATGGTTCAGTCGTTACTCGTTTGTCGATCACGTATGTCTCAGCCAAGGATTACCTCCGGGCCAACGCATATAAATGTCTCAAATTTCGTACTGTAAACCAATATAATGCAACTAAAAATTAGTGAAAGCCCGAAGCTTGGGACCGGTTTCAAAATCACTTTTGAAAAGTTATTATTGAAAATAATATCAATAATAGAAATCAAAACTGGTAGGCATTAAAAATAAATTAAATAGTTAAAAATATGAAATCCAAAATTGAAACTATCATTTTTATTAAAAATTTTGGTATACATCAATATGTGATAATTCACATATTATACTTAAAATTTAAAATAATTAATAATTCTATAAACTAATTTACCATGTTTCTAATTGAACACCGACCAATTTCCTCTCTCGTCGATTTTATTGTATTGTTATTATAATAAAATATTATAATATACCCAATACCCATAGATATTTTATAAACATGCGATATCGTGTTTCGTACTAAAATTATATAAAATACAATATCAGTAATATTAATAATATTGTATTTTAATGTGCACCAGTTTGCAGGACGATAAAAATAACCAATATAATATATCTGTACCTAGCGTATTTACAGGGGACGACAGTAGAGAGATATAAATTCCATTTATACTCTTTTTATTTAGTTTTAGGGCAGTTATTTGATCTATTTTAATAATAAGTTATTTCTATAAATTATATATTTTTGTTGCTTGATGTAGATAAAAAGAGAAATTGAGATTTAAAGTTAAACAATTTAAAGAATTAACAAATATAGATTTTTTGTTTAATACATTTCAAATACATCAAACATATTATAATTTAAGTGCATACCATATTATTGAAAATATTAAAGGAACTGATTTTTAATGAAAAAAAAAATTGATATTATTTTTAGGTTTAGGATTTTGAGTTACATTAATCACATACAACGTACTAGAAAATTTTTATTGTATCGGTACTATATTTTATTTATTGATGATAAATTTTACTTCATGTTGGCTTTTAAAAATAAAAGGTTTTTGTGAATTTAAATGGATATCGTTATTTTTGGAGAAGGCATTTTTACAAAACGATATATTGTAACAAATCCTGAGCCCTCTTGCTCACACGCCCGGTGATGCGCGCGCTCAGGTGGGTACACGACACGCGCCGCACAAGCGCACCGACACTTATACGCACCGTGGAGCGTGTTTACAATAACAATACCGAATAATGGTATTATATGTATACAATATATATAATATTATTATAATATAATATAACATCGGTATTTTCGTTGTTGTCGGTTTATTATTATTTTAACTCCGAGTCCTTGATTTCCTGCGAGCACACGCGG
Source organism: Aphis craccivora (assembly GCA_009835225.1). Lineage (NCBI taxonomy): Eukaryota > Metazoa > Arthropoda > Insecta > Hemiptera > Aphididae > Aphis > Aphis craccivora. Next base: position 56,025 of record VUJU01000029.1, read on the forward strand.
AGTACGTTCCTTGAACTAAATTTTCTCGCACGCATACATAGGTAATGCCCACACACACACGGGACACGGTTTACCTAGTAACCTATACAATACTTATTATGTTTACCATACGTGTGAATGATTATGTACGCATGGCGCATATAGGTGTAAGTACGGACGTGTGTGTGTACAGTCGACCGTCACTCCTATACCCTCGGCGTCATCGCAACTGCTGACGATCGCGACCGACGTCGATTTTGCGATATAATAAATATATTGTAATTTGTATTTAAACAATATTATTATTATTATCATCACAGCGACAATAATCATACATAAATAATTCTAATATCGCAATCGTGCGCGAGTTTTTTCCACCCACAATTTATTATTATTATTATCGATTGTATATCATCCGCGACTGTATTCCGGTCGGTATTTGCAGCACAGTTTACCGCCGACGGTGTCGAGATAATCGTAATATTAATTCTCTACGATCCGATCGTGCGGTTTCGTCGCTGGTGCAATACGAAGGTACACGGTCGTCTTACAAGTTACCCCGGAACTAAAATTAATATTACCTAAGTCTTTTGCTAAACGTATTTCATAATATTATTATCATCCATTGCAATTATATTTTTCATAATATACTGTTTATATTATTATCGTTACTAATTTTTATCTATTTGTTGGTATTAGCCAGTCTTATACTCGTTACTAGATGGAATCGAAGATCGTGCAGCATCGTCGTGCGTAATCGATCGGGTCCCCCGTCATGGCTAACAACACAGATAAATGGGCTGAAGAACAGGAGCCCAACTCGTTTCTCTTGGGCGAAGACCGCAGCGTGCAGCCAGGATTCGTCAGGCAGAATCGTCGACAATCCGGTAAGACGCCTTTAAGATATTATTATTATCATCATCAGGGTTTGCACGGTACTCGATATTATATTTTTTTTTGGAGATGGGGGTTTTAAAACCCTTATATAATTGTTTATCCTGAGACCTGAGTGTTCCATATCAGTGGAAATTTGTAGTAATTTAACATTATAGTGAGCCCCTGCCGTTATCAATATACTTTGTGAAAAAAAAATAATGAATAACCATTCATTGAAAAAGAACTTACAATAAAACAGTATAGAGCGTAGACATTAACATGGTACTCGATGAATTTAATTTAATGCCATTGAAAATTTATGAATTTCTCTATAATTATTTTTTTTTAAGTTAAAATGTTGATTATTTTTAAATTATGTTGCTATCTATCTGTTTAGTTATTAAACCAAATTTATTACATTGTAATGATTTTTTATTACCATGTAATAGAATTATAATAATAAAAAACGAATTTTTAATTATTACGAGTATTTATATTATGTAACTGTTGTTCTTATTTATTACAATTTTTTTTTATTTACATTTAAAATCTTAAAAGTTACTACAGTTTTTAATTTATAAGCAAATTGGATGCGAAATATATATTGAAAAATTTGTTACCTATAGTATTGGGGTGGACGAAAAATTGAAGTTTGCACTAGCCAATTACTATTAGGACATTTAGTACAATCATCTATTTACTCGTATTTATTTTTAAAAGTAGTTTGCACTTATGGATCTTGTGGTCCCAAATGTAATAACTTATAATATTATATTAGACTATGAATTCAATAATATAAGATTATAACACAGACTTCATTGTTGATAAAAATTATTAAATACAGTAGACATAATGTTTTTAGTTTTTACAGTTCCATTTTAGAACAATATAAACACTCTTTAAAGTTAAATATTCAAGTATTGAACTTATCTTAAAATAAAGAAAAGACAATACTGTGTAATTTTCATAATAGGTTTATCTATAATAATTATTTTAGGTTTTTATTATTATATATTGTGTTAGTTGTATTGTATTGGGTTGTCTTGTTTTTAAAAATTATTTAAAAAGTGCCTAAGTTAGTGCCATAATAAATTCTGTTTTTACTGTTTTTAACGTCGATTTTAGTATTTATTTTTATGTCTAGTATATAAAAACCATATTATATGTATTTATGTATTTAAATATTTTAAGAGCATTCTTGACATTATATCTATTATAGTTATGGATTTTAATTCCCATGTAGGTAATTGTTCTGGATTAATCATTTTAAAGGACTTACATGATATAATATACTATATGCTATAAAAATGCAACGTTATAAAAAAGTGAAAATCTAAATAAATTTAACTTGTATGTATCCATAAAGTAATATACTTTACAAATACATATATACATATACTGTTTGTCTAGGGTTAGAAAAATAACTACAATAAATTATTTAATAATCGTAGTAAATACATTTTAAACTATCAACATTCAATTGATGATGTGTCACGTAAAAATATTGTGAAAGGTTCTTAAGATATTATCTAAGAAGTGTGTTTGAACAAAAAAAATACCATAAGTAAAATATTTTCATTCAGATCCAATTAATTTAGGCATTGTCCCAACTAGTCAATTCGTGTGCTTTTAAAATGATGAATTTATTAGAAAGTAAATATTTCCAACATAATATATTATAAAACTATGCATCATCTATTTATTTATTCTAATCGCACAGCATACTTAATTCTTATGCTACCAAGAAAATAATATATTCGAGTGAAATATTAGTATCTATAGTTACGCCAGCTAATATTATTTAGCTTACGATTTATTGAGATTCTATATTACATCTAATTATCTAATAGACTTGTGTTGTACAGTTATGATATATTGTATTTTCTAGACAACAAATCATAATTATTTATAATATAATTCCGAGTCGTTAGTGCATTTATACACGCACAGAACGACAAGGATAAACGTATTAAACACCTTAAATCATATGGCACGTTGCGTCTTTTTCGCTACCAAACACTTGATGTATGGTGAAGTTTGAGTATTATATGCGTATTGTTGCGCTTACTTTTCAAAATAAATTTCACTTCAACTTAATGAGCATCTATATTCCAAGAAGTATAAGAGTTATTTCCCGGAACTCGATGAATTGATGATTGCTTATAGGGATCCAATGTACCCACGTGTGATACACGATTCGATTACATTATGGTGCATAATAATATACCTACCAATAAATAATAACTTGTCTCCTCCTTCACCGTTATGATTGATTAAAGTTCCTATGGGTGTACGTTGTAAATACCGTAGTACAATGAGATTGTAGGCACTATGAACATGGTATTCTTCTGGCACGGGGGCAAACCGGTTGCGTATTAGTTGTTCATATTATTTTCAAACGGTATTAATTATTAAGGCGCGCTTCCAGAAATAATGAATAATTGTATTTAAATTTTGAGTGTAGGTAGGCAGAGGCCGCAGACCATCGATAAACTACCCTAAGGATAATTTTCAGCACTATAAACCTGTTGGCTATAATCTATAATATAACATGATACTCAAACCGACTCTCGATTGAGGATCGGATCGTGAATTCGCGACCAACCGTTGTAGCTGTGCAGTCATTAGATTGTTTCACAGACATCTATAATACAGATACACTGATTACAGACATTTTGTCGATTTTTAGTCACTCAGATAATCAAATCCTAAACCATATAAACGTTTATTATTAATGTTACCTATGTCGAGTTACAATGCGTTTTGAAATTCGAATTATTCGAATTAAATATCAATTTAAATATATTGAATGACTTTGCGTTTGATTTCTATTGTTTTTAAGCATAAATATCAAGTTTGTTGTTTTCAATCGGCCTACATGTAACCTTGTACATTTACTCATTGTTAATAAATGTATTATTTTAATCTAAGGTAACCAATACCAATTTAACGAAAATCTATAGCTTAGCCGTATAAACAAGTGGATACAAAAACGATTTTTTTCTTTTTGAATTGGCCTACATTGAGTAACTTTTCGGGACCTTTAAATTCGTTCTGTGACCTTAGTGTTCCGTAAATAATAGTTATCACTTATATCAGCTATGACCATTAATGTATTATACGTTAATCTACTAGGTATGTCCATTAATTTCTCCTAAACAATAAAGAAATAAAAATAATGCAAACCTGTGTTTTTTGAAAACATTAATTTATGCTCACGTTGTATTATAATTATACTTATACTCCATGATTGTCTTGAAAAGGAATTTTCGTTTTCTTTTACTAGATTTATACGAGATAAACTTATTTTTCTTAAGCTACTTAATAAGTAATAATAATATACTATAATATAACTTATTATAGTAAAGCTTATGTTCCTAACGTAACAAATGCATTTTACTCGTAATAACTATTGTTGAAAATATATGTTAGTTAACGATTTAATATTAAAAATACGATTTTTATTTATTAAATTTAAATATTTTATATTTTAAATATAAGAAATAGTTATATTTCCTGTTTATGAAAAATATAATAAATTAACATTTAATAATTAGAAAACACATTTTACATAAAATATAAGTAATTAGATTTTTCGATAAGGTATTAAATTATAAATTTATTTATACGTAAAAAAAATAGTTATTATATATTTGATTATTAATTATATTTGTTAATCAATGTTAATTATATATTTATATTTTATATATTATAATATTTAAAGAATAAGTTTTGAAAAATATACGTTTTTTATATTATTTATTAATAGCTATTTTCTAGGCGAAATATTGGAATTAGAACTATATATTGTTTCGTGATTATCGATCGTGATCATAAATCTTGACACCCTTAAGGTTACGTCTATAAATTGAAACGACCGTTAATTTCGGATACTGGCCATGAACATGGCAGTGCAATTCAACCCGATGATGAGACACTTCGAGCGGAACCAACGAACATGGTATCGTTTGGATTATTCCTGTCCTTGACATTGATCTCTTAATAGCGACAAAGGTCACCGTAGAAGATCTATTAAAATAAAACCGCAATATTAATTTAACGTTTTTATTTGGATTGATTTTTTTTTATTTATTATGATGTATAATTTACGAGCACACGGCACACGGGTATAATATAATAGTTGTAAAAGCCAACTAAAAACGTATAATACTATATTATAGGTGTACATTCTATATCACAATTGTGCACTTATAACCACACATTTATACGACCTTAATCGGTATGATATGAAAATTATATTATACACTATACACGTTTCGTTCCTTTTATACCTACCTGATGGCTACCTATCCTTATATACGCCTCTCGACGTAGTAAAGTTTTAATTGAAAATTATATTGAACCTTACGAACACAATATTATATTTATATATCATTTCGTTATGTAAATCGCCGGACAATAGTGTATAAATCGCACGTGGAATTGGACGTAATCCAAACAGGAAGCGATCACCCACACTATCGTTGTACGATATGGATGATGTTGGTAATTAATACGAAAATAAAATATATACCTATATATAGTAAATATAAATTATATGTGTGCGTGCGTGTACCATCACGTACGGAATTTTGATGATTTATCCGGCATGTAATATTTGTATTAAAGCCGTCGCAGATGGAAGCACATTTTTAGTCGCCTGGTAGTAGTATAATATGTGTATAACATGATATAGAACATATCGCATTGAATTCGATGAAGATTTTCGCTAAATAAAGGATTGTTTATATGGCTGCACAGCCCACGTCGCGTGACGTATTTCGTTAATACCTACCTATATAAATACCTAAAATCTAAATAGGTATTAATAAGAAGTTTAAGGGTACAATGTATTAAAATACCATTTTTTACCATTTTTCTTAAACGTATGGGTAGTTAGGTATATTATATACCTCTTATCGTCAAGTAATAATATTAATAACAATTAAATATATGTGTCTCGTGAGTCGCTTAATGTATATATATATATTATATATATTATACACTCATCGATGTATGAGTGTATAAATATTATATAATGTGTCATAAAAATTCTCGAGTGAATATTATATTGTAAATATATATACAGGATTATTACAATAAAGAGGCTTTAGTGCTGTCTTCACGGGTTTTACGATTACGATAATATACATAAATTTTTGTGTATCGTTTTGTACAACCTATTGGTTAATATGACCAAATTACGTGGTTCCTTTGATATCGCATTAAGCAATGTTTATTGTATAATATAGTGCATATTATTTATTTATTTTTGGTTTCGGCTCCGCGACCTGGACGTCCTTGACTGAGAAGTCACGATTTTACTTGCAATGATCCTATATAATATGTCGTTTATAAGCGTGTTGAGCACGCGGTGTTCACGAATTTTGTGTTTTATGTTTTATATGTTTTCTATTATTTTTATAATAATTAATTAGCGTGAAATCGCTGCAGCGACAATACCTACGTTATAGGTACCCACGTGAGTAGACGACTGCACGACTGTGTGTGGGCCGTTCGAGATCCGAGTGTGTGTAATTGGGGAAATTAAATTAAAAAGTACCTATTTAGAAATCTTCACGTTTCGGTTGTTGGTAAAAAATATGTTTAGTGTAGTAATATTGTAACTCATAAAAGTGATACAAGTAGTTGGTAGTATTTATAATGTATTTGTATAAATTACTTATAAACAAATATTGAATTGTCAGTCTTAAAAATATACTAAGTTCAGATTTTTTATGATGTGTTAAACTCTTGTGAAAGTCATATTTTTAGTTTTAAGAGCTTTTAGAAGGACGTGTTATTATTTTAATTGGTGTCGTTATTTTAGTACCTACCTATCAATATGATATATTCAGTTAAAGACGTATTTATTTGCTTATTGTTGTACTTAATGATTATTCCTGTGAAGAAATTTTATGTCGTCATCAAAGTCAGTAATACTAACGTATCTTTAATGCCCACAATCTGCATTACTTTGAAAATAAATATACTCGAGTTTTTAAGCTAAATTTAAAAATTTTAAATCAGTAAACCAATAAGTTATAGTTTCCAATTTAAATCGATCATTATTGATATTGATGATATTTTATTATTTAATATAAATCAACAAATTGAATAAAAATCGTAATTATTACATATTATATTGAATAAATCAAATTACATAACATAAGTGTCTAAAAATGTCATTCTAAAACTTGTATTAAATTTAAATGGATGATAATCGAGAGTTCATAATTACATACGGGTAGTAGGTACTCTTTCTTTGACGCAACTAATCTTTGGGGCCTTGGAGGTATTTATGATAATAATAATAATGTAGCTTTGCTTAAATACATGAATTATAACTCTGGGTTGGTGATGTACATTTTTAAGATTAAAGAACAAACATTTGCTTTTTATTAACACGAAAGCTGTAGGTTCATTAATATAATATTGTTTCATAAGAGTATCCACGAGAATACAATTGACGTAGGTATATGTAGTGTATACTTATTTTTAATCTTTAACGATTTTGGTGTTCAATATTTTTTCAATCGTTTGTAATGTGAAACGCCTATACCTTTATTAGATAAGGCATGGGTTTCTAAAGCTGTTATTTATTTTAGAGATTCTCTATAATACGTAATAATTTCAAAAAACAACTGAACTGCCTGTACTTATACAAATTAAAAATATTTTTATGATATTGTGTCAGAGAAATTTGATCATTTATTTTATTTTCACTTAGGTAGTTGGGACATAAAATTTATTTAAGATTATTCTCAAGAATTTAGGTTATGGTGGTAAATTGTAATAATATTGATAACTGTATAGGTACTTATTGAGTTTTGTTTTTTTCCAATAGTTTCCAAAAGAGTTTTATGGTTACAACTTATAATTTAACGAGTTTCTTATAGGCAAACGTGACGATAATTTGACCTACTATAGTATTAATTTAACAGTATTTTTGAATTAGCAAACTATGTATTACTGTGACAGAAATTTTTGCTATGAACGACTAGTGATACTACCACCGATAATTAGAGTTATTATGATATACCTATTTATATAAATAGTCTGAAACAAAATATTTTAATATACACTCATATTTTTACATCAAATTAATCTCGGTAATATTAAATATATTATATTATATTAATAATAATATTTGTTTTTAATCTTAGCTATTTAAATATTTTTCTTCTAGTATAAATAAAAAAATAATCTTCATATCAAAAATGTTAAACTTGAAAGTTTCAGTTTCCTTTGTTTGAAAATTATGTGCAAACTATTAAAAACAATGTATAAATAAATCAGTAAATTTTAATTTATGTTCAGTAATAATAAACGCAATTTAAAAATGAAATAAATCAAATGATATAAAAAATAGACTTTAAAAGTGGTAATATACATTATGTTTACAATTAATGACCACCGGTCGTATATTAACAGTGAATATAATACAATTATGACAGGTAGACAGTGATTAAATGTCATGAAAACATATTTAGTGATGCTACCTGCTAGTTCTGTTATTAATCGATAATTTGAAAAATGAAAAGATAGAATTAATTAATAAAAAACATTTTGATTTGTTTATTTTGCATTAGCAGGGGTCTCCAACTTTTTTTTTACGGCTGGCCAAATTTGATATACGGTTTGACATCGTGGGCCAACAATTTAAGAAATGTGTTGTCTAAAAAAAAAAAATGTTGTCTATCTAGGAATAGATAGGTTATGATATTGAGAAATAAATAAGAATAAGATTTATTTAAAGAATTTATGTTTATTTATACCATCTTTTTATTTTATAATTCAAAATTTGTTTTATATTTCAAAACATTAATTAGCTTGGTGGGCCGATGTAAAAAGCTTGGTGGGTCGTAGGTTGGAGACCCTTGGGGAATTAGTGTTTATTAAAACGTAATAGATATATGTAAACTTGCAACGTATCAATATTTTGGATGATTGCTTATTATTTTTAGTAAAAATTTTTTTTTTTACTTCTTTTCTTATGATATACACGTATTATATAGAAAAGTATTATTTTAGTTTAATTTTAAATATTTATGTGTAAAACAATATTAATTAAAAAGCCAAAGCAACAAGTCTTCTTTAAAAATGTATTTCGATGATGTTAATAAATTGTCTTATAAATAAATCAATTTAAAATAATAATTTTTTTAATTTAGGTAAATTATTTAAAACAACTGACGTATTTTAAGTTTATAACAGCACATTTTATCAGTATTTATATACACCTGGACAAATTTTAACTAGTAGTGGTTATAAGTTATAATCTTTTATATATTGTCGACATAATGATAATGAATAATAAAATCACATGTGTTGTAACAAATGTTGAACTGTAGTCATTAAAATGTCTACATGTGTATTAAGTTTGTATACTAAACAATAAGTGTAAAGTTGTCAACGGAAAATATTGATGTTTTCTTATTATTCTATACTATTTATCTATAATATCTATTCATTTTGAAGCTATTGATTTTTTTTTTATTTTAGAAGTATTACATTTTATAAGTACGAGTTACCTAAATACTATTTTGTGAAAGCTGTAAAGTTTTAAGATTTAACTATAGTTAAATTGGAATTTTACCTTTGCTGTTCATAATTCTACACTGTGTTCCTAAGTATTGTTAAAATAAACTTCTATAGAACGAAAGGTATAAATAAAAACAATCTATAATGAAATTATAATATTCAAACCGAATATAAATTATTATTTATTGAAGCAATAAAACAATTATTTGACTCAAGTCTTTAAATCAAAAATAATTTTTTTTTTTAATTTAAGATTTGGTTAGGTGGTCTGAAACGTCAAGTAATAGGTATAGGAATTACTAAATAAAACAAATATCTTAAATAAAATTAGTATTATAATAAATTTGTTAGTTTTTTAATTTTTTTTTTAGTAATTTAGTATGTTTGCTATAATATTATGTAAGTGCATAATAATATTTATAACGAAAATTCTTTCATTTAAAATAACTTAACGAATTAAATAAAAAAATATTTTTAAGGTTCATTAATGTAAATTTTTGGAATTTGTATTGGTTCAAGAAACGATAATATATTATATTTTTTCAAATATTTAAACAACAGTGGTGTGGTACAAGGGCTAAAATAACTAGTTAATGAAAATGAACAAGGAACTTCATACGACCACGACGTGTCGATATTTATGATAGTAATCGTTGTTAGTATATAATTAATAGTGTATCGTAATACGATAAAATATTTTTATTAACCATTTAAATAAAGTAGGTACGTGATATGCAAAATAAATTACAATCATAATAATAATTGCATAACTCGTTAATTAAAAGAAAAAATAAATGAATCATAATGTATTTTATTTATATTATTATCTTTATTGTCATGTTATTACACGAACGCCTTACTGAGTGAGAACGCAATTTAATATACATTGATCATCTAGAGTATCTAGTATTTAAAATGCTTATTATTTAGCGATCTGTTATTTATTTAAGTTAATTAAATGTCAAGTTGACATATTTTATGTATACATAAATATACGTTTTTTTTTTATGTATTTATAACATTGAATTATAAACCTATTTATAAGTTTTATATAATATATTTTTAATGTAAGGTACCTATATCGAGTGCGTTTGTAAATTAGGTAACACATTATACGATACTGATTTCTCAAAGAAATATCTAATCTGGGACCATTGGCGCTGATGTCATTCATTATGAAATATCTATGACAAATTTCTATAGAATTGTAAACCTACCATCCACCCCATCAGTGTTTCTAACTCCCTTTTTACAACTAATTATAAGTAAAATTTCGAGTTTCTCTTGGGACATAGTACCTTGTTAAAAGTATAATTTTTACCAATTTAAAGCTCAAGATATCCCACCCACCTATTTAAAATATCAATGGCATTTATCACAATTCACAGTTACTCTATAAGATTCGTGCTACTGTGTGGGTCGTAGTTGGATACCACATTTTCTTTTCACTACTATTTACGAGGTAAATTTAAACTTTTTATGGTTTTTGTGGCGTTAGTAAATGTATAGCATATTAATTAGTTTATGTTTCACACAGTGAATGCTTGTAATACTTTCTATTGATGAATTATACAATCCAATTATGTACAGTTATCAGGAAAGCTCTCTTGTTGAACATTTTCAATTAATATTTTAATAATATGTTATACATACTTACGACGTATCTTAGAGTTTATTTAATAATAATAAACAGTTGATACTCGTCACTCGTGTTGTAGGTATACCTACTATACCTACCTAGTTGTTATTATTCATAGCTCACTCCATTACTTTAATATTATTAACATTAATGTTTTTTCACAACAAATTGTTTTTAACTAACAAATAGTTTTTCAGTTATTAATGACTAATGAGAGAATAGTTGAATAATAATATTCAATGAACATAGTGTGTAAATGAAACTATGATATTAATATTGAGCAAGTCAATAAATTTGTTAGGATTCAATTATATTTGCTAAATTTCACAATATTAATACAATATTTAAATTAAAACATTTTTTTTTTAAATTTAAATTTAAATTGATTTATAAGTAATACAAATAACCTTGCTTGTTAGAATCATACCGGCAATGTAGGTACCTACTTATATAGGTACTTGCATTTATTACTGAAAAAAGCAGTTTAAGCTCTCGAAGAAACAAAAACGCAAAAATGAAAATAATTAGTTCGTTAGCATAAAAATAATATTCGTATACCTAGATTACTTTTAACCACTTAAATAAAATTGTAATTATATGTTTCGTTTTGTTTATAAACTATAATTTATAGGAATGCCACGATAATATTATTATGACGTGTATTGAATATTGATTATTAAGCCGTCTAACGGGCTTAGTATGTATTATAAGCCGTTAGATAGCGCTAGAATTACAAGGATGGACAACTAGCTGAAATAATATTATAGTAATTTGATAATAAGACAAATAAAATATTGAAACGATTGAATTTTCCTGAATGAAATTAATTATTATTCACATCCGTTAAAACACTTAAAATAATGTTAAAAATAATTAACATAAATATTTAATATAATATTTTTTAAATATTTAACATAATTAACATGTGTTGATTAAAATATTGTCGATAAAGAAACAATTATTATTTTAGATTTTAATGAAATTATTTTATTTAAGTATAAATTGTTATATTAAATTATCGCCGCATTTCAGTGTCTAGTGGTAAATTTGTAATATTCATTATTACTATTCATGATATTAAACTAGTTGATATAATCTATAAAGATTAACATATACGTTATTTAAACACTATTTAAAAAAATAATATAAAACTAAATACTTGTGTAAGTAAGCGTACCTATCTATACGTAAGATTTTTAATAGATAACTTAAAGTAATTTCTTACAGTTGATTGTAAAATTAATTTTTCGTTCCATGTTAGATAATGTGCGGAACGATCAATATAATGATTTTATAATTATGGCATATATGTGTATTGTGTAACACTTTACATTTTGTAGCAGTAAAAACATTTTGATTTTAAACTTTTAAGTTGGTTTCTAGTAGCAAATTATATTAAGTTGGGGCATTAAGGAGGTCATAAACAAACAATTTTTTTTTTTTTTGTTACTAAAATGAATATAAAGACTTGGCATTTTCATTGAATATTATTATGTGAAATTACTAGATACGAATTTATATACAAAATATTTGGCTGATTTTGTGCTAATTATAGATATTTCAATTTTTTCATTTTTTATTATGTGTGATATATTTTTTGATTACTAAAAAAGCTTGACCATTTTATATAAGCATACTTATAAGTTGAATATATACCAATTAAAAAATATCGAAATATATAGTTATAATATTTTTTTAAGGCGTTTAAAGCATAAAATTTTACAAAATTCATTAAAATCACTAACATTTGTAAATTATTTTATAGTATAAAATGTATAAACAATTTTATATTCATACCTAAGGTTTATATTAACATGATAATTATAAGTTTGTGTTAATGAAATTTCAAAAAATAAAATAACGTAGTTACATAGATTACCCATTTAATTAATGATTCAATTTCAAATTTTGACGTTCATACACAAAAACCAAATTTGTTATCAAATATTCGTTTTATTGTTTTAAATCAAAATAGAAACTTTAAACATTTTCACTGTTAATTAAAGTTATAATTTTTTGTTCACTTCATGAAATTACACTACATTTACACTATTTAAAGGCATTTGAAATATTTGAAATTTATTTTTTAGGAGTAATAATAGCCAAATAGCCTGTTTATGTCTCTATAACCATAATATTAATAATTGAAAAATAAATTACCTTAAAAAATATATTTTATTAACAATGATAGATTGTTTTCGTTGAGAATTGTTTTTCATATAATATCGCATACAATGATTTATTATTGAATTGAAGTTTAACACATTTATTACAGTGACTTACTGAATTACGGGGTTTAATTCCTACTGTACAGTGTACAGCAATAGTTATAAACTTATAAATAAATATTTAATATATATATATTTTTTTTATGAATATTTCAATCAACAAAAGTATATTTTAATTTTAATTGACCATTGAAAGTTAAAAAATTATTTTACCATTAATGGATTTTGTTTTAGCAAGCTGATTAGTTGATGCTATATTAGTATCTTTTCTGAATTAATGTTTTAAATAGTTTTGATTAATAAATAAGTGCATACATAAGGTAAAATGTAAGAAAACTTGGCGTTATTAATGTTTTTGATGAGGGAAAATATATTGAAATTAAAAACACTCACTTTTTAAAAGGGTGCATTTTTAATGTGAAAAATAATATGAAATTGAATTGATATACATACCTATTATTCCTGTCGATAACATAATTTTCGATTCATCCGGAAAAATAATTAAAAACAAAAATCTTGAGGTATTCGTGACTTTTAATCATCAAGAATCAAAAAAACCCGTACGTATTTTATAAATAAGACATTTTTTTTGTTTTAAAATTTTAAAATGATTGAAATTTATCTTATTATTAAAATGACTATGTCTCCACCGTAGTTTTGTTACTTATAAATTATAAGTATTATAAGTGTATTATAAGTTATAATACACAAATCTATTATAAAAATTCTATAGCAATAATTGATTTTTGTTCGTCGTTAGCGTTTAGGCAGTGTAATGCTGTTCGTTGAAAATTAGATTTATGGTTAAAGTTTTGCAACACCGGGTCGTGTTAAATTAAAAGCGAAATTTACACTTTTGAATCGCTTGGTCGTGTTTTTCATTTATGCGTTAATATTGAAGTGAAAAAAAAAATCCCATTGTTGACGTTTTTGACAGGATCTGCTAGCGTCAATTTCGGCAATAGCTGGCTTTAGAAAAAGTTAATTTTTTTCCGACAGCATTATGACAATGACTCGTAATGGGGGACAGACGTTATCTACCCTTATCATCTATGACGACGGGGTTTATTATTATTATGATTTTTTTACATGGACGCGACCGAGTAGCTGGTTGTATTATAATAGCTAAAGGGTCTCTTAATTGATATTTTACGGTTTATGTCTGTTTTCGATTTAGAGTGGATTGGGAATGAAAGCCATTCTCTCGCTAGATTTTCATTTCGAAATTATTCTGATTCCCACATCCGCGATATCTAATAATTGATGAACCAGCCAGTAGTGAATTCGAAAATACGAGTTATACGATTTAATAATAATAATAATAATAATTAATATCCAGGAATGTGATAATTCCGATAAATCATTCGCATATTATGCCGTTTTGCAATGATGTACGTGATAATGAGTGCCGACCATCATCGCCAAGGAGTTTCAGGTTTAATTTCAATCGATCACTCAAAATCCAACTGGATTATATATATATATATATTTTGATTTATAGTTTTTTTTTTTTTTATAACAGAAACGTAATTATTGACAAATGATCGTGTATCTGTATTAATAAATATAATTTATGACTCATTGTTTTAGTATTTAGTAGAAATAGTAGTCAGCCATAAACAAAATATATAAAATTAGAACACAATATAATAATGTTGTTAATCAAAAGTTATACTACATAACTACGATAAAGATGATCCGCAATTTAAATTTTGTCGTTTAAGAATATTTAAAAAAAAATGTAAGATCAAAAAAAAAAAAAAAAACATTTAAATGTAGGTAAAATTAATGTTATGATAATATTAGTTAAAACATACCTATTGATTGCAAAAAATTGTAAATAATAATTTTTTTTATACGATGATATTGTTATAAGTTCAAATCTTTTTATAAATATTTTATAAATTAATTTTGTATATTTTTTGAGGGAGAACATTATAAATGGTAAGAATAGTTGATATTAATAATTGCATTGTATAATTATGTGCATAATATTAAGTCAGGCGTAGGTACTTCTTACGGTTTTATCGGTAAAATTGATTAATATTTATAAACTAAAAATGTATTTATTTGAAAATATTTATATTTTAATATGATATTTATAGTACATAATATTAATATTATCAATTGAAACCAACTGCGATATTAAAATACTATGTATAGGTTTGGTAAATTCGAATGTATCTGCACGGGAACAGAATAGGCAATTTCTATATACAAATGCAACATATATTGAATGTGTTATATTTGAAGGCTAATATTGTTAAAAACAAAGGTATTTATTTATATTTGTATGAAATGTAATTCTTATTTTATATTGAAATTATTAGGAAATTATTAGCTACGAATATAATTATAAAAAATCAGTAATGGGACTCGAGCCTAAATGAGTATTAATAATCCTAAAGCCAAACGTGTATAAAATATAGTAATTATTATAATTGCTGTATTATGGATCTTATTAAATTTAATCCGGTTAGTTGATAATCTATATAGACGTTATAGACTCTATCTAGACTTATGAAGAGTCAGAGTCTTAGGCATTGAACTGTTTACTTCTAAAGAAATTAAAATTTATGTTTTATTTATTTTTTATTTAAGATTTTAGTATTTAAATTGTGAAAATTATTTATATATTATAAGATATATTGATATTTTGTTATTTTACTTTGCTTATTTTATCAATGAGAAGTATCATGGATTAGTTACTGAACAGAAACAATAATATTTTTTCTGAAAAATACAATGATATTACATTATTTTAAAAAACTATTTAAATTGATTAATTATAATTATTTGTGCCAAATGTTTACCAAACTGTTATTATAACAGATTTTTAACGGTTAATGCTAAAAACATCAAATATTTCTTTTTAGAATTCGTTGTAACGGTTATTGATCTCTGAATTATATATGATATTTATTATAATATACGTACAAATATATACTGTGAATGTTTGGATTTATGTGAAACAAATCGATTTATTATGTTTTAAATTTCATTTAACCTAAGACTCATAAACCTTAAGACTCGTCCAGGAATCAGGGATATTATAAAATGTCAATTATTCCTAACCACAGATCAGAGTATCAGTGAAAAAACAAATTTAGTTGTATAATAAATTATTTCTAGCCGGTTATGTTGTATAATACATTATATATTATAATAATTATTAATTAACAATAAATTGTCATATCATCGTAACGGTATAGCTATTATGGTTATTATTATTATTTTAAAACACAATATGCGTAATACGTTGAATTACCAATTCACGGTACAATATTATTGCAGCAACTCGTAACTTTTGTCGGTCTGCAGTAAAGTCGGTGGTTCGCTCTGTACAAATACGATGGTGTGGTAATCGGATTCGTAATTTAAAATTATTACTCTGCATGACGTGTATTAATTATTATTGTTGGTGGAAATCGTGCAAGTTCTTACGCTCGCCAAGACGAGCTACCGCGTACTCGACATCGGGAAACCGGACATCGGCACCGGGCACCGGAAGCGGTCGGCTAGTTAAAACGATCGTCCGGATTGGCGATTGGTTGTGTCCCGATGCTGGCGGGCGTCGTAATCGGTCTCGGGAAGCCGTCCATCGCTTTTTCGTCCAACGGTCTGCCGGCCGTTGGTTCACGACACGCACCGGTAGTTGTTGCTGCTTCGGAGTGACGATGAGCCGATCTGCGGTGGTGATCGGCCGACTGTCCGCTAGTCGGTCGTGGGCGGGCTGTAGACTTTCTATTAGTCCGTCACCGGTCGGTTGTAGGCTTTCCACGATTTTGTCACCGGTCGGCTGATGAATTTCCACATGTCCGTTATCAGTTGGCTGCAAACTTTCCGCGTGTTCGTCACTGACCGTATGTTGCAGTCCATCTACCGAGCCGTCAACTACGGTCGCTGTGGTGGTCACCTCAACTTCTGCTTCCGTTTCTGGTTCGGGAGTCGTAGCTAGGTCCTGTTGTAAGTATGCGTCTGGTTGGTCTTGCGTTTCTACCACATCGTCAGAGACCGAGTATGTCGTGGCCTGATCAGCTTTTTCGAAATCGCCCAGCGACCATTTCTTGTCGGGATTGGCAAAGAACAGAGCTGGTGGTGGGAACCGGACGGCCGTTAGCATGTGAACGCTCTCTTCGCTAGCCATCGGAATGTCAGGAAGCGGTATACTGTCTACGGTTATCCGCCGCTCACTTGTTTCCTCCATCTGGATACAGCTGACGATCGTCGATAGCGACCACCAAAACGTCTGTATTCGAAACGAAATAAAAAAATTTATAATATAATATAATACAATCACACATTTTTTATATATTGGAGAGGTTTTACTTTTTCAATATTATATAATAATATTATGTTCATATCGACGAGCTATACATTCTTATATTAATTTGAGTGTATCGAGACGGTCGTCGTGTAGTATGAATTTAGTAAAGCTTGTAAATCTAAAACTCACCTTATTTTCATATAATAGTGAAATCGGTACCGTTGTTTTTGCCTACTCAAATTATAATACTGTTTTTGTAATATTATTTTAAGTTTTCCATAAACGGACTAGGAACGGTGTTTTTGTACGCTCATACAACAGCGTCATGGGTGATATTGTAAAGTAAACTACAGAAGAGAGTGCGAAGAGTAGGACATATAGACATAAAACTATTTTACTATACATCATACTCTGACAATTTCATATAGATTTGATAACTTTTGACGAAGCTAAGCTCACAACTAAACTGTATATCTTCCCAACGATATGATATGAGTATCAACGTTATCTATATTAGGATTAGAAACTAGTAATCGATCGAGGAATAAACTATATTGAATGAAAACTCTCTTGAAAATCACTGAATGTCGCAAGAATTTATTTCTGTTCATTCAAGTTTTAATTAAATGCAATACGTCATGTACGTGTTATATTAAAATGCATAACTGTCTGTTTGATTTGTACGAAGAGAGACTTAGAACTTTATTAGTTCATCTATTTCGTATTTATCCATCATTATTAAAAATACGCCTCAAACACAGTCGTAAATTTACAACACTTATATTCAAACACTTTAGTTGGTTGTAACTATTTATTTTTAAATGCTGGATATAGAAAATATTTCCATATTTTGTAGGGTGTGTATAAATACATACTTTAAACATTTTTTTTTTATTGTACTTAAATTTGATTGGTAGGTAGTTGTTTAGGGGTGTTGCTTTATAAAGTAATGAATAGTAAAATGAAAAAACAATCACTTATTTTATGTATTTAAACTTCACGAGAAACACATTAGGACTTCCTTCAAAATGAATAGTCGATAATTGAGTTTCAGCCGTTTCAGGAGAAAAAGTATTTATTGTAAATAAAAAACCTCATTTATTTAGAACTTTGTGAGCAATTTCGTTTAATATATATAAAAACTAAATAGAAAAAAAAAACTAAAAGAAGATATTTATTGTTATTTAGTTTTCAAATAATAATAATCGTTATAAAATATAACACGTTTAAGATAATCCATGCGTGTAGATAATAATCTAGTAATTGTGATTAAAAAGATATGGCTACCTATATATTTAGTACACTTGTAAGCATACCTACTATTAAAAAAAATAAAAATAAATTTTTATCTTAAAGTACCGAATTTGTTTTAAAAGTACTTACAATTTGTATGAAGATAGATTGAATGATCATGTTGGTTTGCTTGATTTTAGTACTTCTATTAGTCTGCATACGTATACACTGATGGTATATTCAATATTCTACCAGTTAAACTCTATCATCCGTTTATAAATATCAATTACCGTCTCGACGTTAATGATTGTGTTAATTGCGTGCTTGTATAACATCTATATTCTATGTAATTTAACCGAAATCGGGATATTAATATTGAATAGGTCTTTGTTCCGGTTTGTTTTTCTTCACAACACTAAACGTTAATAGAAGCTTTTTCTTTTATGACAATAATTTTACACTGTTCGTTAATATTATTAGTAATTTACGTATTTATACATTAGTTTATGAATTAAATATTTTTGGCTCAATTACGACGCAATTTTGCATACCTCAGAATATTAATCCTTTACTATTATCTATAGGCTATAGTTACGCATAAAATTGTTTCGAATATTAAAATAGCCAAGTCTTAATGTGACATAACATGAAATACAATAATATGAAAATAATAGGTATTGTGGTATAAAACGTATAAAACTTTTTTTTTTTTATAATTATTATCATTAAGTGATTACAATAATATTATGTATGTATAATTAATAACCTATTTATTAAATTACTAATCATGTAGAAAAGATAATAACTGACAATAAATTCAATTCAATTTATCTTAATGGAAGGTAATTAAAAACATAATCGCTTAATATTTATTTTACTACCTATTAATTCTCATCCTCCAACACAAGCCTTAGTGCTTACAGGAGGATGGTAAACCATATTTATTATTTGTTAAATTGTTAAATTATGTTGGAAAGTCTATAAATAAATGGTTAAAAAAAAAATTTATTATTATTTAAGTTTATTAACGTTGAATGAGTATTAGGTACCTACATACAATTTTGTTTTATTGTGTTGATTTAATAACTTTTTTTATATTTGATATTAAATAGAATAAAATATACTTTGAAATAGTTATGTATTAAGGAGGTAATATGATTAGTTGTACTATTTTTTGAAGTGTAAGAAAAACACAAATGTCGTAAATGACATTCTCTTTTTTCTTAATATATTCATTATCAGTAACATACAATTAGTATTATGGATTAAGGTCATATTTATATTATAAATACTTTGTACTAGATATTATAACATATTTATAATAGATAACTTCTATATAAAAGAACTGTGTTTTTGAGGATTTGTAATATCTTAATATAATTTAAGTATATACCTAGTATTTCTGTATTATTAGTTGTTACACATTTATTGTTTAGTGTATATTTTAGTGGTAAATATTTGTATAATATCAATCAAATACCTATTAAGGTAAGAATATTGCAGGCGCCAAATAAACTTTTGATCATTTTTATAGTTTATACGGTTAAATCAAATTGTAATAACAATTAAATAAGTAAGTTATAGGCTAGGTTATAAATTGTGAGTTACAGTTATTATATTAATCTTTAAGTCTTTAAAACTATAACATAACTTGACACTTTTGTTGAAAGTTTTGCATTGTTTGGTGACAAGAAACTCTAATGAAATCTAAGTTTTTTAGGCTAAATTAAATTTTAATTAAAAATACTTAAAATAACTCTTACCACAAATAATTAAATAATATTATTAAGTATTAATAATATGACAATGAGACTAAGATATTGCCTGAAAAATGGAAATCAATTTTAAACGAATTTTAAAAAGTTAGATTGTGGTGATCTGGCTGAAATATGTTGATATTAGAATAAAACAAAATAAAATAATTGTTTTTACAGCAGAAATAAGAAGTTATTGGTTTTTAGTGTGTAATACGTATCTATATGTAATATGTATCTATATGTAGGATAAAGAAAAACTTTTAGGTAATAAAGTAAAAACACATAAAATCTATACAGATTACAGGATGATTGTATTAACAGTACGTTGTATAATGTATATTATATATCGTTAAAAGTATTTAAGTTTTTGAAAATATTTTATTAACATAATTTTAAATTATCTGATAACACTAGAAAACATTTTGAAAAAGTTATATATTACGCAGATTTTAGGAAATATTTTTGTCGTCATAAACTTAAAATTTATTTAAGATTTTATTTTTTTAAATTACACATACTATATTTTTAGTTTTGTGTATCAGGGCAAAATATTTTAAATAATATTTAAAATGATTTAATACTAACAAGTGGTTAATTAGTTATGGGATATAACTAGTTAACTCCCGTTAGAAATTTTATTTTTATAAATAAAAACTCTTAGAAAAATATTCTGATTTAATATATGTAATTAAAAATATGTGCATATATATTTTTATAATTTATTAGTATTTAAAGTTAAGATTATAAGAGTTATGTTGCAAAAGTGTATCCCGAAAAATGTTTGTTTACTACTCAGCTCTCTAAATTTTAAATAGTTATAACATACTAAGTAGGTAGGTATTCGTTTAAAACCTACAGAAAAATAATCTGCTTTGGAATGTAAAATTAAAATTTCATGTTGTAATTAAGCAAAGTGAATAAACTTTAAAATAATAACGATAAAAAAGTAAATAATTTAACTTTTTACATAAATAATATTTTGTAATCACTTCAATTATGTAAAAAATATACTTTTTAAAACGTTAATACATTTCGAGATAATGATTGTTAACTGTTAATAGAATCATCCAGTAGAAGTTAATAAAGACGAATAAAGACAAGTGTATGTATTTGAATGTTTTTTTTCGTGTATAATTAATTATACCTAATTGTTTATGCATAAAACATTTTTTTAAACATTTATAAGATTTATTTGCTAAAATGTATACTGATTTATTTAAATAGTCTGATATTAATATAAAAGAGAAATTCATGTTGTAAATTATTTTTTTTGTCATTAGCTAATTGTTTTAAAATATATGATTTCTACTAAATGTCATATAAAATATAAAACTATAAGTCCAGAATATGCGTATATTTGTTTTTGCGATATGCTTGAGAGAACAGTGTCTGTAATCGTGTACGAGGAAATAACGTACTTTACAAAAAAAACCAACAAAGAATTTAAATAATTATACCTACATTGTCAGTTTCCGGCACCAACAATGTGCATGATTTTGCACACTGGAGCATGTTATACAACAAAGATATAAATTATGTAGGTACTTACCTAATTTTTTTAATTTGAGATTTGATTTTTTAATTTATATTATATTAGTAGATTTTTCAATTGTTTTTTTTTATTTGCATATTGGTACTTAAATTATGCATGTAGTAATTATCAAAATTGCACCAAGTACTGGATTTTCTAAAGTTTTCGGGCTTTAATATCGTAGTGCCCAGATGTAGCATATACCCTTCGTATTGGATCATTCATGTGCATTTCTATAAATGAAAGAGGGTACTTAGGGTAAGGGATTGGTATAGTCTACTTGAAAACTCTGCCATTAAGTCTAAGGGAGATTCAACCACAATATTCCTACCCATCAAAGCCAAGGATCACGGACATTGTTTGGAGGTTTAGATTCTTGGAACTAACTTAACTGGGCCCATTTCCCATCTATATTAACGTCACGGAAGTATAGTGAAGGATATTAATTATGCTTTAGAATATTTTGTCGCCTCTGGTCTTAGCAATAATTAAAAAACAAGGAACTTTTTAGTGCTTTTACTTTGTAGTATTTATTATAATGTTGAATAAATTCCTGGAACCTATTTCAATTGTTGTTGACTTTAAGTACATACATATAATAATATGATTAATTTATGAATACATCATAATAGATAATGTCTTTCTCTCTTTACTCACATCACGGTTATTGAGTAAAAAAATTATGTACTTTGGGTGTAAATAGTGTCCTTCGTAACGATTATTAGATTGTTCATAAAAACAATATGACATGTCCATTTATTATTATTTGTGTTGTTATGATGTTATTTTTACTACTTATACTTACAATCATAATACGGGTGGGTATAGGAATAAATAGGCTATAAAAAAAAATGATCGGTTACATTTTTGCCCAGAGGTTTGCACTGCCACTTTTAACTTCCGTATCGACGAATTCTTGTGTCTGGAAACATTTGTTATGCATCTTCAACGGACAATACGGTACATCGTACGTATGCAGCATAATTGGATTAAGAATGTGATGTCCTCGAACGCTCGTTTTACTGTGTTGTGACGATGGCATGCAAATTACCCGAAGGGGCCATCTGGTTTTTAAATCTGGCACAGCCATTGGACAAACCATGTGTATTACCTGCTGATAATATTGTTATTTTTTTTTCGTTACCTATATATATATATTATTCCGATCACATTTATTACCGTAGGTACTAGAATATAGTATTATGTTATTATTATATTATGATTGATCGTGTGCGGGCGGTGAACATATTTGCTCGGAGAATCCATTAATGGATACAGCCGGTGAAAGGTTCCGACTGTTATAACCGTGAACGAGAACGAGCTTCGACGTACATTGAAGTGTCACTAGGCCTTCGATCCGTGTTTTTGCACTGTTCCGTTGCGATTTGTCAATTATACAGAAAGAAAAAAAAACGATTGAAAGGGAAAAAAATGTCCAAAAATAAATAAATTATGTTCGAAACATCTGTGGTTCATTTCCTTTTTAGATATTATCATACATTTTTACTCGACCGTGAAAATAATATATAGGTGGGCAATACAAGTGCATCACTCACTTACACTGGTTTTTTTTTACTTTGTAGTAGACACAACAATGTTAAATAAATTGAAATCATTATGAAACACTGCTTTATTAAAATTTGGTTAATTATCAAACTTTTCTGATTTATTCATGTATCTTTTTATTTTATTTTCGACAAGGTTTGATCTTTTAAAAAGTTAAAATATAAAATATTAAGTCTGACGTATCGTCGAGATGTATGATAGTGGTTTATAATAATAATAATAATATAACTATTTATCTGCATCTGGAATACCGTGGAACCCATCAGAAATGATCATAAAGTTAATCGGTCACAGCAAAAATAAACGGATATTCATATGCATTAGGTTTGGTGGTCATTGTAAAAGTGACACAAGCATAAAAATGAAAACTAAATGTAATTAGCTAATTTGTTTCCAGATTTGACTGGATTTAATT
This sequence comes from Aphis craccivora, assembly GCA_009835225.1. Classification (NCBI taxonomy): domain Eukaryota; kingdom Metazoa; phylum Arthropoda; class Insecta; order Hemiptera; family Aphididae; genus Aphis; species Aphis craccivora. Next base: position 80,060 of record VUJU01000029.1, read on the forward strand.
TAATTGAATTTATTACCATTTCTATCGGCGCTCATATCCACGCGGGCACTGCACATACACATGCGTTTATTTATTGTAATGGTTCCATTTGACTGGCTAATAAATCTCCACTTTCTATCATTGACACTGCACTATAATAGGCACATCATTCCCAATGATGCCAATAAATATGGAAAAACTAAGTCACTACAGAATTATTAGGCTAATAATCGAGTATTATGTCGAAACACTATACAATAATCAATAAATATTAACTTCAGTAGGTATTATCACAAAAATACTAATATATATATATTTTATAAATTATACAGTAGATATTTTACGCCTATTTACATAGATAGTTTGTGAATTAAATTATGCTGGATTTCTACTTAATGAAAAAAAAAAATAACATATTATAATATAACGTGTTATAATCATAACATATTATTATATTTTATAAATACAAGTACGTCTAAAAAAATATATATATATATATAAAAAAAATATATTCCATTATTAATTTATCGAAACAAAGAAGTTATTTTTTTTTATTAAATTGCCACTAAGCTAGCATTTCCAGCGGGGCTATCATTATCATTATTATTATGTTCGTGAATATAAATGTATGTTTAATATTAATAATTTGCCATGATAGTAAAGAATAATATGTTTATTAATACCTATTTAAATATATACATACATATATATAAGTAAAAAAAATTTACAAAATACTACAGTTAGTGGTTTCGATACATTTAAATATCGACGTAGATAAATCAGTTCGTTAAAAAATATATATACTAATTTATCATATTTTATTTTTATACAATGTACAGTTTCACCGGTTTCAAGGTCACTAATCCCAAAATTATAAACTAATTTGTATATATACGCCTCGATATAATATCACAACGTAAATTATATTGTATCTCATCGATCGGTGAGATATACATATATTATATAATGTACTTTATTTAATCAGTATTACATCGTTTGATAAACGAATTAATTGAATATTTTAATAGATTTCAATCGTATAATATTATTCAATTTTTATGCTCTTGGAAATTTAAAACCAACAGGATTTATGTATTTTTTTTCTCTATATGCAGTAGTTATCATAATATCAAATTAATTTGTGTTAAAAATATTTTTTATGATGCAATATGATATATTTTTAACAGTAGGTAAGACTACTTTATACTTTTTAAATAGACAATTTAAATGTTTATTATGTGTATGGAGTGTGTGTGTATTGTTGCGTCCAACTATTAGTATCTATAGGTGTATAGTATTTATGACTTATGTGCATACAAGAGAAAATAGTGCTAAAATAATGAAAATTGTGTTCAGCTGTTTAACTGAGTGAAAGTATGACAAAATAATTGTGGGTTAAGGGATTTTTTCAATGATTTTATCACTACAGGTGTCCTGTTTGGAAACACCACTTTACCGGAACTTTTGAATGGTTTATTTTTTCCAACATTTTTGGTATTGTAACATTGTAACCATAGGGGGTTAACTTTTAGTGCGCCGGAAATGTTGTCGATTAGCCCCCCTATGATTCTTCTGTAATTTATATAAGCTCTAATGAAATATTTGTACTCAATACAAACGTATTAAATTAATTATTTGTATTTTAATAAAATCATAATATAAGAAAATGATCTTGGGTATCAGATTGATTTTTTTATTTTTCATTCACTTCAACATTTGAACAACTAATATGATAATTTTTAGTTTTATATACCTATTTATATTCAAGTACAATATATAAATAATTATTAAATTAAGTAGATAAAAATATAGTTTCTATGATCGGAAAAGGTAAAATTACAAACTATAATAAGAGATGTTTATTAAATTTATTTTGTATACAATTAATTACTTTTTATGAAAATACTTTTACATCAACCATGATTATTAAATTTATATTTTGATTACAATAATATAAGTAGTTATATGAAAATAATCGAATTTATAGTAGGTAATTAAAGTATCTTTCTAAAAATTAATGATAAGATATTATTATAGATTTTAATAACGATATTAAATTGATAGGTTTTTTATGTTCTTTAAAAATAACTATTATTGAAAAAAAAAGGAAATAAAATATATACATCCCATATCGATATATACAAATATTAGTTGATAATTTATATATAATATATATAATGGTGTGTTTAATGATTAAACTAATAATAAGATCCTTGTATCGATGCTCAAAAATGCATTGAAACGTTATTGATTAGCCACAGGCGTTTGTTTAGTGATTGAAAACCTTGGTTTCATCTATTAGATGTACTTCTAACATCTGAGTACTTAGGTGAGAAAAATCGAGGTGTCTAACACCATTTTCAGACTGAGTCTGAGACACATTTATCCGTGACCTGCTGGCAATCAAGCGCAGACATAACTGATCATATAAAAGAATAGAAAACCATAAATTATAAAGCAGCCTGTCAATCCATATAAACCCAAAAGCACTTCGGTTCTCAAATAGGATCGAAAAGTCCTTAACATATTATTATAATTGCTGTGTCAAAACAATGACCGATCTTTGGCCCTGATGGTCAGTATTTGTTTACGGTGGGCGACAATAATGTAGACAAGCTGCATGACATATTTATAAAGTATAGACACCTTATAATATAAGTATCAAATATTTATATGAATAAGTTCACTTCAAAAAATTAATATTCAATGACAACTTGAATATTAAGTATCTATATATTTTATTCCGTATAAGCTTTTTTGACCTAAAAATGTTATTATTACCCATAACAATTTAAAAGTTACACTTAATTACAATAAGTTTCGTTACTGGATGATTCTTTCTGTTTAGTTTTTAGTTTTTTTGAAATGTAGCTAATTCATTTAATTAATTTAAACTTATTTTATTAACATTATAGATATAATTTGTATTTATTGTATACCTATACAATAAATTAATACATGTATAAAAAAATATTTACAAAAAATATCTAACAAAATCTAAATTAATAATTAAAATCAGTTTTTTTCTTGGAGAATTACTCTACAATTTTAAACGATGTAAAATATGTCTATACTATCTACTGTTTTGGTGTATATTTATTGTTAATTTTTCCTGTATAATAGAACTGATCAATACAAATATGATTTTACTGTTAATATAATTAATTTAAATTTCATATGTGTTTAGCTAACGAAGTAATTTAATTAAAGATTATTAATTAGCTTACGAGAATGTGAATTAAACATTTTTGTTGAACAAAATCGATCTTAATCAGTTGAAAAGACAGTAATTAGATAATTTGTTAAAAGGAGAAAACTATTGGACGGAGTTTAATTTGAGGGTAATTTGTTTTCGACCTTTCTCGTTAACTTATCTCATTGGGGGTCTGAGCTATTTTATTTTCTGTGGTTATCGCGTGGTAAGACAAAGAATTTAAGAATCTATTATAGCAATCTAAGAAAAACATGTAGGATTTAGGTTTATGGAAAATTTTATGACGTGTTTAATTATAACACTCGAACTGTACAAATGTAACACGCCTATTAACCATTGCCCATTACATTGAAATTATATAATTTTCTTTTACATTTAAAAATCAGTAATAAAAAGTGTTAATTATTAATCTACCTAGTGTGGTTAACACAACTACTCGTGTGTAAAATAATTTTGTATTATCCACGTTAAACACATGCTATTCTACGATTAATTTCAATGAAGTTTATGTGATATTGTCAATATAACTTTGTTAGTATGATCATAGTTTTAGTATCTAATATATTTTATATTAGAGTTTTTATTTTTTAATACTTGCTGTATATACATTACTCTATAGAGATTCGTTAATTAGAAATACTTTCATAATCATTCATTTATGTGACTTAAAAATTATTTATATGTTGTTAAAAATTACATATTGATTATATAATTAATTAACCGTTTAACGTATTGAGATATATCAAACAAATATTAATTTGAGAGTAAAATATTTCAAAATAAAGACGTTTTAGATAATTACAAATACATTTTTTTTTTCAAAATTACCAATACAATGTTTAAGCGTAACAATGTAACATATTATATAACTAGTTTTATAAATATTAATTTTTTTCTTCTTTTAAAATTATTAACGAATAGAAGAAATTCAGTACAACTTTCACGCAGTGGGTGTTCAATGTTCTTCAGTACTCATTTTGACATACTCTACGTGTGACAAAAATATTTTATGATTGTCATGATTACGATAGTCTGTTATTATTGGAGAGGCTAAAATACGGACAGCTGATTTCAAAGAATATTAGTCATGGCGTCCTCAAGTCAAATGCCCTAGAATAATGCCATCTATATTATATATTAATAAAATAGAAAAATTAAATAATTTGTGTTTTTTTGGTGGAACTTTATTGATATGAACAGTTAACAGAAGGTACAGGTTAAACTATATATTTTTTTTTGTTTCGTAAAATGAAGTCAAATATCGGTAAAATAGTATGGCTGACCCAATATATTATTCAATGTATCTACCGTCAAGGCTATCATCAATTGGTTTTTTTCATTTCCGCATGGCCAGCTCGTTTAATACTCGTAACAATACGACTGGTTTGGAAATTGAATTAAACTATCAATTTACGATATGAACGTGTATCTGTAATATTTTTCTATATTGACAGTAAACATTTTCATCTGAAATTCAACGAATAAAGATTTATAACTTAAGTGATATGTATAATTTCGATAAGGTAGCGAAATTAATTTTCCATGTCATGATTTTATAATGTTAATGATATTAATTTGTAGTAAAAATAAAATGACCCAACTCAAAAAAAGTTAACACAATGGGCTAAATTTAAAAAAAATGTTATATGTAGTCATACAAAGTTGTGATGTCATTACGATTATCTATTCCATAAAAAAATGCATTTATTATAATATATATAGTTATTATTTGTTTGTACAAATGTTTTATTTTTTGTTATAAGTTAAATATTGTTTTATAGTAGTGTATGTAAATAAATACCTATCCATTCATAAAATGTCATGGATTACCTACATAATATCATTGATAATATATACGACATATAGTCGGCAAATAACTACATTTAATTTAACAATACGTCTTAATCTATAGATTATCTACAGGTATAATGCTATTCACGCATTTATTACAAATAACTAAAGTTACGTGATTAGTATTGATTTTAATATTTTACGGATTAGCTTATTTTTTAAAAGAAAATTAGTGAAGTTTCAAAAGTGGAATACATTAAGTACATATTTGAATAAACTAGCTCATTCAATTTCAGTGTAATTTAATACTAATGATGGGCCATTAGCAATAAATGTTACGAAAATATATTCATTACAAATTTATTAGAAGCTGATTATGTGACAGCTCGAGGAAAAATAATTGTGGCAACAGAGTTAATTTTTAATCAAATCAGAATACTAGTATAATATTATTATCTACATTAATAAACAACTTGAAGAAGAAAACGCCCCATGAATTTAGAGCCCTATAATATCACATACATTGTATTATACATACCTACTGCAATGTACATAAATTTAAATTTGAAAGTCATGCCTCGTGGAAACGTTAATCATTCGAGTGTACGCATTGAATATTAGCTTTGTCTATATGTTTTATAATATTCATACGGTTATGGATTCTGTAAGGATATATTAAACGTATCCGGCCAAGGACAGTATTTTATGCTCCAAATGGGTCTGCCGTTTGCAATATTATTTATTTTATTTTATAATAACGCGTTTCATAGGTATTTCAACGGCGTCGGGCTGACTCGGTGCCAACAAATAGCTGCCCGTGGGTGTTCTGAAATCTGAATCGTTTTCTTATAGTATCCAGAATTTCTCGATCTTTAGCTGTGTCCAGCCAAAGCTCACATCTTGTTCTATATGAAAAGATATATAGGTACTGTACTAAAAACAAAAGAATAGAAAAACTTTAACCTCGCTGACTTGGTAGAAAGCAAAGTTTCATTTTACTAAATGAGTAAAAGTTGGGATTAAAGATTTTTCTTTTTTTACAAATGTTAATACGGGCATAGTGTTTTATATAATGAAGTCGAAAAAGTATTTCTATTTTTTTTTTTTTTCTGCATAAAATCATAAACTGCTTCAGTTTACTTTAAGATACTTTAGACTTTTTTCAGTTTAATGCTACAATAAAATGTTAATATTTTGAATTAAATCTAATTATTTAAAAATCAAGTAGCAAATAAAAATGTATTTTAATAATATGGTTATTTATAGTAGTTAAAGTGATTTCATCATCATTTATGAGAGTATAAGAATAATTGAACCATAAAATATATGTAAATGAATTATTATTATGCTAGCTAAATTTAACAAAAAAATTGGTTTATATAACTTTGATAACTATTATAAATAAAAAAATGATATATAATAATTTAGTATTACATAATCATAAACTCTGAAAATATTATATTTATATAAAATACTTTCCAAAGTTCTAGTTTCAAGAATTAATGAAAAAATACAATGAAAATCTATTTAAATATTGTTAGCTATTTTTCTTAGTTACTTAACTTTGTTTGTAGTGCCATTATATTAAAAATTCTTGACTTCCTTCTTTAAAATAAAACCTGAATTTTATTATTAATTTAATTTTGATTTAAAAAGGGTTGAATATTTTTCAATGTTATTTAAAATAATTGATTTTTAGTTAAAGAGTTAAGTATTTTAAATATTAATAAACTATAAAAATAGGTTATAATATAATTATAAAGTTGCAAAAACGTCCTTCATTTCCTAAATTGTTAAATATAGTTAATATATTATTATATGAAGCTCAATTTATCTTATATTTAGGCATAAATTACTTAATTAACATAGGATGATTGTGATTTAGAATATTTGCAAATATTTTAATTATTTTAACATTAATTAATATGTTGGTGCTGAAAGTGCATTTAAGTATGAACTATAATATGTAAAAATACGAATCATGAAATTCAAAATAAACAAAAAAAAAAGAATTGATGGATATTTCGAGAAATATTTTATACAATGTAATAATATTGATATAATATACATACACATACACATTTTATAGATTGTACTAAATAAAATATTATTTAAATATACTTACTTTTATAATACAATTTAATTTTTATACCATTAAAAAAGATTACAACAATGGTGGTTCACAGAGCACAATTATTATACAGTACACATAATTATTATAAAACAGTTTAAAACAGTTTAATTATAGTTTTAATATTTTATAATTTAAGCATTTGTTATTTGTATAAACATTTAAAATTTATACTGTAGTTATTAATCGTCATCTTTCAAAATTGTACAAATAATTCAATAAATATTACTGCATGGCGGTATCTATCCAAATACTATATTAATTTTAAATACTTTGATCAAATCAATAATACGAAATGTTGAAATATAGTGGTAGTCAAAATAATAATATTAGAAAAATCAATTTATCTAATAAACAGGTCTGTTATTTAAAAAAAAAAAAAAAAAAAACTAATAACGTTAAAAGTTTTTTTGTGTGCCCGTCATTGGTTTTTCTCGGAAAGATGATGTGTTACAGAAATGTCGAATTTCAGTTATTTATAGTTAAACTTATTTTTCGTTAAGTCGTTAAACTCGGATAAAGTTTATAATTTTTTTTTAGTTCAGATAAACCATATTGACGTTCCGGACCATTTGACACTTTCGCATACCTACCTATCATAACACAACAAGTCTCTGGTATTTGATGTAAAAATAATTTTATTTAAATTATGATTTTTATCCGTTCGTTATAGTTCGGTATTCTTATCTCTCTTTATTACACAACATAATGTTCAGGCATAATGGCGTGTTTAAACTAGTTTCAAGTACGTGTACCTTACACAGCATTAACACGGTTTTCAGTGTCTTGATAATAATTACATTTTGCGGGGGCAGAGTCAAAAATGTATCGTCGTACCCGAGGGGGATGCACGTATATAATAGGTATTGTAATATTATATTATATTATTATCGTGAGGGTTGGATGTGACTTTTTGAAATCGTTTCTTTTTGTTACAAAACACGGGCCACGCCAGAGTAATCTACCGCATAACGTATGATCAGCCATCAAGGACTCGATGAGCCCAGGGATCGAAAGCCCGCAAGCATGGCCGTGTTTTTGTTGTAATACATATTATTATTATTATTATTATTATTATTATATTGTTCATATTGTACACGAGCACGTCGGTTATACAACGCGACACACAGAATACACGGTACACGATATAATGTGATAATAATAATAATAATAATAATAATATATTATATTTTAAACGTGTGCGGTTCCCCTCCACACGGTCGGTAAAAGCACGCGGCATGTCCTCTTCTCGGCCAATAATTGGTGCACTCGCCGGCCGCTTTATTCAGTCACATTCAAACGGGTCTTAGAATATAATCTTAATCCTGCCACTCGTGAACACACACACTAAAAAAAAAAAAAAGTTTTCATTTTTAAAAAGTTTCGTCGTTTTATGGCTGTACACATACAATTATTGTTTATTTTTTATGCTCATGCAGTATACATAGTATTATAGTATACGCACATCACTATACTTAGTGTATACTTTGTATACTCATTTCCATTTCGCATACACCAATCGTCCGTAATACTATCGCGTCAAAATGACGGTGATACCTACGTTTGTTATTGATAAAATATTTTCGAAAATATTCAGACGACAGTCGAAGAATTATACTGTGGAACGTAAGTACATATTATATTATATTGGTAAACTAAAAATAAAACAAAATAACACGGATTCAATATAAGATTTTTATTATCGATATATTTATCGTATAAAAGCTCTCAGAATAAGTTCTCATACTTTTTGAGCGTATCGCAATTTGTACTTTTATCTTGAATTAAATTTATCGTCTTTCACTCACCGAACTAAGTTGTACTGCCGATTTTAGATAAGTAAAATATACGACTAAACTTACTTATTTTAACGTAGTATCATTAGTGTCCATCATATTATCTAAATAACACAGTATCGTTATGATTAATTGCTGTAATTAGGAGGAAATTAGAAGTTCATTAAGAAGATGTATATAAGTTTCATTTGTCAACATAATATGTACATGGCAAGTCGAAGAAAAAAAGGAAGTTAATATTATAATATTAAATAAGTTTTTGAAATATTCACACGCGAATCACAATTTAGAAAACAATTGATTTAAATATTAAACTAAAAACACTATTAAAAAGTTATGTTCCTAAACCTTACCTCATCTAGTTCTTTATACCCTATGCCCTATGGCGTATTGCTTGAGAACGACATAGTTCTTACGATTAACATAATATATAATTTGTGTGCTGGATAATATGATTACAAGACAAAGTTTAAATACAAACAACTTTCGATGTTTAAAAATATACATCCCACGTTGTTAAAATACACTGTTTTAGTAAAAATAATAATAAAAAAATGAAAAAAAAAAACGAATAATAATAATAATAACGATCTATACAAACTTGCGTAATTAACACATGAAATAAGCATGTAACCGCTAACCCACTTGCCTTCTTTCTTGTACTTATTATTACGCTAGCAATGAGATTTCACTTTTCCACTACATCCAATTGCAATGGACATCAATAAAAACGATAGTTAAAATTTATTGTGAAACAATAGTGAAGATTTTTTTTACAATAACAAAATTTGAAAAAAAAAATACAAATTTAAAAAACTTATTTCATTAATTTAATCTCTTATTATTATTATTATTTTTATAATATTATCTAAAATATTGTTATAATCTTATTTGTAATATAAATAACACAATTATTTCATACTTGGTACTCGTGTGTTATTAACTGTTCTTATATTATTATCAACGGACAAATGATTATAATTGAAACTTCGTAATACTTTATGTTTTTGAAATAATATTGATCCTGCAGGATTAATCAAGTATAATTTTACAATCAGTATTAGTATGTATGTAGGTGGTGACATATTAATATAGTTTATGTGTCTTAATGAAAACGATTTTTTTTTTACTTAAGTTTAGATAGGCATATAATAATTCTTAGATATATTTCTGTGCATATTTTTCTTTTAAGTAATATAGATTTATTGACGATGGAAATCAAAGTGTTGGTGTACGAATAAAATATCGAATTTATTTGCGGAATATATAAAATATCGCCATAAAATAATAAAAAAATGTAATTTTTAGATTACATATTACAAAAAAAAAAATAGATATAGGCTTAGATTAACTGTAGTGGGTTGATGGAATATATTATAATAGAGGAGCAGGTTTATTTTTTAAAATCTATTAATAATAATATTAATGTTTAAAAATTGTTAAGTTATACTTTTTAATCAGATTTTTAATTGAATAGGTACTTACTACCTACCAATCATATTGAGTGAACTTGAAAGATTGAAATTGATACTTGAATGCTTTTAAACTCATACGGTCAAGTTTAATTAAATATAGTAAAAACTAGTACTTATTAGCGAACGTCACAAAAAATAATTAAAAATCAATCCTTAATAACAAACTTTAAATTGATAAGTATATTGTATTAAATGTAATATATATACTTAGGTCTTAGGCAGAAATAAATATATATAATAAACAATGTTTATAAATATTTTTATCAGTTTTTATGAAAATGTATGTATTTATAATATCTGAAAACTAAATAATAATATTGGATGTTAAAAGCGTTATTAGAAGATTTGTAGTGATGCGTGTTAAATCAAATTTAAAACAAAAGTAGTATTTAAAACAAATAAAAGTGTTTATACTTTTCGATTGCAGTGAGTATAAAATACGGGATGTGGATGCTCGTTAAAATGATAGAAAATCATAATAGTTATTAATTATTATTAATAGTTAGATGTGATATTATACTATTTGACCAATTAAATACGTATTAAACTACGCTGAAAAGGACAAAGAAATATTATGAAAACGTAATTTACTGTTCAAATGTTGAAAAAAAGAACTGCTTATTCCATTTTTGAATATTAACGATATTGTACCTAGTTATTAAATAATTCGTAACCAGTTTCTTTAGACATTATGTCGTAAGCAATAATTTCGATATGAGGAAAGTGAATTTGTATTATGGTATAATTATTACTGTACTGCATGTCATCACGTAGCAAATTTATTGTATACGAATATATTTTTTGCTTTCGGAGCAGCTGTAAAATATACGTTAGACGCTTTTATAACAAATAGTATTATATTAGATACACGTTTATCAGACACGATATTTTCCAAATCTGCAATACACCACGTACCATAACTGCCGTTGCGATTTATTATATTGTACACCCTCGACCAACTTTTGTTCCTTTTTATTTTTATTTTTTGTCCCTCGAATCTGACGCCGTACACATGACAGTTGTGTCGTAGTTGCGTTCTATATTATGTGTCTCCGTTCATAAGGTGGCAAAAGTCGAAGGACGTGACTAATTTTTTCTTCCTTACACACGCATATATCCACTATCCAGTCGTGTATCGTTCAGCATAAAGTCGTGTTTTAAGTCTGCAGAAAATACATTCTATGTGATTTTGTATATTTAATATACCTAATATAATAAATAATAATATTTCACTTTCACACAATGGTTTTATGCTCAACATATAAATATTAATTCATTCATTGCAACTGGTTCTCAGCTATTTATTCGTATCACGCAATGAGCTTATTTTTTTCTTTATTTCAAATGTATAATATAGTCCTTAGGGCGAAAAATTAATGATTTTATAAATGAAATTGGACGATTACAAGTATTTTAGTTTGAATAATAAAAGAAATTTCTATAACTAAATGAAATATTGAAATAAATTGAAAAATGTTAATTATTGATAATTTAGGGATTAATCAAAAATACGAATTGACGATTATTTTCTAATATCTAACATTTTTCGAAGTAAACACATAGTTTAATTCAACTTATTTCTTGTGATAATATTACTATAAATACATTCTATGTTAAAGATAAATTTCTTGTACACTCAAATAGTTTTGTTTACTACAGAATTTTCTTAGTAAGCTACTAGGTACTAAACATAAATACTAAAATACCTCAGTTAATTTTTTGCGGGTTTGAATCTAAATTTCACTGAAATTATTATTGCCTTGACATTATAATTATAAATTATTCAACAAGTTTGTTTATAATATCACTAATGATGACTATTTTATGATTTAAACGTAATTTTCATTAAAAAGTGGTAGTCATAGTATTGCAAAATGGAAAATTTTTTTACGCATGGTGTGGCCTCACATAACGAACTTTTAACAATTGTTGATAAAAATGTTCAAACGTGTGCTGTAAAAGGATCAAACGAGTGTACGAACTGTGCGATTTATAGTTACAAAATACATACAGCTTATAAAAGCGATTGCAATTTGCAACTCAACAGCATCATCTAACAATACAAAATATCTACCTATAGGTTATAACGTTTACCAAGTGTACGATATTATGAAGTATAAGTGTCTTATCATGCGACTCGATCATATTCTACCGCAATAATTGTGTATTGTTACTCCAACTATGAAGGCGTATTGTTGATTTACATCTAGACAACTAGTGTATAATGAAATGTCTTTCAGTTTAGTTTCACATGGATAAAACTATCACTTCGTCGGTTTAATGGGGAGAATCATAATTTCTACAAATATAATATCTATTGTATTTATTTCTTCTACGAGATTACATCCTATTGCGATTCTATATTGTATTAGGAGGGTACAAGTGCTAAATTCGATATTGTAAACTGACACTAATCATAATTAAGTTTTTGGATTATGAAATCATCAGATATTGTGTTAACAATGGGAAATGCTTAATTTAATGTTATATGTTAAGAAATGTTGTCACTGAATAGGCAAACCATTTATAATAGTAGAAATTATTACTTTTCTCAATACCAATAGGTTTATATATAATTTTTTCTTTAGAATATACAATATTCAAAATCCTTATTGGGTATTTTGAAAATTACTGTTATAACGTTACCGGAAATTAACTTAGCGAGGTTTTTTGTACATTATTAAAGACTTATAGTATATGTTTATGATTTTTCAATAACAATTTATTAAAATGTTTTTAACTGCGAGTACTATAATCTTTGCAATGCTTGTGGATCAATTATTTAATGAAGGTAAGCTTGAATTACATTTATTTAAGCTTCAATTTACCATTAAATATACCACAATTATTTTATATATTAATAATTTAAAACATTTGGGAAATAATTCTCAATTAGTAATTCTTTTAAATAATACATGGATAAGAATATAATACGTATAATTATCATGAAATATTATATATTATTTCTGGAAGTATTATTTATATTTAACCAGATCTTCAATTCGGAACATAAGCTACTTTACTTTAAAAAGTTACTTAAATATTAAAATAAAATAATGTAAATTAAAATCACTAAATATATCAAGTAAAATTCAAAAAATAAATAAAACAAATTATTTAGATGAGTTACAATAATCTAAGTATTACAACTTAAAATGTTCAGTAAATATGTGTAGGTATAAGATATAGTGTATTTTGCTATTATGTACGTGGTTTTAGGTATGTTATATTTTATATAGAAACAATTAAGTATCCCATGGATATATGGACAAATATAATTAGTCATCATAGGATTTAAATTTATGTGATTATTTTGAATAATTTAAAATACAAATTTGTAAACAAAAAACCTCTAAAATAAGTTTTATCGCTTGATTGTATTATATTAGTTTCTTCATTATGATTTAACTTATCTTAATTTCTCATCAACAATAATTTATGGACAAAATTTATATTACACAATATTTAAAATATTCATCTTTGACGTAAAAAAATTAAGCATAATATTAAATTCGTATAAAAATGTAATACAATTTATTAAACATATTCATCTCATAGTTAGGTTAATACATGTATATTGTACATATACTAATTAGTTTTAGCCTATGGACGAATGACATATTTTTTTAAGTTTCGCACAGATTATTATTTTATTTTTTAACTGTATTTTTCTATACTCTCATATTAAAAAAATAATATATTTACTATTTATGTAGTTATCTACACAGTACACATCGTCATTGACGTACACATACGTGCTTAATATGGGTACACTCATGCTATATTATTTTTCACGGATAATCAAACAATAACCGAGTGTATTATTTCATTGTTAATATTCTAGTCTCATATTTTTACATTATATGAAGAATTTGATGTATTTTATTTATTTTGAGATAAATTAAAATACTTAATTGATTAAAAAAATATTTTATTAATGTTTCAAAAATACATAAGTATATTATATAATATTATAATATTTGTAATGTTATTTAATTTATACTTTCTACATTATTTTTACAGTAATATTTAAATATCAATCTTTATTTCTATAATTTCTCTAAACAAATGATAAGTTATACATATCTATATATTTTGTAAAATATTTATTTTTGATTGTAAGTAATATTTTTAGGCTTTTTTTTTTTTTATTAAAAAATTCGACAATTTAACCTCGTGCATAAAAATAATTGTCTTGGAGCTGTAAGTTGTAAAAAATATTACGACGGGACTTGATTATAAATAATTGAGATCGAATTATCTGATAATCTAGCTTAAGTGTTTATGTTGACATGTTAGTTTATGAACTTTGGTTACATTTTATTTTGATATCTTATTTCAAAATGACCTTTTATCTAATGATGTATTTTATTAGTTATTACCTATACATGTCACATAAGTAAATCTGAGTTTAGTGAATGTAAAACACTCAGTAATAAATATGCCATGCAGTTTACCTATTGTTAATGATTTATAATATAAGATTATTACATGTTCTTTTATCAATATAATTTAAAAATATCGCTTATAAAATGTTTTATTGCTATAGATATATATTTACGATATTTAATGTTTTGATTGATTGCAAAATATAATTATATGTTTGCTGCTTAGTAAAGATTTATTCATATGTGCCACATATTAAATTTATGATATACTACTTTTATAATTTAATAAATAGAACTTTTATCCTTATTTAAATTTGAATTATTATTTTTT
Source organism: Aphis craccivora (assembly GCA_009835225.1). Lineage (NCBI taxonomy): Eukaryota > Metazoa > Arthropoda > Insecta > Hemiptera > Aphididae > Aphis > Aphis craccivora. The sequence goes on from VUJU01000029.1 coordinate 95,165, forward strand.
AATTGATAGACACATCATGAAGTTAAATACCTGAAATTGCATAAATAAAGTTTTCAGGTATTGATTACTGTTTAGAAATAGAACACCCGTGTTTCATTATTTAACACCGGCTAAAAAGTTACATAAGTCATTGATAAGTTATTGTTTATTTAAAACTTAAAACAAGAGATAAAAATATTTTAATTTAAAAAAATTATTCTCATTTTTCTTAAACATACCTATATTTAGTATTTAGATATAAAAATAAATACAATCAAAATTCTATAAACATCACCTTTGTGGTGAAAAATAGTCCCGCCAATTTAATTTTTCCCGTTGACATTGAAATATGTTCAAATACAATGCTACAATAGAAAGTATTAATTTTGCTTAATGAACGGATCGTGGGTTTTGTTTCAATGGGTTGACAGCCTCGATGTATTGTTTGCACGCACGACGAAGACGGGCTCTGCTCTGTATTGTCCAAACGTTCGTCCCGCGTGGTTTAACGTTTAATATAAATATAAAATATATTGTATATATATTATGAACGCCGTACACACAAACACAGACATACACACACACATATATATACGCATTTTTTAATCTCTACTGCCAATTGAAATTCGGAGTTGTTCATTCAGGTTTTGTCGTTTAACGTCTTTTAAACTACGGATATAACAGTTAACGCCAATATAGGACAATAACGAAACGGTGTCCTACTGGACTTTTTTTTAATACTTCGGACTTCCATGCGACAATTTAACAGTTTCATATTAGTAGTCATATAGTAAATCGAAAAACAACCCGTGTTATCGCACATTAAACGTTTACGGACAACACGATAATAGAATCTGTGTGTATACGTGCCAAACTTATAAAACATCGAAACTATGAACAGTTAGGGTTATACTGCAGTCGAAAACAACTTGCACAGATAATATTATAGCTGATAGTTGACAACGTACAATTAAGGGCGCGCCGGAAAGTTGTGCTGACAATTTGGCATAATACTCAGGAAGTGCATTCAAACGGTATCAAAAGCTCTTATATGAGTAGGTATTCTTGTGAATTTATTTTTGTAGTAAGCCTTGTTGATAAGATGAATTTTCTCGTCGCTGTACAAACAAAAGTACAACTCTAAAAAAAAACTCAAAAGAGACGTCTTCGTCATTTTCTAACTGTTGTACTCATTGAACTTATATTGATAAATGTATATTTAATTTGTTTATGTTTATAAGTTATTCATTTTGTACATCGTATTTTAAACTAAAACATAAAAAGTATTGTCAATGTTTGTATATTTGTTTGAAAATTATATTAATTTTACTTTTTATGGGTAGCTAGATAGGTACTTACACACAAATAAAAACATCTTAAACAATTAATATTTTGGATACATATTTCAAAACATTGTAGTATTTATTATTAAAAAACTTGTTATTAAAATAAGCATTTTAATACCGAATAAGATAGTTTGTTAGAAAACTATAAATTTAAACATTAAAATCATGAAAACATTAATTGATGAAAAATTGCTTTTTGGGGAATTTTATTTAATCTTGCATTTTTTTTTATTTACTAAAAGATTTAATTTAGACACAACATGATATTTAGATAACAATATAATTTTACACTTCAATCTATTCATAACTGTTGGTACATAACATTAAGTCACGATTTATATATTTTAACTGATAATTAAGTTTAATTATAGCTTTGAAGACACGTGAATTTATCAAACTGTATTAATTATAGACCAAAAATTATAAACAATTTGATAATTACCATAGGTATTTGAATTTTATATGAGTAATAACGAAATTTAAATTGATAAATAATTTGTACAATACACACGGTAGCAGTATAGAATAAAGAATATTCTTAATTTAAATATTTTCGAGCGTGATGTATTTATTTGCATATTTATTCTAAAATCATAAAAATTAAATTTATATTCAAAATTATTGAAAAGAGATGGTGGAGGGTCAAGGTTATCTACTGATATAATATATTTATTAATATTTGATTAAGTTAATATAGGTTGAATATTTATTTATATTTTTATTGAAATTATTTGTTTATAAGTAATTTTGTTATCTAATATTATGGACTACGGTAATTTAGAATTTTGGAGTTATGGTTTATGGATAACAATAATTATTATACTTCCTTACAAATCGCATAGTATATCTATACTAAAATGAACGGCCATGACTCTGAACAGTTTTTGCAACGGAGTTTCCAATTATTTTTAGGAATACAGTTATTAGTTTATTACTTTTGGATGATTGTTAGCGTCATAATTAAAGTGAAAAAATTGTATGATATATAATTTGATAAAAAGTGTAGATATAATACCAATTCACTTATTATATAATTATATCTTCTTTATTTATTTTTTTTTTGTTTTTTTTAGTATATTTTGTTTTAGAATTTATTGTAATTGGGTAGTTTCAGTCAGTATGTGATGTTTTCACAATTTTTAACAAGTATATGCTTCAGCGATTAACTACAGCTCATATTATAGGAGACCCCAAGTGGTAACATTTTTTAATGAACTTAATAGGTTAAAAAACAACTACATTTTATTGTTTCTAAAGTTTACTATTGTATACATATATATATATATATATATAACATACATAGTATTATAAGTAGATACGTAAAGTTATGTTTTTAAAAAAATTACATGATAATTTACTGAGAAATTGAGTTTACTTACCTGATAGTCAAATAGATTACTTGGTAGGTACACATATCTTTAGATATTTACTACAATTGTTACTACGCAGTAACACGGGAAACCATCAAACTGGTGGTTTACGTTGATTATACACAAAAAAATTCACTCATTATATTATAGATAAAACGTTATCTATAGTTTTGCTAAATTTATACGTTGGCATATTTTTAGTATTATCAAAAATTATTTATAAACTACGTGTTTTTTGATTCAGTTTCGTATATTTTGTTACATAAAATTTATAATTGATATTGATATTAGTTGTAGAGAATTCAAAGTCAGTCACACAGCTGATGTAAAAGCCGTGGAATAGGTTAGGTTAAGAATCACACCTTAATTTTGGATCAATATTTGTGTTTATATTTATCCAAAATTTGGGTGGACCTACATGATAAATCTAATCTCAAGCACCCAAATATGATTTGAAACACGTCTCACATTACAGTCATTACTAATAAGTAATAACCAATACTTAAATTTTATTATTTTTTTTTTTACTGACTTCTTAATTTAAATTGAAACTGACATATTCTATTTTCCTCAAACCTACAGCTACAAGTAAAAATAAATAGATAAACAATCGATGATTAGTCATTTATATAATACTATTAAACATAAACCGTATTTGATTTAAATTTTAAAATAACTCTATGCTGAAACGACAGCTAAAATATAAACAAAAACAATGGTTGCGTTTAGGTACATAATAATAATTATTGATCAATTTTAAACATTCTCGTGGTTTTTAAATTTGGCAAACAATCGACTACTTTGACGTATTATTATAGGTTCGGGACCACTGCAATGAAAATCAAATCAATAGGTACACACCGCTATTGTTTACGAGAAGTCTGTCGGTATATTATTATTATTATCAATGTAACATAATAATATACATAATATTATAGTAGTGTACCGACCGGGTTACGCGCATGATAATTTTTTATAAACATTCGTGTCTGGGCATTACTATAGTGCGTATGTACCTGTATCTATCTGTACACAAAAACCACAACACAGACGGATCGTCGTGGCCTGCATCTATTTACCGATGTACGCGTCGGTAAACGGATTTGTTTGATAGGTTTAGCATTCGAACGCAATATGGAGGTCGACAGAGATGTAATCAATTTATAATAATATTACGTATGCGGCATGCGCGATACTTCGATAGATCCGTCGTATGGGTATATAATATTCACTATAGTATACCTATGATCGTCGGCCAATATCCTTGGCATGGCGATAGTAATGTGCACAACTATTATAATATGTATAATATTATGGATATATAGTACGTATAATACTATTACGATGAACAATCGCCGTTGCGTCGATTCGGAGCCTTTCTCCGGAGAATCGTTTATCCGTTCACGACCCGCTGAGACAATGACAAGCCTAATAGTGTCCAATAATCGCGGTTCAACTCCATCTCTCGGTTAGGTTAGGGTAGTTTGACGAATAATCATATTTTATAGGTAGGTATGTCGTTTTTTGACGGTGGACACGATTTATAACGCTCAGTCGAATTATAATATTGTTTTGTCATTAGGAGAGACACTTATAGCACTCGTGACGTGTCATTTACATATTTCCGTTTTTACGGACGACGGGTTTAGGTTTTTTACAATATTTTATAACTACAGTGTCTGACTAGTCGTGGTCGCTCCTCGCATAACGAGTGCAACGAGTGCAAACGGGACCTAACCATTAACCGAATACCACATTGTCAGCGGAAGTAAATTCGCAGTACGTTCCGTATCCTCCGGCTATGCATTTGTAGAAGGCCCCCTCCCCCGCTTGTCGATGTATAACGATTTTCCACACATACACTTGGTGGCAATTCCATGCCGTTCAAGGACCATTAATAATGATATAGTTTCCGGTTGTTAATTAATAAATGCGGTTTGAAATGCGATCGAAGTAACGTAAAAACATATATGATATATCATATTATATTATAATTCGGATCGTTTGTAATTCAATGTGGCAAGCAACACTAATATTATTATTTGTTACCATTGAATTTTTTTGCCTAATACGACGTACGATTCTACAACTTATTATTTGAATGAATAATCACATTCAAAGTCGGTTGAAAATGTACTACTTATGTTTAAGTCACGAATTATTCAACTATCAAATGATATTTTACATCGAATATAATTTATTACATTATGCTATTCATTTTAAACTCTAATTGAAATAAAAAATAAAATATAACATTATATTCGGAATCCGCTTCTTTTATGTTTTAGTATTCAATTGTATATTTGGAATTGAATATTATACAAGTTACAACGGAAAAAAAATATTTGATGAAAACATTAAATATAATTTAAGAAAAATAAAATACAATGTTACTTTATACTACTTTTATCATGCATTTTTAAATTATAAATTGGTATTTATTCGTTATTTTTAAGGTAATGTTGGAGTTTTCAAAGATGACAAACGAACGGAGAAGACACACGAAGATCCAGTTTCTATGGCCATCGGTGAATTTGGCCGATGGCAAGCTATGCTTACATTAATTCTGTCCTTGTTAAATTTGCCTTGCACATGGCACATATTCGTATTAACGTTCCAGGGGGCAGATACGGACTTCTGGTGTACACCGCCGCCGGGTGTATTGAACCGGATATCCGTGGATCAATGGAAAATTTTAAGTGGTGTATTCTCAGAATCACTAACAACCAATGTGAGTTATTAAGAATTTTAAACTCAAGAAAAAGTTATAATTGTTAAATAATTTGTTATTAAATTAAATTAAATTTTTTATTTATTTGTTCAATGATAAATAATATAATGTTAAAAGAAAAAAAAGTATACTTTAAATTTAAAATAATAAATATTTTTTTTGATAAAATTACTCATTTGTTTTAAACTTCTATTTTAATTTAAATACATTTATTTTGAGTTAATGTATTTTTATTAACTTAAATTTTACATCTTCCTTCCCTATACAAGCTTATAGGTACTTATAGTTGAGTTTGCATCTTTGTATTTAAAAATAAAAATTCAGTTTATATGTATTATTATTGCTTATGCATAAAATAAACTATTATTATATTATCATTATTTAGTTTTTAAACAGCTAAGTATTGAGCTTTAGAGGATACTATTTTATTTTAGCGAGAAAGTTGAAATAGTGATGTTTATACTTTTAAAAACCTTGATTGTGATGGTCATTGAAATAAAACCATAAAATACTCAAAGTGATTATAATATAAAATTCAATATAAGGTATAAATTTCGTATCCAATGGATTTATTTTGATTTTATTGGTCAATATTATTTTCAATTATTCGATAATTTCAATAAATATAAAAAAGGATTTTTATTTAAACCGATTTTTTTTTCTTTAACCATTTGAATTACTGTTTTAATTTTAAATTATATAAGCTATTTAAAACAATATCATATGTGAAGGTGAACCTCGATAAAACGTTTTAATTAAATTAATTGTTTTATTAGTTGACAGATTTCTATACATATTATTATTTTATACATAGGTTTCAGTATACGATCCTTGTCATTATCGTGACATAAACTATGACAGTTTACTTGCTAATAATAGTTACGAAGAATTAATTCAAAGAAAATCAGAACAATATAAGATAAAAGCATGTTCTTCGTGGCAGTTCAATACTTCTGAATTCGGTGATACAATCACTTCTGAAGTAATTTTTTTATAATTAAAAAAAAAAAAAATTTCATTTATTTGATACTCGGATTTACAGTGGAACCTAGTTTGTGACCGAAAAGAATTAAAAAACTTTGCAGAGATGATGTTTTTGATGGGTGTTGCTTTTGGAGGTTTCTTCTCCGGACTCGTGTCTGACAGGTAAGTCAAATTTTGACAGCTTTAAAACATTAACAAGCGAACAAATATTCATAATATGATAATCATTTTACAAAAAGGTATAAACTTTTAAACAGATTACGAAAATTATATGACGAACAGTAAAATCTTATTATTAAACACTGGTAATGAAATTTGTTAAATTATGTATATACTTATACTGTTTTTGTGAAACTTGAATATGTGAAATGTGCAGTGTCATAATATTTTGTTTAATTTATTCATTTAAAGTGATGTTAGTTTATACTATAGTAATATTATTATTTAATAAAGAGTAAAATATAATGCGCTATTGAAGATATTAACAGTTTACTAGCGTATACCTACCTACATAAATAACGCTAGAAAAATAGAAATGACCAACATAATAAAGAAAAGTTCAAAATGTTATATCATTTTCTCTATTTTTTTTTTCATTTCCTTTTCTTCTCAACCACTATATAATTTAATATCTTTATTATCTGTTCCGGGGTTTGTAAAATTCGTTTAAACATCACGTATATCCGAGTACGTAGGAATTATTGTTAATACTCGTAATTGTTGAAAATATAAATTAGATTTCCGGTAAATTCATTACATACATGTTTTTTTCCTTCCTTTAAAGATTTAAAGGGGCTCAATTCTTGAAAGAATATAGTGATACATTGATAAATTGGTTTAAAATACTTAAACTTAATTAAAAAAATTGCTTGATTTATTTGGATAATAATTGATTAATGTTATCTTGTATTTATAGATTTGGTAGAAAGAAGACATTGATGGCTTCTTTAATTATGCAGTTGGCTCTTGGTATTTTAGTAGCTATTTGTCCTTGGTTTGAATTTTATTTGGTACTAAGATTTATTTTGGGATTTGTTTGTGTGAGCATCGTCTTTAGTGGTTTTGTATTGTGTAAGTATTCTTTGTATAATATTGTTTAATGGTGTTAAATTTATCATGGTTTTTGTTAATTATAGGTATGGAACTGGTCGGTGGTAAATGGTTAACAATTGCTGGAGTCCTCTATTTACTCCCAGTTCCGATGAGCTATATTATAATTTCCGGAATCGCATACATATGCAGAGGATGGAGGTTACTGCAGTGGTGTGTTACATTACCCGCTGTATTTTTTTTAGTTTTGCATTGGTAAGACATTTAATAGATATATGGTGAAAACATTTTTTATTCATACGGATTATTAGGTTTGTTCCTGAATCACCAAGATGGTTATTAGCCATGGGCAGAGTGGAAGAGACAATGGAAGTTTTGCAAAAGGCCTCTAAAATCAATAAGCACCCATTACCAGTGAATATGGACAAAATTCTTAAACAAGTAAGTAAAAAATTAAAATAACATTGCAACTTCTGTTTCATTTTTTGGCGCAGAATTTATAAGCTACATACTTACTTTGATGTCATGTACATTGTATATTATGTACTATTATGTTTAATACAAATGTAAAATGTATACTCCATACTTTAATATTTACTGTTGTTAGTCTTGGTTACAGTAAAATTGCTAAATTTTATGTCATGGCGTATGAGTAATATTTTGGTTATCTTGAAACTGGTCATCTTAATAGTATAGTATGTATGTTTATGACTTCATAGGATTATAAAAGAATCGGTGCGTAATTTGGAGGCCAAGCTTAAATTCTTTGATTCATAACCTATTATAGTATTTGTCATTAATTAGTTAGAAATAAATAATATATGTATATTGTATACAAATTACTATTTTTTTTACTAAAAATTGTTAATTTATTATAATTATAGTTAGTTTATAGTAGTCAAATATATTTTTTTTATAATAGATTTTTCATTTTATTTCAGAGTATAAACAAATTTGAAATTAATGGCAAACCTAAAGTACGAGTTTCAGACTTATTTCGTACTAAAAATATTAGAAAGATTTCACTTGTTTTATACATACTTTGGTTCAGTCTTTACTTAGTATATTACGGTCTTGTACTTAATCTGTCGAACATTGGAGGAAATATATACATAAATACCATAATATCAGGTAATTTACAAGATATAATAATATATTTTTTTTATCTTTTAAATAACTTATATTTATAAATTATAATATTTATATAAGTAATTTCGTTGATAAAGTTGATACTTATTTAAATGTACAATAATGAATTAAATCGATCCAAGAGTAATTTAATTAAGTTTAAACGTTCTTTAAAGATATTATTCAATATTTCATTTGAATTTAGGTTTGGTCGAAATTCCATCAATATTGATTAGTGTGGTAATATTGCTCAAAATGGGTCGAAGAATACCATTATGTCTTACCATGGTAGCTGGAGGAATTGCGTGTTTGCTAACTACAATTTTACCATCAGGTATTTATATTTATTTATTTAATTTTTATTTGATACACGTTTTTTTTATAAATATTTTATTATAATTATTAGATACGGATGAGTGGATATCGCTATCATTGGTGATGGCTGGCAAATTTTCCGTGTCCTCCTCAAACGTTATTATGCCTCTCTACACAGCTGAATTGTTCCCAACTGTTATAAGGAATTTAGGTGTGGGAACTTCAAATATACCAGCAGGAATTGCTCTTATTATGGTGCCATACCTTTGGAATTTAGTGAGTCCAGTGAATATTTATTTTAATATAAATTGTATTCTTATTTTACTTTCAATTGATTACAGTCTCCACTGAGCAAAGTTTTACCATTATTGGTACTGGGAACAGTCAGTGTTATTGGTGGATTATCTGTACTTATGTTACCAGAAACAGGCAGTTATCTTTCTGATACATTAGAAGAAGTAGAGGATTGTATTAGGTAAGTTAAAAAAAAATAAAAAAAAAATAAATAGTATTTTTTTTAATTTTGTACGATTTTTATTATACTTACGTATTCTTGTTTTATTTTAGCACATCGAATAATTCACAGAAAAAATATATTGATACAATAAGCAGTAATGTACAAAGTTCACCATCCGAGAAAGAATAATTACTTTATAGTAAATATTATTGTTTATTCATTTGTCTTCCTAAACTTTTTATTACGCTTTATAAGTATTTTAAAAACATATTTTTATTCATTCTACATATTTCTGTGATAATCATCTAAAATTATTGTTGATAAATAAGTCAACGAAAGTACTACACCGATAAATTATATTATGTTAATATACGTAGCTTTTTTAAAAAACAAATTTAATTAAGTGAGTTTTTGTGAATAACTGGACTGACTTTGTTAAATTTTTTTTTTATTAATTATTACCTATGGATAATATAATATATATTGTTAGACATAGTTGTTATTTAAATGTAGCATTATCCTTATTTTTATTAAATATTATAAAATGTATATATTTAAATGATTAATATTATATTTGTATTATGTAAAATGTATATGTGTATTCTATATTAATAGAAAAAAAAATATTAACTTTAATCATAATATTTAAGATAAATAACATGTTGTTATTATGTTTTTGTTAACCTAAAAGTAAATGAAAAGTATTAAATTAATAGATTTTTAGATTGTATTGATTTATAAAAATTTGTATTATATTAACTTAAAATATGCAGATATTGGAATAATTGACCAAGACTTAATATAAATATATATTTAAATACTGTTAATTATATTTTAATTTCTCGTAGTGCTCTTTGCCTCTTTATATAAGTTTTTATGTATTAGGTGTGTTTTAATTTCATCGTTAGAGCATAGGTACGCTAAATAATAAATTCGTTTTTATTTTTAGATTTTAAACATAACGTTACCAAGTATTTACTACAACAGGTTAACGTTAACATATAATACGATTTTTACTACATAGTTGTGGAAAACTGGGTCATAATTATAATATATCTAATAATTTAATAAGTTGGTTATAGATACTTGAGTATATTTGATGTTGACCTTCGATACTCGAGTACGTATAAATATTATCAGTGAAACAAGACTTATTAAACTTACTTCGATATTTTGATAAGTATAAATCAAATCTTGTTGACAGTTGTTCGGAAAATTTAAAGAATATAAAACAAAGATCTAAACACGTTTTTAAATTATTAATAATTTAATCGATCAGTGTGTTGAAATGAAAATAGATCATTTGATCATGAAAAATAGTCCATTTTGAATCCACTTAAGATTTTTTTTATTTACAATAATTTTTACTTCTTATTAATTTGAAAAAAAAATAACTTTTGGAATCCGCGTGGCTTCAGTTATATTAAATTCATTTCCAATATATTATTTTATTTAGAAAAAGCCTAGGTAAAAATGGTCATTGATTGTCATAAAAAATATTATGTTTAAAAAAATGTTATTATATAAATTCTATTTTAACACGTTTATATTGACATTTTAAATTGGTTTTAATTAATTTATAGATTTTTTTGTGTTTTGGCCAGTAGGTTTTTTGGTACTGAAATAACAACTTAAAACTTAAATTTTATTCAAGTTTTCTGCCTCTTAGTATGTACTGAAGTTTTTTTATTTATTGTATTAATTCGATTTTTAGTGTATGTATCTATTAAATTACACTAACATGAACCTAATTACAGTTTCATAAATTTATTAAAATAAACTCTTGAATTCAGATTTTAATCAAGTATGAAATTTTCAACGGTGTGTTACCAGAGAAATATAGTGAATATATAAACACCTGGGTAGTGCTCAAAAGAGGTAGGTACTTAGAATGCAGTTTTGGACTCACTAGTAATATTCATTATACTTATCCGTTATTATTTGGCGTGTTCTATAAACATCATTTAATCTTGAAAACAAAAAGTCAAAGTTATTACCCTAGTGTAAACTTAAGTGGCTATTAAGAATACGATATATAGGACATTTTTATTTTGGTTTTATGGCCTTTTATAGTGAAGCTCTTTAAGAGGGTCTGTTGTCAAATTGCCGAGAATACCGTATTATTTACTGCTGCTGGGACAGAAAGAATAATAAAACCAACTCCCTCCTCCTTCCACATCACAGTCTGACAAGCCTAAATAAAAAAGTGCTCTCACTGGACTTGCAGAAACGTATGATTAAAAACAACATTTCATTCTCATACAAATCAAATTTAGATAAACCATAAGGCAAGTTTAAATATCAACATAATACTCGTAAAATTATGTTATATAGGTATGTTATTTCAAAAGTTAAATTCATTTTAGGTAGTTATGTAATTAATTCAGTAATTTATGTATATACATGGTTAATTAATTATTCAATCATTATATAGATATCTTTTAATAAATTTTTTACTTTATTAATAATGATTTATTTTTATAGTTATTATATGTAATAAGTTTAATAGTCTATACATTTTCAAGTTATGTGTAAAACCAAGTATCGATATTCTTAGAGTCTTTACAAAACAATATATTTTTAAATATATTATACCAGAATTATACTTAAAATGATTATTATATTATAATACAATTTAAAATTTGGCTATAACCTCATATTCTAAGCAAGTATATAGGTATTAAGGTATTAGGTACTATGCATCGTAGCTGTTATGTACTGAACTGAATTTTCTATTATCGTTGTTATATATCTATAAATTTTTCTATATATTTATACCTACTCAAAAAAAAAAAAAATCAAGTACAATATAAAGTAAAATGCTAACAAAATATAGGACCAAATGTTTCTAACTTATTTCATTTCGCTTAGCATACTACTATATAACGGTGTACTTATTGTGTTTTATATTTTTATATCAAACGCAGCGATGAATAATCATGATTAAAAACGTTTTGAATGGAGAATGTTTTATTATAATAGCGTAAGCACATAATAGGATGTTTTTAAAATTTTTTATAAAATTTAACTTGAAAAAATATTGTTGTGTCTATATTTCTGTTAAATAAACAGTAATTTTTTTAAATTTCGCAAAACTATAGGATTGTTTTCTTTTTAATTTCTACAAATCAATTAATTTTATTTTAAGTGGATCCTCATAAATATATATAATTTTCTTTTGTTGTTATAATTTGTTGGAAGTTTTACAAATATTAACTCTATTAAGTGCATTGGGTATATCTAAATTATTAGTAGTAATATATTTATATATTATAGACAGGCAGGTGTAAAACCATTCATTTCTTATTCTACTTAGAATAGTTTTGTAAATTCTTATCCTATACGGTTTTAAACAAGTTCATACTATTTTAAGTGTTCAACATAATAATTTCTCTTATGTAATTGTAACGATTAATTATTATCCTAACTTAAAAAATAAAAATATATCTGCAAATTAAACCAGTACTCCATCTAAATGTAATTTAGGTTTTAGAAATGAAAACAAAATGTCCTTAAACGATTCAAGTGATTTATAACGATCAATAAAATACATTTAAATTTGCTTAATTTTTTATCTATAGTTAATACACCCATATTTATTAAATTAATTTAAATATTGATTATTATCATTTTCATATTTGATAATAGTAAATTTATGTATTATTATATATATATGTTTATTTCTTTATTAATATGCCCTAATGTAAGACTGCGACCAAAATAAATTATTTGGCCGAGTCTCTCAAGTAAATGTTGTCTAGAAATTCGAATAAAAATATGCTTTTCTATACCTTATCTCGACCGAAAAAATAAATTGCTTCTCATGTATATAAGCAATGTACTACCTCAATGAACAAGTGGGATACAGTGAAGTGTGTTCAGTACCCATCTCATGTTGCTAAATTATGCAATGAAACGTGGATTGGAAAATCCGTGGTAAAACACTGTCAAAACTGTTTTGAATATTTTATGCGATTTCTATTTTATTTTTTCACCCTACCGCTTTTCTTTATAGCAACTGAAAGAGAAGTGTGCCGAGGAGCCGTTCATTTTTGTTATTTCATGAGGGCGACAACACGTGCTCTAGAACGACGAGTTTACAAAAAAAGTACCAACTACTCGGGGGGTGAATGTTTAATGTGGAGAAATGTACCACGTCGCAATGCCAAACCTTCTACCAGAACTACCATTTCTTCTCTTTTACCCTCCCCTTTATCGTTCACACAAAAACGTCCTTGGCTAAACCTACATCAAAACTTCCGACCATGCACGTGCGTAAACTCGACAGCCGATGTTTTTCATAGTGTGATAAAAAAAAAATTCTTTATACTATATTGTCTGCATCAGGTCATATACTCAACTTATGAAGGATTTAAAATTTAATGAGCTCCATCTGAAAATAACCTATATATTTACATATTTATATATTGAATTCAGTAGGTACATAAATAATTGAATTGTAATATTAATAAATTATTATTTTTACATAATATTTTTTAATATTTAATTGATGTTTAGGAGTTATACATAAAACTACTAATTAAACAGTAAAAAAACAATTGCTTAATACTTATACGAGAAAAGTTAATATAGAGTGGTAGGAAAAAATTTTATACTGGTGAAAGTCTTTTGATTATATTCCACTCTTCAAAATATAAATATTAAGATTATGTAGTCAATTATTTTTGAAATATAAGATTATCAGGATGATGTATCTTTAAAATTTATAAATATATTTTTCAGTTCATATTTAAAAACATAAATGGAGATAATTTGAAAAATAATGATTGGTTTTAAGTACGACGATGAAAATATTAACTAATTTGTTATGTTTATTATAAAATAATTAATTATTAATATCATTTACATCAAAAAGTATTTCTTTCAAACACTAGTCCTAAGAAAATTAATTTAAAAGTACATACTATAGCATGAAACTAACTTGTTTAGTACCTATGTTGTTAATTATGTCTTAATTTGACTTGGAAAATTAACTGTAATCAATCAAATAGTATCATAACTTTGTATGTTTCGTTTAATTTGGTTTATTTTCTATAATGTTTAGTTGTAATAGAATCAGCGACAGCCTATAAAGAGGTATAGTAGGAGTTAGCGAATTATCAACTTCCGAGTTTGTGAACTTTAGATAATCCAACTTTTAATTGTTATGAGCGAAAAGTCATGTTCGCTAGTTTACAAATCATAATAACCAATTTTATTAATGTTCTTTGTATATTATAATGGTTAAGAGTTAATTAGCTTAATATTATTATGTTGAAATTAAAACATAAATGTGCCTAAAATAAAAATGGTTTGATAAGTAATTGATTTACGTAATAAATATTTTTTATATTATAGATTTATATTATATTATTTTGTAAAAACTTTCATTGACAGAATTAATGTTTTAAAAGTCCAAGTAGCTCGATTTATCAAATAAAAATCAAGTTTTGTTAATTAGTGTTTTAAAGTATGTAATTAATTTTTAATTTTTACCAATCTAAAGAAAAATCTTAGTATATTTGTATGATGTATCTACCGTATTATATGTATTAAATTAATTTAACTATTTGAAGTTTTAATGTAAAATACAACACAATAATACTATATATTGATATTATGAGTGTAACGTGTAAGATTAGAATATTATTATGAAATTATAGTATTGAAAAACTAATAATATTATTTAAAATAAGCTCAAAGACATTATTATTATATTAATACACAAATAATTATATTTAAGTTAAATGAAAATTCGCTTATTTATTTATTTTTTTTGCTCTGAAAACCAGAAAAAATATCATGTTGAAATACAATTGATATAATTTTGCTTAGGGTTTGTTTTAGATTATATATATACTTAAAGCTTATTTTCTTATCAGAATTATAAGATAGTGTATAGAGATTTTATGTAACGGATCATATTTGATGATTTTGTGGGATCACGAAAGACTTCACAAACAGTTTTTGATGTTTAACGAAACGAGAGAGCTTATAGTAATTTTTTGTTTTTACTTTAGAGATAGAAAATCTTGTTATAAAAAGACTGTTATTTAAGATTATTATTGGTCCCTTGGAAGTCTTTTAAAATAGCGTCCATAAGTCGAGAAGTTAATGGAAGAAATGAATCCATAAAAATAATCAAATAAACTAGGTAAATATATTTTATTTTGTTTTAATTCAATTAATTTTATAATACATTTCAGATTTACCTATAATTCAGCTTCTGTAAAATAAATATAAAATAAATTAATACATAATAATTCATAATGAAGTTGTTCATTTTTATTACTTTCCCACAAATAACTTAAAATTTAATATAATGTAAATAAGTATCACTATATTGCGATTAGATACAGAACATTTCTTTCTACTTTTTTCATTTATATGAATATAAAAGCTCTAAAGCTCTATTTTTAACATTTTTAATTTTAATAAATTTCAAAAGTTGATTGGGATAAAAACAAAATTGTGCTGATAAAGAATTGTATAAGCGCATAATCATAAATTCAAAATATTATTATATCAGTATTAAAATAACATTTTTTTCATACAAATAATTTTATATTTTATACACTTCTGTGTATAAAATTACATCTGTATATTATATATTGGTGATTGGTAAGTGTGCGTGAGGAATCATATAAGTTAACATAATATAGTGGTAGAACGCAATCTTAGTTCAGTATTAACTCACCATACTTTATATTGTCTACACAGTAAAGCATTAAAAGTTTGTTGGTTTTAGCCTTTCAATAAACAAATGTAATAACTTTTATTTTTTTATTTTTTAATACTATAAAAACTATAATAAGTTTATTTGAATAAATTTAGAATAAGCAAATAAAAAATTTTCAAATTTTTGTCGGAAACAGTGATAAGAAAAATACTTCAATAATATAATATAATATATTTTACAAAATAGTTAAATATAGCATTATAATTTTCACGTAAATACATAATAATATATTGTAAAAATGTCAATATAAACTTAATTAGGCAACCCAGTTTATAATTTACAGAGTAATATTAAATAATTAAAAAGTACTAAATAACATAAATAAAATTATCAAATGAAAAAAAATTGGCCAAGTTCAAAGGTTGATATTCATGATAGTCGCTGTAACATCACTACACGAGAGTTCAATACGAGTTTTATTGGTCGTTGTTAACCAACACTGAAGAAGGGAGACATATAATATACTGTGTGTTGTATGTTGTACGCAAAAGGCATAAGTTTGTTCAAGCCTATAATCCAATTACATTTGTCGATTTCAATTGGGCACAGTCCTCCTTATGTCCCATTGGAACAATGTACCGGACTTCTTGGTGACTTTTATATGCGAATGATCAAGATTGTTTAGTTTTAAAGTTTTAGTACCTTCTGAATTATTCATAAAATATATACCTGCATTAATATTTTCGATATTCAAGGGGAACACACAGTAACTACCCGTATTGAAATTTATTAGTTTTATTCTCATTTGCTTATCACATACACGGTAACGACGAAATACCAACTCATGGTATGTACACTATGTTTCCATTAATTCTTAATGAACATTGATCATTATCTCCCACAACAGTTGTTGTCAAATGGATTGTATAATAATATGTATTAAAATGTATAGATGCATTTTTCGATCATGCAAAATATAATTATTCTATACCTAGTCTACTGTACAATTTTATTAGAATTTAAAATTAAAAAAATTATATTTAAATTTAAAAAATAAAATAGTAGAAATGCGTATTAAATATAGATAATAATTGTAAGTACATTTCAAAGTCTTGATTTTTTTAATTATAAATAAAATAATCATCGGTTACACATTCAATCGAGTTCTTAACAAAAACTTAGTAGTAAATAGTAATAAACATTCTTAAGTTATTTTAAGTTATTTAAAAAATTTTGTTTAAATTCCTCGTGATTAAAAAACTGTATATTTTATAAATATCTTTCGAGAATTATATACATTTTATTTGAAATAATAAATTTAAGATTCACACATAATAATCGCATAGAATAATATAATAATTAAAATATAGTTACAAAAATATTTAAACATTTAATTTCATAATTTTTAACTAAAATTAGTTCAGTAGTTACAGCGTTTTATTTTGTAAATTAAGAACACAATAATAATGTGATAAGTTGTATAAAAATTATGTTGTAATATAGAATTAACATTTTAGATCGAAAATAAAATAATAAAAATTGATACATATTATTATTTATAAAAAGTTCTTTAAAAAAAAAAAAAAAAAAATCTTCTTTGTGTAAATACATATTATTGTGTTTTGTTTATATGTGTTTGTTTTAGTATCCTATTATGTACTCCAAGTATTTATTTTGTTGTCAAACTAATCTCCATAAATTTATTTATTAGAATCAGGTTTATAACTACTTGTATAGGTAGTTACATATAACTTGAAGACTGCTCTCGGATTTCATTCATTAAACCAAATGCATTCTTTTAACAACGTAGGTAGATACTTAGTAACTTCATTGCTTAATTTAAAGTTAATTTGATCACCAGTGAGTAGAAATTAGTATTTAAAAAATGCTTATTAAGAAAATTAAGGAATATTTTTATTTTTATTTTTTAAATTTATTAAATTTGATATATACGTAATACGTATACAGTTTTATGTAAATTTAAATAAATAAATAAACTATGTATATATATTAATTTATTATTTTAGCAAAAAAATACTAAGTAGGTATGTAGTTACATGTTCAAGTAATAGATAATAATATAGTTTCACATAAATATTTCACTTATTGTATAGAATTGGCTACTGGAAACATGTTATATATCATTATATGTAGAATATCTTAAAACATTAAAATTTCGTACTTGGTTTTATTTTCGAATCAGATTATAACGATTGGTGTATTAACAATAGTGAGTGACATGTTAATAACAAAATATTGTCATAGCTATATAAAAAAACGATAGGTAGCTAAGAAAAAACCTCTACCTAACTGGGCTATCAGCTATATTGGATTTGTCTAAACCCTCTGCGGTCACCGTGAAAGTTTCTTGATGTCTGAAATTGAAGTGATATTACCCGGGGATGGTGCGAGGGGTCAAGAAACGGTTTGCATCAGTTAAACGACCCGAGAGGGAAATTTCATGGTCGAACTAACTTGCTTCCACTCGTTTCTCGTCTACTTGTCTTGGGAGATACGCAGTTAAAAGATAACTGTGATCAATAAATTGGAACACAGGAAAAAAAATAAGACGAAAAAACAGAAAAAAAGTCATCTAGTCAAATGCAAAGTGCTTTTTTCTTTCTTTACGACTGAACGAGATTATCTAATTTATACTCAATGACGTTATCAAAACCAAACCACTCGGATCTTATTACGTCAGTCCTTCCCAATATACCTGTTAATTTCATTTTGACAGCAGTTTAGGGTATTTCAATACGATGTAGTCGTTGCAATATCCAAATAATAATTATCATTTGACGTTCTTAACAGTACCGAAATTATTTGGTTAATAAAGCAATAAATTATTCAAATCAAAGTCAATCAAATAAGCTATAGAATATCGGGATATTATTTTCAGAATAATTATTTTTTCGAAATAGTTGGTTACTGATGTCTAATGTAATACTTTGGTGAAATGATTTTCAACAAAACAAAAATATTTAAATACAGTGTTTGTTTTACTTTTTAATTTTGAACATAGTATATATGAGCAGAATATTATTTGTGTCATAACTTCGCCAGTTTAAACTTGGTCGTGCTTGGCTCATGTCACACACAACTGTCCACAGAAATAGAAATGCCTGATATTTCCACCCTATACTGTAGAAGATAACGGAAAACTATAATATACTGCACAATATAACACCCCTAGTAAACAACAGTCTAAATTGTTAAGAAACATTAGAACTAGACGGTTGTCAAAACAACCTTATGGTTGTGAACTAAAAACAAAAGTTATAAAATGAAAGATTTGAAAATATAATACTTATTCCAAAACCACTGTGTACAGTTTTAGGCAGGTATTATTACTTTCAACATGCAGATAGTGCAAGTCGTAAGAAGCCTTGTAAGTCTTTATATATTATATAAAAATTAAATTAAAAAAGTTAGTACGTAAATTATTTACTCAAGTAATAAACAATTATAGGCATACACGTTTTCAAAAATCATAATAATTTTTTTTTCACATAATAATGATGTACAGTTGCTTTCAGCGTATCGATTTTCGTACATCCGTTGTGAACGTTTACAACAATCGTGTAATAAAATAATAATCGTAACGTAAATCGGTGAAGTGTAAAAATAACGAATAATAATTGTTACGATTATTGGGCACTCAGGTATACGAAAACTGTACGAATGACGTTGTAACCTATGCGGAGACAATATTATCCACTTGCCCGTCGTTCACCGGACTTAGTCGACGGCGTAAAACGGCCGATAGCTGCGCGTGACGTACTTACGCTTATTATAATATAATGTATTATTACAGTGAGCGACGACTCCGTCGGCGGTGGAGTATCGTCAGCCATCGGTCAACGTTGTTCGCGGTCAACCGGACCCATTTGATATCCGGCCCGGAACTTTCGACCGCGTCCAGTTGTTTCCGGGTCCACGTGGGAGAGCGGTCGGGGCGACAACTGTAAGCCTTTCCGACCACCCCTAAATTCACCCCCTCTCACACACACACAACCATATCGCTATGCAAAAGCACCAAAATCGTCCACGTGGCGGGCGACAGGGTCTACACGCACACACACACACACACACACACACACACACATATAATATTGTAGGCATATATTTATTATGTATATAACTTTATTGTTATGTATATACATATTATATTATATTGCCACAGCAATATAACACACGGCATTTTGACAGACGCTCCGCTAACCGGATCTGGGGCATAATTAACGTAATGGATCCTGGTGTTCGGCGTAAAGTGCATAAATGTCGCGCAGACCTCGTTCGAGAGGTCTATATATACATATTACATCGCGACCGGCGGAAGGGTAGACGGCTGACAGTTCGCGGTAAAACACTGTTGCCTCGTCGGTATAATATAATAATATATATGTATTTCTGTGCTCGCGTTATATTATCTGTCGCGTGATACGCGTAAAACGACGGCGATGATTATAACAAATCACATATAATATAATGCGGTACAGCGAAATGAATCGGGGCCGATATGCGATAAATCTGTACGATATCATGACTTTATTGACGGGGTACGGATACTCGACCCTCAGTAAGTACCGTGGCGACGACGTATGAGAGAAGTATGAATCATACAAGTGTTATTATTTTAATCACCGATGCATATTACGAGCCCATTTCGATCGAAACTACGACGTATGATAGGTATAATAACTACAAGGCTCGGAACTTTATGCGCTTAAAGTACTCGAATATATGCATATAATACCTATATGAGTTAATAAAACATCAGTTAATATAGTTAATTTAGTTAATATTATGCAGTAAAAATTTGGCAAATACTATATTATGCAATTTATTGAATAAAATACAATTTATATAAATTAGGTAGGTATACATGAGAAAAAAAAAATAAAAGCTACCACTTTATATTATAGTACAATATTAATACCATGGTAAATTTAGATAAAAATAAATACTAGTCGGCCGATGGTCACTATTACGATTTCTCAGTATAACATCTATGTCCTAGATATTATTGTTAAGTGCATAGAGACTAATACTAAAATTATATTTAATACTCATTGAAGAATAATTTTATTGTCAAACCATATAAAGTTTAGAATTATGGTTGTCTTATATCTAATATTTTTTTTGTGAATCTATAAATTTATAAAAAAAAATTTTTTTCGTTAAATTTTTAAAATATGCTTAACGCATATAAAGTTCTTTACCAATAATATGCGAATTCCTACAAAAAATAACAAAATATGTAAAATTATGCAACAAACATTTTTTATTTTAAATCTGTGTATCATGGATCGAATTTGTATTGAACCAAAATATTTCAATATGCACTGTTTCTAAACAAATATGCAAATGTCTAAGCGGGTGATAGGTCTTTTCAGAGGGGTAATGATAATGTTACAAGTTTATTTAATTTTTAATTGCATACTTATGTACCAATCAATTTTTCTTTAGGTGGTGGGGGTGTCATTTTTTTTTACAAGTGAGTGGTAAAGATAAAAAGTTTGGGAACTAATGTTATAAAACCAAACATAAGTAATCATATTTAACCATAAGCGAAAATATGGGAGTTTCTCATATCATTATCATTTTAAATTTATCGATTTTAATGTAATTTTATTTTGATTATTTACTTCAAGTTTGATTTAGTTACAAATTATTATTTACAGCCAAAATTGTACACAATTTATAAGTTTTTACTCTATCAGAATATTTAATTACAACGTATTATATACCTACTATATTATATACCTATGCAAGAGTTGATATATTGTGTTATGTGATAATTTTTATTATGTTTTAATTTTTCTATCTATACAGAAGAACTTTGTGTCTCAATAATGACAAATTCTTTAAACATTTTTTTATTTATCATCTTTCATAGATAGTGTGCGAATTAATTTCAGGTTTCAGTATTGAGTATTCTCATAATAAATTACATACTTATGCTTAATTAACATATTATATTCATTCAGTATATTAAGTTTTTTATGTAAAAAATGATTCATGGCAATATTCATTTCTATCAAATATGTTTTTACTAGGTATGTTATTTTTGAAGCATGTAAATGTACCTATGTGTTTTTTTTTATCATTGTTTTAGATCACGTAACGATTTAAATATTCAGACTTTAAGTCTGTGAATTATTACAGAATTTAGGAAGAAAAGTTATTGATCTTATTAAGGACTAAGGAATATCCTATATTTGCCTTATGATTTTGGGAAACAAACACGTTAAAAGTCTGGTACACAGGTGTCTCCATGTAAAGATACCCGGGCAAAAGCTTGTTAATCCGATTAAGTTATACATAAACATTAGCGAATTTTGCCCGGGTAAAAACGCTCAAAAATATATAAAATGTATCAAGCATAAAATGCGGCAAATAAACATGAGTGATTTGTACTTGTATGTAGAACACCAGTAATAATAATACCTAATTAATCAAGAAATTTTGCCACATGAAATATATTATATTTGCACTGTTATTTTACCGAGTAAAACATTTTAAGAAAACGTTTTTATTCATATAATATCTGCAGTAGAACACATACTTTGCTTATATGGTTCTAGTTGTTCTTGATTTATCCTAAATTTTAAACTTTTTAAACTATAGTTAAAACTTAAATATTAATATACCTACTGTTTTATAATACTGTTATTGTATAAATATAATAAGTTTAAATACTTAATATGCAAACAATTTTATTTATTTTATGATACCAAAAATGTATTATTCAGTTCTATTTTTAATTAAATAGGTAGTCATTTATTGTGATTTAAGTGTATTACCTAGTTATCCGCATTATTTTTATTTAATTTTTTTTAAACTTAATTAATTATGAAAATATTTGTACAGATAATAATATAGTTTAATGTTTTTTTTTGTGTATTTTAATTACTCTTAAAGAAAATATCATCTATATTATAATAAGTAAGGAGTTATAAATACACTTTTAAATTTAATTTAAGAAGGTGGATAATATTAACTACCTATATTATAATAAATAACTGTATTAACTATAATTCAAGGTCATTAAAACAAATCTGTTTAGTTTTAAATACACAAAAAAATAAAAAAAAAAACTCAATTATTTTAATGCTAAAGATAATAAAACCTAAAACTGTTTGAAAGGAGGATGGTATAGTTATTGGAGTTTTCATTTGTTTTGTTGTGTATACTGTTTTTTAAATACTTATTTTGTTTTATACTGACATCTCACATTTGAACACATTTTAAAGCCTGTGGGCTAAACAAAGTTTGAACATAAAATTATAACTAATTGACCGTACTCGATATTATTATCAAGTAGGGAGTATTCTGTTATTGTACTCAACATTTTTTTTAAGACAACAGTTAACAACTAGCGGGTATCAGTATGAAAATTAACATTACCTTTGCAACTTAAAAACTTTCAGATGTACTCGTAGTAATAAAATCTCAAGGCCTTTTTCGTAACAATCTCGGACTGGTACTTTAAAACCAACTATATATTTATTTAGTGGAACTCTTGAATATTCAGTATGTGTATTGCCATTTATAATTTTACTTACAGAGTTAAAAATAAAATGATTTATTTTTGCATATAGTTTAAAAAATATTTAAAAACTATTAAATTTACATCTTTTGTTCGTACCTAGTACAAAATCATATCACCTTATTTATTTCCATGTATATAGTACCAATTTGTATGGCAAGGTTAACATTGTAATAACCGCTATTGCATTTTGCACAGTTACCTACTTTGATTTTATGTTCAAGACAGAATATATAATATCTATTGTACGTTGTTTTCCGATCAATGGCGTTAAATTTAGTTTGTTTTTTTGCATAAAAAGTTTTGGGTCTTAAAGGTTTAGTAATAAGTAATAAGTAATTAAGCTTGATAATAATTGTATAGAGGAGTAAAAAAATAATAATAATAAAAAACGATTTTTAAGAAAATATTATCAATTAACAATATGCCGAACTCGTGGGTTACTCGATGATTCCGCGTCTAATCGTTTACAATATTAATTAGTCGTAATCGCTAAATTCGTAATTGTTTAATCTGAAATCCGATTAATTTAAAACTTTCACAAGCTTTAGTCAAATCCAGATATTTCTTAATTGAATGTAACATAATAATATGTTAAATACGTCATGGTTATTGTTTAAGTACCAATATTTTAATAATGAACGTTAAATATTAAATAACATTAGAAAAGTCTGTATTCAATGATACAATAAGTAAAAATTGATAATAACATGTACAAGGCGTTATAAAATAATAGAAGGATACTTCAACTAAATTTTTTATTTTTTTTTTAGTGGTTAGTTGAGTAACTTACGAGATCAGAATCGTTTAAGACGTCGAAAAGAATTGTCGGGAATAATGATAGAGGACAAATTAGAAATTAATGGGTTTGGATAGCTGAGAGTATATACTCATAAATGTAATTTAATATTAAATTACATTTATGAATACATATTTTACATTTCAATAAAACAAACAATCTTAATAATTACCATTTATTCCATAAATATAGATTCTATAAATATAAAATACATTTTTTCTGAAAGTTTAATTTAAAGTAACAACAATATTTAACATATCAAATGCGTAGGTCTTCAAAATACATAAGCACTTAACACACGTGTTTCAATTTATACAATGATATCATATAATACAATACAAATAAACATAATATTATAATAATATTATTCGTAGATTTATTACGAAGTTGTTTCATATGTAAAACTAATGGGAAGTTATATTAAATTTAAATTGTTATTTCCACCGAAAAGCAATTTGTCCAATAGTTTAAGAAACAAAAACGTAATTGAAAATAAAAACGTCTGGAATATATTTTTTTTCTTTAAATTACCATATTTAAAATAGTATATTATATTATGTATCATTATAATGCGTGGTGAAAATGTACATTTAACATATTTTGAACACACTAATTAGTCATAATATGTAGAAGAATGATATTTTTATCATAAAGACTAAAATATATGTTTTCATTGTATTATAATAAATTATTAATTATTGCCAGTCATTTTATGTTTTGAACATTTTAACTATTTTATTTTTAGTCAGCAGCTTACTTCTAATAAAATATTTAAAATGTACTATTCAAGTTTAAGATAATTCATTTTGTTTTATTTATTTATTTAATACATAATTTATTTAAATATAAACTTTAATGTACCATTTAAGTTGTAGTATATTTTATTAATTATATTTCATATTATATTTTTTTTTATAACAACTAATCATAATAATAATATCAATTTAATTTTCAATATAGACATCGATTGTCAAACTGAAAACTCTATATTATTTTTAGGAGAACTGAACTAGAAAAATGTATGTAAAGTACAGTTTATAATAAATCTACTTTTTATTTCATTTCTTTTTTTAAATCCATATAAAATTGGATTTGAAAAGCTCATTTTCTCTATTGTTAAAGCTTAAGATTAATAAAAAATAAACAAATAGATAAGTACAATGTATTATGGTATTTATTATTTTCATAAATATTATTAAGCTTTCAGTATTTTAAACTTGATTAATCACTGAGATTTAAACTTAATGACATTATATATGTGTTCCCATTATTTTATTTAAGACTATAAAATCCCTTAAATCTATTCTTCTCTGTTATCCTTTTCTTGGATTAACTTTATATAATGAACAACTTAACACGTAAGACACAATAACAGAACGCTGCGACAGCGATAACTATTTGAATTCAAAAAAATAATGAGATACGCGACACTAGAAAAATTGAGCACGTTATTACTCTCGTTATTTATACTCAAATTAAAATTGAATAAAACTTTTTTTTCCTATTTTTGAGATAAATTCTTTTACGTTTTGTAATAAATAAAAGTGGGTATACTAATATTTATCAAGTGAAAACTTCATAACATGGAAGTCATCATCAATAATTTATTAAAACACATAATTTAATGTTCAAATACCTACCTTACAGAATATCTATGTACCTTATATGTTGTATATCATATTAATTATTGCCATGATTTATTTAGTATCTTGTACCTAAATACATTTTTTAAAGTATCTTGATATATTTTAATCATCTGATTTGCAAGAAAGAATCAAATCAAAATTAACGTTATATATTTCCTAAATATAATTAATAAAAAATAAAATAAAGCTTAAATTTAATTCAGTATCATTATACTTGGACCAATTTAAGTAATATTATCAATGGTTTTAATGATGAGCCATGCATAATAAAGAAATGGCTTAATAGATATGTAGGGACATATTACATAATGATATCATAATAAGTGTATAAAATCACAATATTGATTTATATATATATATTATATTCATGAATAAGTTTTTGATGTTGATTACGTTCATAGACAGTCTTTTATCTTGTCAGATTTTTGAATTTGGACTTAGTCCGATTAAATTTAGTGTTATTATTATTGTGTAGGTAATTATAATTTTAATAATTTAAGTAAATAATTCAAGTAAAAACAGATTTAAGTTAGTTTTGTGTGAGTAAATATTTGTATTTAACTTAGTTACACTATATACTCGTAGTATATAGATGCTGTGATTTCATATAGAATACTTATTAAATTTAAAATTATGTAAGTAAATATTTACAGTATATTTTAAAAATTTTTAGGTAATAATTTCATAGCCATAAATATTGATGAATACATCGCTCATAAATATTCAGTTTATTTGCGTATGAATAGTTAAAAATGTAAAGAATTTATAGTTTGGTTTGCAATATTTTTATTTTCATCCATGATGTAAATCATAAAATTGAAAATTCTATAAAATATTTATATAAAAATAAATAAAGATTATGTGACAAGAAAAAAAATAGTAACTCAAATAGTCGTCACATACAGGAACATTTTTAAGATTGTACGTTTGAGAACTGTGTTGAACAGGAAAAATATTACCTGTAAATGCAAATAAAATGTATGCCACATTTGACTATAGACATATGTATGGAGTGTAGTTTGTAACTGATTTAATTAATACAATTGAATAGTGACTTAAAAAAATCAACAGTAATTTAACCTTTTAACCTCTATTTACTATATATTAATATGCATTCCTTGGACTGGACTATTAGAAATAAACAATAACAAATAATAATAAAGTAATAATTATAAATACCTAATATAAAAAAAAATTGTGTATTTAATATAATGCAGGTTAAAAATTTAACGCATATTAAATTGTTATATTATAATAGTTAGTTAATCTGCAATTACTTTCAATTTATAAAATTGTAAACATTTAAATAATTTATTTTACTATTTTAGAAAAAATTAAAAAAAATAATTTGTGATAAGTATGGTTCAACACATAATAGTTGAATATGTGAAATTATAAACTAAAATTTGACTAAAGTTTAGGTTTGATACATAATTAATTAATTTGAAACAGTAGAACCTGGATGAACAGTTTAAATGGCAACTAGACGTATATAAATTATTATAATATACAAACTATTATCAAGTATAAGAATTATTGTTTTATTTAATAGGTTTTCATATACTATAAAACATAAGCTTTTAAAGAAATAAGTGTAATGATGCAGTATGTTATGTGTTGTTATATAACTACCTTATGTATTCTGTACTTTTTTTTTACGAATTCTTTTAGACCATTAAAGTTTTTTATTAATTAATTCTATGACATAAACCTAATGAATTTTGCTGATTTATTTAATTTATACTAAATTACCTATCTTGTAAAAAACCGTATTTCAAACAACTTGAAAAATACCATTTTCTATAATATATATATATTATATATATGTTAGGTACATTAAAGTTTTCACTCATAAATTGCACGAGTGCAATTACACAGAAAAATGAAAACCATTTACAACATGCGATGAATTTTCATTAAGCTTCTCTGTTTTGTAAAAACAAAAAAAAAAAATCGCGGAAGGAAATACTTTGTATAATTGTATTAATGTTTTATAAAAATTTAGACGAAATGCCAAATAGTATTAATTGTTTAACCTAGGTCCGTTACACCATAGACCAGAGTTGAAGCTCGAAGTTAGTGACCCGCATAATTTATACGCTTGTGTATGGAATTGAATACTTTGGATCGCATCAGTAAGTTTTCATTTCGCATTTATGCGTCGGAGAAACGCACTAGATGCCCAATCCACGTGATGACTACACAGTACACATATTAAACACAGTTGACCAATATAAAGTACAACATTTATACGATTTAATTTACAATTTAACTTAGTGTCGGATGTTCAACAACTCGGCATATGAATGTGTAGAGATGTTTTATGATACAAGTTATTTTTGACTGAAATTTTATTTTATTTCTCCACGCTTTTATTTGATTGCAATAATTTTTATGTATTATTGTATAACGATTATTATCGTTATTATTATCTAACTGTTCAAATTTTTTTAAAAACAAATTAAATAAATCATCCATACATAAAATACCTACAAGTTATACATTTTCATACTATTAGCTGTTGTATTTTGATTAATAAAGGATTTAAAATAAACGAAATTCCTTGCAATATTATAATCTTTGATATTAAAATATGATGATTAATAATTGTATATAAATTCCCTTAGTTCAACGTAAGAGTTCGTTCACGAGTGGCTTAGTTTTGAAATAGATTAATATTAATTATAAGTTATAACTTTAAAATTAAGTTCATTGTATTAATATACGTTTTATGTGCTAGTAGGTTTTGAGAAGTTTGTTGATATAATGATGGCTATAGTTGGTGACTGGTGTCAAGGAAACGCATTAGGTCGCTCATTGTTCAAAGTTGGTGAACCAAAAAGACTGCACGTTGGATAGACACAACTACCACAAGCTAAGGGATCTTGACCCTCTAAATATATTTATTTTTATTGTATAAATAATATAATAATGAAATTATTCATAACTACTAATACTAATTATTAGACAGTTAAGTTAAAAATATATTGCTTTGGGGCTAGTTATATAAAGCGACCATAATAGTGTAATAATATTATCTATAACGGATAAAGTGTGACGTTATTAAAGTATTTCAGCGATTGTTTATTTTATTTAGTCATCGTAAACACACGTATAGTTATGCCGTTAACCTTGTACAATCAATGCACTTATACTGAAATGTTATATATTCTAAAATTTTGGCAAATAAGCGTTAGTTTTCAGTTTTCTGTTATATATGTTAAAAATTGATACTTGAAAATTAAAAGATTATCGAGTTATTTGATTTTTAATTGGTTATTAGGTCTGAAGTAACACTTCAGTAACATAATTACTGGAATCCAAACAAAACATTTTACATATATTGTGCATAAGTATATATTTACATTCTAAAGAAGCTATTGGTATCTAATTTTATTATTGTGTAAATTTACCATGAAACTTCTTATAAAAATTAAGTGATTTTCACTTAAATATTTTTATTATCAGTATGGATAATATATAAATTTATTAAAAAAAACTTATGTATCATCTAAATAGTAGATAAGAAACTATTTTAAATACTTATTAGTCCAAAAATTATTAATATTTTTGTCGTGTAATATAATAATAGTAATCTATTGAATGATTTTCTAAACATAATTGCACATTATAAGTATAATAAAATTAATGTAAACTTGAAATAGATGTTGTTATAAAGTTTAATTTGTTAGTATATTTTAAATATACTAATCTATGAGGATAGATAACGTACGTATCACAATTATTGTTTGAAAACTAAAAAAATTTAAATTATTTATTTATTTTTTAAAGTACATAATAAGTAAAAACTAAAGCTATTTAACTAAGATTATAAAAGAAGAAGAAAAATAGCAATCATTTAAAATTAAATATACAAGCATGTTATTAGTGAGTTATGAGTAGAGGTTATAATAAACGACACAACTAAATTTTTTAGGACAGCTAAACCTTTAGCTAATATTCTAATAATTTATAATATATTTTACATTTATTTCGTCTATAGTTTCTAAACATTAAATTAATAGATCTGTAAAAGCCTAAAAATAATTTTAAACTAGGGCATTTTATATGATTATTTGATTTTCAATCACGGCGCTAGTCAAGTATGTCCCTGTAGATATTTATCAAAAAATCTTATTATCCATGTAAAATAAATTAATAATTAATATAGATAATAGATTATAAATATAGATCAAGTATATGATAACGGTCCAAATCTTAATCGAAATTGATCTGTAACTCATCAAAATGTGTGTTATTTAATTTACTTGTTTGAATAGAACGTGGGGTTTGACTAATGGGATCCAAACAAATACTTGTAGTAAAAAATACATATATTTCAATATGTTTTATGTAATAATTATTTTAAAATAAAACAAATTATTTATCTAATGATAAATGCTGAACCATTTAGTTAAATGGTACAGTGACTCATTTAATATAATCTAAAGTAAGTATCAGTTTTGTTTTTTCTTTATAACATCACAATTAATAATTTATCATAACTACAATTATTATTATAGTTATTATTAAACTTTAATTATCAATATTTTGTAATGAATAAATAATTAGGTAATTAATATATGTATTGTATACTAACTAAAGCTATAATACACATATTTTCTGAATAAATTTTACTAGTTGTTAATACAATACTTATATAGCTACTTAACCGTCAATTCAATAATAATTCCGTAGATAATATAACGTTGTAGGTATGTTGTTTATTTATGTAATTATTGTTGACATCCAGGTGATAATATGTTAAATTATTGAAGTAGACATTTAATGTACGTAGTTTTTACTTGGATAGAATACAATAAAATAAAAGAAAGTTGGTTTATAAAACATTATCACTCATTTGATACTTTAGAAAATATTATAAATTGGAAAATAGGTATTATAGAACTTTTGTATTATTTTATTACATATTTTTACGAAAATATATGATACAGAATATAAGTAAAATCGATAATCACAGATTATTATTAATTTAATTTAAGAAAGAATTAAAATACAAAATATTGTGTTTAAAATGGCGATTTTTAATTTTAAAATTTTAAAATTATATTGCTGAAATTTAACAAGATGCACCTATCTATTACTTATTTATCTGGGTGATTAGCACTACATATGGTGTATTGTATATACAGTTTCGTGACAATTATCTATACTGATTGAGATCGAGAGGAATACGGAAAACAACGATTAAAAATATATAGTGAACAAGAATTTAAATATTTTATGTAATTAAAAACAAAATAAATATAATATGTACACTGTACATAGTATGATAAAATAAATATAATTTTTGTATTGTTTATAGTACGCAATATAATTAATTTAAATTTAAAATTTAAAAATATGAAATACAAATATTTTTTATCATATGTGTATAATAATATTATGTAATATATTGTTGGCAATGTGTAGAATTGGGGTTATAATATCAAATTGAATTTGTTGTAAAATGCACAACAGTGAAGGATGGTATTTTTTTTAGGAAAATCATTATATTGGTTTAAAATTTAATTTTTTTTACAACATTGAAGTACTCCTACAATTATTTTTGTTAATTATCTAAATATTCCATTATTATTGAAGCTCTAATAATAATTTTCCGGCATGTTTATTCTACCTAGTTTATAATTTTATTATATTTGTATTTGTTTTTTATTAGTTGAATAAATATAACGCAATTTAGTGTATGAACACAATATGTCAAAATTAATTTATTATATAATAGAGAAAATGATAATAAAATATGTATTAGTATATTATAATATAGTTAATATTTATAAAGCAATTAGCGAAGAATGGACGATTTGAAGGTAAACTAAATAATGTCACGTAAACAAATACTTGCGCTGTGAAACGAAACTAAATTCTTATTCCCTATCATTCACATAGTTAACGACAAATATGACAACTCGGGAAATTTTTTTTCGGTGTGTAATTAACCTTATTAACCTTATTCCCGCGATATTATTAAGCCTGTAGTTCGTAAACCTTTATCCGTATATTTATAATAAATTAATATTATAATAATTAATGCGTTTATGTTCGGGTGATAACCTACTTGAATTTTGGTGTCGGTATAATATCAGTATTATACACGAGCTGATAATTTCACATGATTTATTGTGCGCGTTTAACTCTCAGGCACGTGTAACGTGTTCGACTTTCGATTTGCCACTGAAAAGCAGTACAGTAGAAGGGAACAATTTTCGTCAGGTATATTACTATCATCTCTTTGTAGGTTCTGGCTCAGTGTCTATCCATTTTCAGCGTGGTGACACCAACCCGACCAAGGTAAATTTAGTGCACGGTTTTTTGTATACCAACAGTTTTATACGTTTACAGCTCTAACCCATCAGGTATTGACAATGACGACTACGACAAGTGCGGCGGCAGTCGCTGAAATGATCGAGACCGGAGTGTTTGGACCCGAATGCCGGTTCGTGTCGTTTGGACTGGACGGACAGCACAACGGTCAAGATCAGTTCGCGTCGTCCATACTATACGGCACGGTTACGGTAGGCAATCGCGACTGCAGCCACCGAAGCCATCGACTCGTGTTTAAGTTCAAGCACCCTGTGACCGAGGTGAGAGAGTTTCTG
This sequence comes from Aphis craccivora, assembly GCA_009835225.1. Classification (NCBI taxonomy): domain Eukaryota; kingdom Metazoa; phylum Arthropoda; class Insecta; order Hemiptera; family Aphididae; genus Aphis; species Aphis craccivora. The sequence continues at coordinate 127,821 of VUJU01000029.1, forward strand.
AAAAACGACCTGCAGTTCCACAACGAAACGCTGTTTTACGAGCGGATCTTACCATTCCTGTTGGATTGCTGCTCGCAGAGCAACGATGACAAGACCGCGAACCCGACGCTTTGTCGATACTTTTACGGGCGAAACAATTGCGGTGACCTTTCGAACCGGGACATGATCGTTTTGGAAAACGAGTCGATACGAGGATATAAGACAGCAATGACCAACCATCATTTGTGCTTAGATTTCGATCACCTGGTTGTGGCAGTCAGAGCTCTAGCAAAGTGAGTAGATGGCTTATTCCCACGCTATATTCGGGGTGAGTTGTTCAACAGGATTTTTTTCAAGTAGTTTCTTGGCGATGTATTTTGATTTTATTTAAGATTTTATATTTTAAACGAGTTATTAAGCACAAATTATTTTCTGAATATTTAACATAATTTAGCAAACAATTTAAATAAAATATTTTCGTTGACTCGGATAATTAATAAATTTTTTGTTTTTAAATAATTGTGACAACCTCGATACTTTGTTCTCGAGAATAAGTAAACATTTTGATATGATAATTAATATGATCGTGTTTTATGATAATTGTGTAAACGTTCTGTAAGCTATTCTTAAAAACGCCTTACTGGTGTAATAGATCGATTTACCAACAATATATAATATTTGTATCGTGATCACAGGTTTCACGGTTTGTCGTACAGAGCCAAGCACGTGGATCGTGACAAGTTCATGGATCTGGTGGCCGACGTGAAGGAAACGCAGTGGAATGCCGAGGGACGGTGGCTTATAATTGGCAAAGGAATAGGAGGATTGGTTTCTGTGGCTCTGGACAAGATAATAGAACGCCGAGGAGACGACCGACGAGCATACCGTTTCCGGACGGAACTGTTGGCCGACGCGTTAAACACGCTGAAACGTGTGATGCAACCCGTCGAACCGCTGTCCGTCCTGTGCCACGGCGACTTCAACCGCAACAATCTGCTGTTCCGGTACGACGAAGGTGGCCAGCCGGTGGACGCGCTGGCGTTCGACATGGCCACCGTGCGGTACGGGTCGCCAGCGCTCGACTTGTCCTTTTTCCTGTACATGAACACGGACCGTCAGACTCGGGACGATCACTGGGACGCGCTGTTGGACGCGTATTGCGAAACGCTGGCCGCTACCGCCGGCGACGTCCCGGTGCCGGATCGCGGCCAACTGGACGTCGAAATGAGCGAGCACGCTTTCTACGGATTGGCACACGTATCGTTCTTCCTGCGCATCATGTTGGAGGAACAGAAACCTGTCTCACCGATGGAGTTCGTCGATATGACCGACTACGAGGTGAGGGATCTTCTGTTGACGTTTGGTGGCGAACGGGCCACCGATGGGGTGGCCGACATCGTTCAACACTATTTGGACACGACGTTCGCCGAAAAGTGACAACGTTACCAATACGCGTATGTGGACAGAATGACACATCGTACTATGGTTTTCGAGTTTCCAGTTTTTTCACGCATATTATAATATCCTTGTTCTATCCTTATCCTATTATGACACTTTTCTGGTACTCAGTGCACTGGTGTTTTATGGTAGGTATTATATGCATTTTTTTATTTTATTTTATACTGTTTCATATTTTTCTGTACTTGTATGTGAATGTTGTAATTAGTTATATGATTATGTACCATCATATAATTTTACTTTTAATCACTAATAAAGAAAACGAGTACTTAATATTGTTTCTATTGCATGCATTTAAATTGGTTATACTGCCTAATCGTAATATTTTATCTCAGCCCATGGTCTGAAAAATGTAATGGTTTCTTGAACTTTTAGTTTTTTATGCTTTCAGTTGATTTATATAATATATTAAAATAAAACGCTCATAATGTTATATACATAGATATCGATTATTTATAACATAAATTAGTTGGAAATAGTAATTAACTATTATAAAATATAAATTATACATAATATAATTCGTATATCGTTTTTGAATGTTGTCTGGCTTATCAAATCTTTAATAGGTATTCTGTAATTATTTAAGCAGTAAAAAAACTATTATCATTATATAGGTAAACAAATCTTTTACCAGTTATCGATTGCCGCGCTCCTGAAATTCGTTACCTATTGATAAAATCGATATTATTGTGATATCACATACATCTCTCACAAAAGACTTCTTTTTGCATACGTATTTGATATTTGAATTTTTTTGTCTTATCTAATATTTTATTATCTATAGACCTTACATTACATTTTTAAATTTATAGACTAGAAAAAAAATCATAATTTATACAAAACAGCAACTTAATTAAAATTGAGAAAATTAAATTTTTTTTTAATGTTCTGAAAATAGATAATAGATGATTTTTATACATAAAATTTATGATAAAAAAAAATAATTAACACTCATTGCTTAATTCCAATAATATTTTAATAATAACTCATTTTGATTTATTTGAATTTTTATAAAAATGTATCCTTGTATGCTTGTAATTTATATATACATACCTATTAGTTTTTTGTAAGAAATACCTTATATCTCGGCATCTCGTAGGTTATGCCATTTTTCCCGTATGTACGTTTGTTGTCTTATAGAACTATTTCTTTTGTTACCAATATAAAAATGATTAAGCAGTGTAACATTGTTTATGTGGTAGCTAATATCCGAGTAAATAATAAAATATACAAGTAAATAATAAAAGTTATATCAACTAAGATAACTTAAGTTCAGGGTATCGGAGTAAATAGGAAATCAGATATTATGATCAAGAGTAAATAATATTTATAGTGAAGAAAAAATTGTGTATAGTAAAATTATACAATATTGTTAAATCCCTAGTTTTTATATGTATTTTTGATTTGATTTTAATCACTGTTAAGTGTAAGTGGGACTCACAATTAAAGAAATTAAAAAGTAGAATATTTAAAATGCATATAAATACCTAGTATAAAAGTATCTAAAGTATCTATAAGTAAGATCTAAAAGTATTTAGAATTACTGTACGTCCTTATACCTCTAAAATAAGTACTAATTCGATTCAAAGGAGAAAATTGAAGCATTTTTAACTATTTTAAAATAAATAATAATAAAATGATAAATAAATAACCTGTCATCTTAAATAAATACATCTAATCGATTTACTCAAAATCCAAAATGTATTAATGTAATAATTACATTACGCAATATAATATTTATTTTGATATATCTCATAGTATAAAATATGGTTAATGTATCACTCTAAAATCGCGTGTCCATTTGGCCGTCTACTCATATTTTATAATATTTAATACTACTGAAATAAAAATAAGTTAAAAAAATCTGTATACATATTATTTTATTTTACTCTTCAATCGCCGCCTACTCATATTTTATAATTTTTAATACTACTGAAATAAAAATAAGTTAAAAAAATCTGTATACATATTATTTTATTTTACTCTTCAATCGCTGGATTATATACAAATAGAAAGCTTATAAAATGTTGTTAAACATTTGTACTAATGTATTACTAGTGTTTAATACAATTTAATGATATCGATTATGATCACAGATTGTGATTTTTATAAATAGTTAAACAATACATCGTGTATAATATAAAATAGATAAATGTACTATGTAACATATATTATATTCATGAAATATTTATAAGTTATATACTTATATAATATAGCTAGTACGGTAATTCATCAAGTATGCCCGTCCAAATTAGCATTTAATAATGCGTTTATTTAAATTTTATTTTTTGGAATCTTTATTATATTGCTTATTATGTATCATACTATTTTTAATTACTTAGTTTTCATAATATTTGAGTATTTTGTGGCGATATAAACTTGATTTTTGAATATTAATTTTAAAGCAGATGGTTTAAAAAAGTATACATATCGATGTATTTATTTTAATGAGATTAAAATAATGCTGTATTTAAATTTTGAATATCAAGAATTTTAGATGGTTAAAAAATGTCGTGATTCATGACAAATTTAAATATGTTTTAAAGAAATTTAAATTTGTATTATATAATACACATAGATTGATACTTTTTATAAAAACATTTATTAACTGTGTTAATTATTGATATATACGTACATGGTTGGGAGTGCATCGCTATTTATTTATACACACTACACAATCACATTTACTCACTAATAATTACTTAATATGCACACATGTACATTGTACACGACCCGTATACCCGTATAATACCCCTAATAATTTAAATAATAGCCTATACTAAACTCCTTAAAAACGGTCGGTACTGAATCCCCGAAAATCTGTACATTTAAAAGATAAAAATTTTTTTCTATATAAGCATACAATTATTGTATATCATCTGCATATTAAAAAGAAAAACCAGATAATATACATTTAAAATATCTTTTAGATTCTGAACGAAGTGTTTTATGTATTGATTTTATAATGATGTGTGTGTGTTTTTTTTTGTGTCTGTGTAGATTATAACTTGTTGAAATAACGCTTCAATTTATAACATCAGGGGTGCCTTTAGATTGCAAAGTGAATACCCTTTATGCATTATAGAAGTCAAAAGCAAGAAGTTTTTAACAGTCCTGTAAATACTTGAAATTTTCACCAAATATGTATATCATTGTTATCTATACACGGTTAAATTTTCAAAATATTCTGGCTTTTTTGAGCTATTTATAGACAACTTAAATTAATTTTTTTTTTTGAAACGTTGATAAAAATTTGTCATATTGCATACGAGTCTGCAATGAAGTACCACATTTTATGTAACCAGGTAACCAGGGTAACCGTAATATAACATATTAAAGTCAGATTTCCACTATATACGTGTATGTGTACGTGCATAAAAATACTTTTCTGTGATTGGTTGGAACGTGTAAACTTTTTGGTATACCAAAAGCTTACCATGTACACCAACCAATCACAGAAAATAATTTTTTATGCATGTACACGTACGTCGTACACGTAAGTAGTGGAAACCCGCCTTAACACTTTTCAATTCTGTGTGCCAAGGCAGATAATTTCCCGTTACCAGGGGTAACCAGGGTAACCGTAACATAACATAACACTTTTCAATTCTGGGTGCCAAGGCAGATAATTTCCAGTAACGCTTTTTTGGTAACGCGATTTCTGTTATGCTAATTCTGTTACGATTTTCAAATCTATGTGTCAAAGAAAAGACATAAAATGTCAAAAAATTGAAAATATAATACAAGATATATTATAAGTAGTTCTTATTGTAGTTAAAAATATTAAAAAATCGTTAGTCACAATTTTTTTTGTAAGCAAGTAATTTTGTTTTTGAAAATTTAAAAAATTTGTTATACCTATTTATATCTAAGGTTAAAATATCCAACACTAAATTTTCCATAAGTTTTCTTTTAAAAAGCTATAGAAAAAACTGGGAGCGTCATTATAGGAAAAATTATATGAGTGTTTGAATTTTAAATTTTTAAGAAATCGCGTAACGATAACGATTTCCATATATTATTTGTTATTATTCATAAAGTGTAAGTCGTAGATACCTAACTTGAACATTTCACCAGTTATTTAGATTGAAAGTTTCTGTACACGATTTATTTTTGGGGTATTCAGATCATTAAAACATAAACCATTTTTTCTGTTCAGAATAGTTTTTCGTATATAATGATACTTATCGTTGCATTCAAATTTAAAACATAAATAATAATGACTAGCAGAGAGTTACTCAATTAACCGCCATTTTTTCAACTGATAATTTTAAGACCATATAATGTTAATAAATAGAAACAATTAATAACAATTATTATATAAAATATTATGTTAAATAAGGAACTCGGATTTAGTATACTATATTTATTTAGGTCTTTTATATCCTTGACTATTCAGGAATATGTTTTATAACAAGAAATGTCGATTTAAAAAAGTATATTTTACTTTCAGTAATTTAAATGAAAGAACGTTAATGATAAACATATTGATATACATATATTGATTTAAAATTATGTAAAAAATTAATTTTAAAATAGGTGAGTCTTATTGAGAAAAAAATAGTGTTTATCTTTAAAAAAAAAAAATTCATAAATTATAATATTATTATAGACTTTCTAAAACAAAAATTTATATAAGAAGTGTTAGAATTAAAAAAAAAAAATAATAATTGTCATCTAAAAAATACATAAATGTAGTTATAAAGTAACGTTATAGTTGAATAATACAACTGCCAACTAAACCGTGTTACGCAAATAAATGCATGTGGTATGAAACAAAGAGATGGACGACCCCCCCCCCCCCGTATTTGACTAACTACCAACAGGTTTACAAAACTTGAAATCACCATTTAAACAAAGATTATAATAACAATTATTTCAATTTATACATTTTATTGAATATTTAGAATATGTTATGCGGATAAATGTATAATCAAAAACTAATTTATTTCTATACCAATACAGTTAGGCCACATGCGAAGAAAAGTGGCATTTTACTAAATGTTTTATCATACAAGTCATAATATTGCCTTTGCAAACTTCATCTACTCGTATATCTCACGTTATCATAATATTTACACATTGAAAAGATATTTATCTTACTGCATTACTGTCATGTCTTTTAGTTACAGAGAAACACTAATCATTTTAACTGTAACTAATTAATAATCGCGTCGTTAATATAATCATTCAACGATTGAGAATACATTCATAATAATATAAAACATGATATAAAATCATAAAACGATATTCAGTTATCAGTTAAATAATTTAAATAATTAAATAGTCACTCATGTTTAACCATTTGGTAAAATTGCATGATTTCATTAAATTCTACTTTATTTTTGCAAAGGAAATTTTGATGATAAAAAGGAATAATTTGAATTTCAACGTTGGACTTCTCTGGTTATTACTACAAGTATTAATCAAGCTGATAATTTCAAATTACACATCGTGCGTGCCTTTCTTTTATTCCACACCCACAGTAGTGTATTTAGGATTTTGTCTAGGGGGGATATACGTTTGAAAACATAATATCCTCGACGGTGGGGAGGGGTACACTTAGCAACATTATTAAACTTACTAGTAAAAAAAAGACCCCCCCCGTAAATACGCCACTGCACACCCAATCTCTAGCTTCAAAAACCAGTTTATGATGTGAGTATTACGAATATTATGAAACAGTATGATAATTATGCCCACAGTGTTTTACAAGTCAATAATAATAATAAAAAAAAAATGTTTCTATGAACCAGATCGGTGTTGATGCACTTCAGTGTTAAAACGACTGCAGAGCAAACACTAACTCCACAAAAATAAATTCAGTAATCACGTCTCACGTATTTTCACCGCTACTGCTGTTACTTATTTCGTGTGCACGTCTAACCCTCCGTCGAGAAACGAAGACGATGACGACGACGGCGAGTGCAGCTGCGGTCGCTGAAATGATCGAGGCCGGGGCGTTCGGACCGGATCATTTTTTCGTGTCGTTTGCACTGGACGACCAGAATATCAGAGATGTTTATTTCACGTCGACGATACTGTACGGGACGGTCACGGTCGGTGACCGCGACGGCTGTCGCAAAAACTATCGGCTCGTGTTCAAATTCAAGCATCCATCTCCTGAGATTCGATCATTTTTCAAAAACGACCTGCAGTTCCATAACGAGACGTTATTCTACGAACGAATCGCACCGTTCTTGTTGATCTGTTGTCCGCCAAAAGACGTCGACGCGCATAAAACGACGCCATTGATGTGTCGTTACTTTTTTGGGCGTAACGATTGTGGTGAACTAGTGCATCGGGACATGGTGGTCTTGGAAAATGAAATCGTTCGCGGATACCGGTCGGCAGTCACCGACCATCGGTTGTGTTTAGATTTCGATCACCTAATCGTGGCGATCAGAGCTCTAGCAAAGTAAGTTTCACTTATCCCATATCATGAACGGAACGACAATGCACTTCTTTATACGCTTATAATATTAAGAAGAGCTGTCGAACACAAATCAGTTTCGGTGTATCAAACAATCAAACATAACGGTATCACGTCAACACCATGAAACCAAAAACACGAATGTCAAAATATCGACGGCAAAATAGCTATGCATAAAATTGCTATAAAAGACATAATAACGAATGTTCAAAACACCTAAACTAAATTATTTTAAAACAATTATTATTATACGTATTTAGTGATAAATTATAGGCATAGCCTTTTAATACCTAATTTACAATATTTCTTTTCGTATATTGTTTTTATATTTTAATTCTTAATGAAGTATGTTGAAATTTTTCTTTTTTTTATTGGGGTTTATCATCTTATGTAATGCTCTATTTTAATTTCTGTGTTGATCTGCTATTATTTGAACCCTTCTATAAGTTTTCAACGTGTTGGGTGACGATTCCAACCTGTAAACATTATATACAAAATTCTATTAAACGTACACATACTCTATCGCTGTCGAATATTGTGATCGTATCTAATCCACCTATCTTATTATTATATCTCATCCGGAATATTGGATAACACAGTTATAAAACGTATTGTGATTATCTGTATCTTTATAACTTATAAGTAGGTAATAATATTACTACCGATAAATAATAAGATTAATAATTTTAAAATAATGTACTTTAGCTGTTTTAAATATTCATTTTTGTTGTCACTATTTTTAAATTTGTTTTTCACTATTTACTAAATACATTGTTTAGCTATGTTAAGAGTAGCACATTGAAACATAGATTTTCATTAATCCATGATAATAAAATAAAAATATTTCTTTAAACCTGCTACATCATTAATATTACTAATTTTGTGATAATATACACAAGTTAAAGTACAAGGGAAATACCCAGATATGATCAGATTATAGTACTCGAGTAGGTGACCTATATTATACTATTTAATATTTAAAAACATGCCTCAATGGCGTTAAATTATTTAAATTAACAGACATTATGATATTAATGTTGCGGTTATAGGTTTCATAGTTTGTCGTATAGAGTCAAGCACGTGGATGGTGACAAGTTCACAGATCTGGTAGCCATGATCAAGGATACGCAGTGGGACGACGAAGGCCAGTGGGTTGTAAAAGGCATAGGACTTGAAGGACTACTTTCTGTGGCCTTAGACAAGATAATAGAACGTCGCGGTAAAAGTGACGGACGCAATACACGTGAACAACATTTTCGGACGGAAATGTTGGCCGACGCGTTAAACACGCTGAAACGTGTGATGCAACCCGTCGAACCGCTGTCCGTCCTGTGTCACGGCGACTTCAACCGAAACAATCTGCTGTTCCGGTACGGTGACGATGGCAGGCCGGTGGACGCGCTGGCGTACGACATGGCCACCGTGCGGTACGGGTCGCCAGCGCTCGACTTGTCCTTCTTCCTGTACATGAACACGGACCGTCAGACTCGGGACGAACACTGGGACGCGCTGCTGGACGCGTATTGCGAAACGCTGGCCACTACCGCCGGCGACGTCCCGGTGCCGGATCGCGGCCAACTGGATGTCGAAATGAGCGAGCACGCGTTCTACGGGTTAGCACACGTGTCGTTCTTCATGCGCATCATGTTGGAAGAACAAAAACCGATCGAACCATTGGAGGTCGTCGACGTGAGTGACGACGAAGCGTTGAAGTTTCTGTTGTCGTACGGTGGTGAACGGGCCACCGATTGGGTGGCCGACATCGTACAACACTATTTGGACACGATGTACATCGACATGTCATCCTGACGTAATCCTGACGTATGTATCACGCCATATTATTATAATACGATTTGCTTTGATAGAAAAACTCGGTTTTTTTTACATTCTGTTTTTTTCTAAGCTATATCTACATCCTTATTAGCGTAATCTACATACGCCCCAAAATTAGTTGTATATTCTTCATTTTCGATATTTTTATTATTAGTTTTTAGTTGTTGTATGAAAAACTTATGATCACAATTATATTACATTGTATTTTATTGTTATTCTAATTCTGTCGTTAATATATATATTTAGTGTAATTATAAAACAGTGTATCAATCCTATTTATGTTTGAGATGTCAGAGAATACAAGATATTATAATGTATATCATAAATTATGTTCTTACTTGAGTAGTTCTATATGAACAGATATTATAGATATTAGATATTATATGACATATATTAGCAGATTTTAAAAATTTTATTGAATGTCAACATTGATAATTGTTAATTCGTAGATAATGATTAAAATTATATTGCCCAAAACTATATAAATTGTTGTAGAGTTTTCAACAATAAATTAAAATAACATGATAAATGATTAGACTTAAGATAAATATCAAAATAATTGAAAATCATAATAGATTTATATAAACTATGGACATTTATATATTTAAAAACCTATTTTATAAAAGTTTTATATTCAATCGTATACTCATAAACGATAATTATTTAAAAAAATAATAAAAATCGGAAGTACTCTAAAAATATATTAAGAAAAAAAATATGATATAATATTAACCTAAAATATAATCTAATAAAATTTTAATAAATTATTCTCAAAACGCATAAACATATATTTATCAAGTGTTTTTTTGTAAGTGTTGAGAAGTTTGTTAGTGATAATTTTGTTTATTTAACTCGATAAGACTTAACAAACGTATTTATTAGACTGATAAGGTGAAACATAAAAAGTAATTGGTGGATTTGATTTACAAGTGGAAAAGAATAGTGAGATATATATATTTTTACATACTGACAATCATTAGTATAACTAATATTATACTTAAAACGACGTATAACACTGTTAAAGAAATTATTCAAAAATAAAAGTTATGGAACAATTTATTAAAACAGAAATAAAGGCCATCGTGGCTGAAGGTGCGTTTGGTAAAAATTGTAACTTAGTGTCGTTAAAAGTGTATAATGATAATGAAAAAAAGGAGTGGAAGTATAATACAATATATGGTGACATGGTTACATCGGACGATAGCTATTATTCCGTTTTGATAAAGTTAAAAAATCGAGATCAAATAATACGTGAAAGTTCTGAATGTGATAGACTATTCCATAATGAATTATACTTTTTTGAATATATCATTCCATTCTTATTAGAGTGTCGAGGTCCTTTGGTAAATAATGAAAATGCTTTATCATTACCACGGTTTTTTTATGGCCGTAACAATGGAGGCGAGTTAGCGGAAAAGGATCTTATTGTTTTCGAAAATGATGATATTTTAGGCTACCGTTTTAACGAAGAACAGATGTTCATGGATAAGGATCATTTAATCATTGCACTTCAGGCTATTGCAAAGTAAGTAGACTTGATTTTAGAATAATATAAATAAATATTAGGTGTAAATAAATTCGATAATTAATTTAAAAATGAAGTCCATAATTTACTATAATACGATAAAAATTATAAAAAAAAAACATGTACATTTATCAAACATAAGTAAAACTTTTAATTAAAACTACTGTACACAATTTCACTTAATGGTTTGTGACAAAAATTAGTAACTAATTTTTTTCTTTAGAAATAAGAAATAAACTCATTAATTAGGTATTTCATATTATTAAATTACCCATTTGATTATTAATTCTTGGAGGTCCTTTTTGTCACATGGTTGTTAAAACCATATAATTATATACTTGTTATTGAAAACGTCAAAATGACAGAGAAGATTATTATGTGTTCTCTCTGCTCTCTTATCGCACAACGTCTAAATTGCATATCAATATTGTACTACAATAATGTTGATGTTTTAAGTAATAACTATTGGTTTCTGCTACTAGACGCCACTTAGAAATTTTTTTTGTATTTACTGATAACGAGTTGTGTATTTAGTTCATATACCACGGATACTGATAGTAGAATAAATAAGAATACGGATATTGACGACGAATGCTTAAAATTCAATAACACTAATTTCTTTTTTTGTTTCTTGTTTGCGCACAGGTTTCACGGGCTATCGTACATAGCCAAACACAAAAACGCCGACAGATTTCGCGACATCGTCGCCGAC
>VUJU01000029.1:139810-214228 GCA_009835225.1 Aphis craccivora
GCGAACCGCTGTCCGTCCTGTGCCACGGCGAATATTGCCACGGGTCCGTGATGTTCCAGTACGACGAGTGCGGATGTCCGTTCGACGCGCTCATCATGGACTTCTTCAACATACGTTACGGGTCGCCCGCACTGGACCTATCGTTGTTCCTGTACAAGACCACCTCGCAACTAACGCGTCGGACGCACTGGAACGAACTGTTGGACGCGTACTGTGCCGCGCTCGCGGCTGCGGTGCCGCCCGGCGTCCGTGTCCCGGATCGCACCGAATTGGACGCCGAAATGGCAGCGTGTGCTATAGTCGGTTTCGCGACCGCGTCGTTTATGTTGTGTTACAAGCTGCGAGACTACAGCGATCCGTTGTTGGACTCGATGGCAACCAGCGACGACCCGGTGGAATACTTTTTGGCGTTGGGCGGTGATGCAGTCACCGAGTGTATTGCTGATCTGGTACAGCACATGATTGACATGGCCTACACTCAGCCTTGTAAAGCCCTCGGGTAACGTGGTATTTAAAATATTTAAAACAACTTGGACAAATGTATCATAAAATATCGATTTTTATTTTTTTTCTTCTAATTTTATATAACTTTTTATTATTTTTAATTTAATATGACATTAAAAAAATAATTCTAAACAATGACGTGCGTAGTCTTAAAAAAATATGTAAATATTTATAATAATAACAATTATTAGATTTTTTTTTTTATTATTTGCTATTGCCTATTACTGTATATAACTATAGTAGTAGTATGATAAACAGATTCTTAAATTACTAATAATATAATATTGTTTATGAAAAGTGTTCAAAATGTTGGAGATTAATACATCTTTCGATTGAATCACCCACCAGTGCTAAGTAGCCGAGATTTAAAATGTGTCAAAATCGATTATCAATAATCAGAATTATAACTTCTAAATTTAATTACTTAAGAATAAATCAGTTTTTAGATGATATAACGGAGTGATGAGTTAATTTGATGTAGATACATAAAAAAATGTACCTACAATGAAAACAAACATTAGTAAATAAATAAATATTATTTTGTTAACACATTTTGAATTTCATGAAAAACAACAAATTATAATTATTTATTATTTTGTCTGGCATAAAGCATTTATAAAATAAAGATAGTTCAAATTTTAACTTTTAAGCTAATTTCAATATATTTTACCCATTTCCAGTAGGTACCTTACAAAATAAGAGAAAAATAAAACCAAAAATAGAAAATAATGGTAATTATTAAGAAAAAAAAGTTTTTTGTCACTCAGCTATTCGTATGATAAATGTTATTTTGGGGGTTAAAAAACTTGGTTTTTCATAAATTGTATTCGTATGAGTCTAAATTTACCAGAAACATATATACACACATTTTTTTTTTTAAAACATTTAAAGTGAAAATGTTGACAAATTTTAATAAAAAAAGGAACTTAAGTTATTTGTTGTAATTCAAAAAATATCGTTTTTAGAGACTTGAAAACTTTTACTTGGTACTGCTAACAATAAATTACTTATTGTATATAGAAATATATTATAAAATGTCCTAAGAAATATTGGCTATATTAGACATCTCCATTCAGAATAATTGTTCGTATACAAGAATATAGGACTTGTACGTTGTGTTATTATTGTCAAAACATTTACATTTTGTATTCTTACGTTGAATCATTGTTCAAATCTATTATTAATTTATAATTTTGCGGATATGTATTATTATTTTATGAGCGAAAACTCAGTGATTGTATTTTTAATCAAAACTATTGACTTTAAAAATCAATGAGATGGTGTATGCTAACGTTCATTAATTTTATTTATATTACAACATATGTATTATATTTAGTTTTTAAGATGTAAATGTGTACGGAAACAAACTAACAATAAAAATATATTATATTACATTTTTATACACATAAATATATCTAGGTATTATCTTATCATTTTTACTACTTTGATATTATAATTGCATCTTTTAAATTAATTAATAAATATCAATAGTTTGTAAGTAAGAAATTAAGATTTGTATATATAAATTTATATAACATGTCTGTAATTTATACCTATTATTTATATTAGTTTTTTTTTCACAAAACATTTTATGAATTTAATTTACTATTGGTTATTATATGTATGTGAATTACGCCAATAATAAACTAAATAAAAGGTATTGTATAATCTGCGCTATGTAATACCTACGAAATGTGTAAGTTTTGCAGCTTTAATAATATTAAAGTTTGTTGATAATTTTAATTGCCTATTCCATAATAAATGATATATCATTATATTATTGTAATCTATGAGGTAATGAACAACGGTTATAACTTCTACTTATAATTCTTATATAACTCTTAGGTATTATTATTTTATATGTTTATAAAATACAATGTCCTCAGTTAATTTGTTTGTTAGTGTAATAGTACATAATTTTGTGTGAATTTGAATTTAATTTCTTTTAAAGTATATTTTATTTTAATTTATAATACTTGGCAAATATTTTATTTTATAATGTTTTTATCTATTACCTACTTTCTCTATTTCTATTGATGTCCGCTAATTTCAATATGATATCAAATATTATTAAATATCAGATAAAATATATAAACCTTAATTTTTCTTAATATAAATATTGTTAAGCAATATATATATTTTCATTATATAATTATTCATTAATTATCAGTAGGTACCTACTACCTATATAATATTTCAAATTTATCTATTAATATGTAGGTAAAACCTTTTTTTTTCGTATAAATTAACCTAGCTAATAGTTTTTAGCTGAAATTTGATATATCATTGGAACAATATTGTAGAATCTACAATTTATATAATGAACGGAGATAGTTTGTCAGCCTAGGATATATATTTTCCATTTGATGGTGAAAAAGGTGGTTTATTTTTTAATGACTTGTATGCCCTAACATTTAAGTTCTTTTAAAATTATTGTAAACCAAACTTATGGAAAATCTTGTATTAAATTTTCAACTCTTAGCTACTCAATAGTCATACAACGTTTTTTGATAAATTATAACTTCAAAATAATTTGCAAACATTCATGATTTTGACAAATTTTTGTTAATATTTGAACTATAAACGCTAATAAAAAAAAATCTGTGTAATTATCTGTATAACTTATAAGTAATAATATAACTACAGATAAATAATAAGATTAAACATTTTAAAATAATATACTTCAGCTGTTTTGAATATTCATTGTTATGTCTTGTCGCTATTTTGAAATTCGTTTCTTTTGATTCGCGGTTATGACAATGACTCAACTAAACTTTACATGTCATAACAGATGACTCTCGCTACAACTTAAATAGTTTAGCTACGTTTAGAGTATCAAATTTAAAATATAGATTTTCATCCGCCCATGATATAATTGAAAAAACTTAATTTAATCTAACCTAACGCGACTATGGTGGCTGACCGGTGGACGACACGACCACCGTGGATGTCGAAATGAGCGAGCACGCATTCTACGGATTGGCACACATGTCGTTCTTGTTGGAGGAACAGATACCGATCGAACTATTGAAGGCCCATCGACGTAAGCGTTGATGACGCGTTGAAGTTTCTGTTATCGTTCGGTGGTGAACAGGCCACCCATTGGGTGGCCAACATCGTAAAACACTATTTGGACACGACGTACGCCGAAATGTCACCCTGATAATATAATATGCATCACGTCATATTATTATTATACGGTTTGCTTTTTTCTGGTTTTTTTTTTTCATTCTGTTCTTTTCTAAGTTCTATCTACATACTTGTTCAATTTTTATCTAATATAAGTATTAAGTAGGTATGTTTTGAAATGCTTGCATCATAGCAATCAGTACGTGTGGGAGTAACGATTAAATGCGTATAATTCGAGTATCGTTTATGAGCGATAACTGGTTTAATTATATTTTTTACTTTTATTATTTATACAGTAGGAATAAAATATATCCGTATATTATTTCCACCAGTGCTTAATTTATGCCACCAATAATTAATAAATAGGTACATTTAAACGTGTGTGTAATGTGCTCCACAACAGTACATTAAATGGAATATGGAATCCACGCCACACTTTCAGCTTTAATTTATTGTTGGAATTTACTAGCTGATCAATTTCCTGATATTGCATTAGCTATACTACTTAATAATACCGACGGGCACCCGATATCATATTATGGTTATGTTCTACTAATAATAAGTAGAGACGATGTGTGTTACTATCTAATAAAAATTTTCAATTTATTGTCGAAATATCGAACAAAACTGAACAGTGTTATCGTGATATTCACAGTTAGTTCAATACAAACCGCGTGTGTGTTCACATTTCACATTTCAATAATAGATACAAATTTTGGATAAATTATTATTTACCATAAACAAAAATTTTGTATTACTTTCAAATTTTATGTATCGAAAAATTCATGATTTTAACAATTGTTCAATATGATAGCGTTTAACTGTCAGAACTTGCATTGCAAAAGTGTATACATCTTTAGAATATACTATACAAATAGTTAAAATTGTAAATGAAATAATGAGCATGAAAAGCTATGGAAAATGTGTATACTAAACCAAGTAAGATATTATGAACAAAAATTTCTGAAAATTTATCTAATTTACAAACCATTATTACCTATGATTTATCACTGGTTTGACAAAATATTTATAATGCCAGAAGAAAATTGATGCAATAAATACCAAAATAAATGAAAGATTTGCAATTTTCACTTATTTAATATGTATGTATAAAGTACGTATTTTTAGTTATTTTAAAGTTGCAAAAATTACACAGTTCGTAGGTATTGCATAGCGCAGATTATACAATACCTTTTATTTAGTTTATTATTGGCTGAATTCACATACATCCCAAAATTAAAGTCACACATAACTTATAAATAATAGGTATATTTAGGGTATTGAAATAAAGTAAAACTTAACCGATCGTATAAATTCGTATGTATTTTGAAAATCAAATCATTGTGCCTTTGCATTTATTCCATTCCAACAAAGTAAATTTATTTAATAAAATAAAAATCTAATACATGTTGGTAAAAATGTATTTTTTTATAATTTTATTTCACTAAATTTATGTCAATTTGATAATAGGTGTTTTTAAATTGGAAAATTGATATTGCTCAAGACAATTGACTGACTTTTATATTAAGACTTAAACAACTAAAGTTATACTGCTGAACGTATATTTATATTTATTTCCGTATTTTACAAGTTGAATATAATAATATGAGTAAATAACGTATTTTTAATAGGTTATTATTTATTATTTTTTTTTTTTATCCCCGTAATTAACAAAATGTTTCTTTTTTTTTGGCTTTAAAGTAAGTGTTGAGTGTATCTCGACAATGAGTAAATAATTGTATTAGTCAATGGATGTATTGAATTTTAATTCAATGATAAATAAATGTACCTACCTATATAATATACATTTTATGAAAAGTATTCTAAATGCCAAGCAGACATTAAATTAAATTTTGTCTTAATTTTTAAGAATGGTTAATTTGTTATTTAAGACTAAAGTAGGTTGAACTAATTTTGTCAATTATAAATATATTTTAATATTAATAGCTATTATTCAATTATAAGTCAATACCAACGCACCATACAAGTTTCTTAGTATAGATGAATGATTTAAATTAATTTTAGTATTCGTAATATTCCATTATGTAAAGTAAGTTATAGTTTATAGAATAGCAAAGAGTTTCATTTCCTACCAATTATATTTTTGAATTTAAACTAAATAACTAAAAATGTTATCTTATGTTTTAAATGTTAAATTATGTAAATGTTTGGTTTTTAAATATCTATAAGAAAAAAGGATGTACCTATATTCTGCTTTTTTGATATTATTATTATTATTTTTTAGTTATTGTATGAAAAACTTATGATCACATTAATATATTGTACTTAACTAAATAAATTGTATTATTTATTGTTATTCTGAGATTCTGCGGTCAAAATTTGTATTTACTGTTATAACACTATGTATCAATACTATTTATGTTTGAGATGTACAAGATATTATGATGTGTATCATATACGTACTTGAGTATTTCTGTATGAACAGATATTATAGATATTAAATATATCTCATACATAGGTAAGTAAGTTTTAGAATTTGTGTTGAACTTCATCATCGATAATTGTTAATTTATAGTCATTGGTTTAAATTATATTGCCTGAATCTATTTAAAAACCTTTCAGAGCTTTCAACAATAAATTAAGATTATATGATATAACTCTAGACATCAAATAAATGTCAAAATGATTGAAAATCTTAATAGATTTATATTATAAGCCATGTAAATGAATATATTTGAAACTGAACATATAAGAATATAGTTATAATTTTTTAATTTTATTTTTCTAATATAAAAAATTATAATTATAATTATAATTTTTTTTTTAAATATTCTTTAATAAAACTATAATAAAGTATTCTCAGAACGCATAAACTTATATTTATCACGTGGTTTTTGAGTTGAGAAGTTTGTTAATGTCAATTTTGTTTATTTAACTCGATAAGAATTTATAAACGTATTTATCAGACTGATAAGGTGAAACATAAAAAGTAATTGGTGGATTTGATTTACGAGTGGAATAGTGAGATAATATATTTTATTACGCACTGAAAATCATTAGTATAATAATTAGTATTACACTTAAAACGACGTATAACACTGTGATAGAGTGTATTAAAAACTAAAAGTTATGGAACAATTTATTAAAACAGAAATAAAGGCCATCGTGGCTGAAGGTGCGTTCGGTAAAAATTGTAACTTAGTGTCATTAAAAGTGTATAATGATATTATTGAAAAAAAGGAGTGGAAATATAATGCAATATTTGGGGATATCGTTACATCAGACGATAACTATTACTCCGTTTTGATCAAGTTAAAAAATCGAGATAAAATAATACGTGAAAGTTCTGAATGTGATAGACTATTCCATAATGAATTATACTTTTTTGAATATATCATTCCATTCTTATTAGAGTGTCGTGGTCCTTTGGTAAATAATGTAAATGCTTTATCATTACCACGGTTTTTTTATGGCCGTAACAAAGGAGGCGAGTTAGCGGAAAAGGATCTTATTGTTTTCGAAAATGTTAATACCTTAGGCTACCGCTTTAGCAAAGAACAGCTGTTCATAGATAAGGATCATTTAATCATTGCACTTCAAGCTATCGCAAAGTAAGTTGACTGGATTTTAGAATAATATAAATAAATATCAGGTGTAAATAAAGTAAATTAGATTATGAATTTTAAAATTTAAATCTATAATTTACTATAATATGATTACAATTATAAAAAAAAACATACATATAGGTATAATTTTTTAACTACTGTACATAATCACTCAATGGTATGTGACTAAAATTAGGTATTCATAATTATAAAAGTAAAAATAAAATTATTAGGTATCTACCATTTGAAAAACATACAGATTCGAATCCAAGTGATAACAATTTTTTTTTTTTTAGAAATAATATATAAACCCATCAATTGAGTATTTGATAATGTTACTTTACCATATTATTATTTCTAGGTGGTCGTTTTTATCACACGGTTATTAAAACCATATAATATATTTGTTTTTGAAAACGTCAAAATGATAGAGAAGACTATTACGTGTACTCTCTGCTCTCTTATTGCAAAACGTCTAAAGATGCATATCAATATTATAATACTTTAATGATGTTTTAGTTTTAAGTAATAACTGTTTATTATCTGCTACCATGCGACATATGATTTTTTTTTTTTTTGTATATGCGCTGATAACGAATTGTGTATTTCGTTCATATAGGTATCACGGATACTGATAGTAAAATATATAATAATATGGATATCACTCGTACATTATAAATATTAACAGCGAGCAATTGCACAGCGTAACGACAAACGGTCGTTAAATCGAAAAAAAGGTATACCAAACAATAGAATAATATCCACTACTGTCTCGACCACTTTTACAATGTCCCGAGTACTCTTATCGAAATATGCGCGAAAAGAATTATAATATAAAAGAAACGTTGTCCTGTCGTGTCGTATACAGCCTTTTCTCGTTCGGCCGCCGTGGATGTGGTGTGGTATTCGACCGCATTCTATCTGCAGAGTCGGGCTCGGATCCAGCTACTTGGTCACGACAGGACGGACGACGCGTTAACGACGAATGTTTAAAATTCGATAACACTAATTTCTTTTTTTGTTTCTTGTTTGCGCACAGGTTTCACGGGCTATCGTACATAGCCAAACACAAAAACGCCGACAGATTTCGCGACATCGTCGCCGACGTGCACGACGTACAGTTCGACGTTAACGGTCCCTGGATGGCACAGAACGATCTGTTGAAGAGGATAGGCAAACGCGGAGTGGATCGACTGTTGGAGCGCAGCGGTGAACTGTATCGGGATCACGACCAGTTGCGACGGTTGAACGAGTTGTTCGACGACGCGGAGGACACGCTGCGGTTGGCGTTGAGCGTCCGCGAACCGCTGTCCGTCCTGTGCCACGGCGAATATTGCCACGGGTCCGTGATGTTCCAGTACGACGAGTGCGGATGTCCGTTCGACGCGCTCATCATGGACTTCTTCGACGTCCGCTACGGGTCGCCCGCGCTGGACCTGTCGCTGTTCCTGTACGCGACCACCGCGCAGCGAACGCGCCGTGCGCACTGGGACGAACTGTTGGACGCGTACTGTGCCGCGCTCGCGGCCGCAGTCCCTCCCGAAGTTCGTGTCCCGGATCGCGCCGAACTGGACGCCGAGATGGCCGCTTCCGCCATCATCGGATTCGCTGGCGCGTCGTTCATGTTGTGTTACAAACTGCGAGACAACAGCGACCCGCTGTTGGACTCGATAGCGAATAGCGACGACCCGGTGGAATACTTTTTGGCGTTGGGCGGTGATGAGGGCACCCAGTATATGGCCGACCTGGTACAGCACATGATCGACATGGCCTATACACAGCCTTGTTAAGCGCTTGGGTAAAAAGTATTCGTATAATTTTTAAAAACTTAAAATATATACAGCCAAACCATATTATATATATATATATATCTACCTAATATTTTAACGTGGTATTTAAAATATTTTTAAAAACTTTAAATAATGTATGATGAAATACTGATTTTCAATTTTTTTCTCTAATTTCATATACCTTTTTATAATATTTGAATAAATATAACATTAAAAAATAATTCAATACAATGATGTGGATAGTCATAAAAAAATAAATATGTAAATATATAATATAATAACAATTTTTATAGGCTTTTTTTTATTATTATTTGCTATTACTGTATATAAATATAGTAGTAGGTAGTATGATATACAGATTCTTAAATTATTAAGAATTTAATATTGTTTATGAAAAGTAATAAAAATAATGGTGATTAATATATTATTCTTCGATTGAACCGCCCACCAGAGCCATGTAGCAGAGATTTCAAATGTGTCAAAATCGATTATCAGCAATCAGAATTATTACTTCTTAAAGTGACCTAAATAAGAATAATTAAGTTTTTAGATTATTTAACAGAGTGATGAATTAATTTGAAATAGATATAAAACAAAAAGGTTATATTCATTACAGTTACCATGAAAGCCAAACATAAACAAATAAATATTATAAGATATCTTATGAAATATAGGCTATACTACTAGACCATCTCCATTCAGAATGATTTTTCGTATATACGATATAACACTATAAGATTTTTACGTTCTGTTAATTATTATTGTCAAAATATTTACATTTCGCATTCCTACGGTCCATTAACAAAATGGTTTAATCATTGTTCAAATCTATTTTTAATTTATATTTTTTTTACGGATATGTATCATTATTTTATGAGCAAAAGCACAGTTATTGTATTTTTAATAAAAATTATTGACTTTAAAATCCAATAAGATAGTGCTAATGTTCATTTATTTTATTTATATTTCAAAATATGTAGTATATTTAGTTTTTCAGATGCAAATGTGTATAGAAACAACCTAACAATAAATTATTACATTGCATTTTTATACAACATAAATATATCTAGGTATTATTTTATCACTTTTACTCCTTTGATATTTTTGTATCTTTATATTTACTTTTTTTTTTTCATTAAAAATTTTTTGAATTTAATTTACTATTGTTTATTCTAATAGTTTGTTTACAATATTATTGCTAATTATAATTACATATTTTATATTATACGATATATCATATTATTGTATTCTATGACGTAATGAATAACAGTTATAACTTCTACTTAGTTTTTATATAACTATTATTATTATTTAATAAATTTATAAAATACAATATCATCAGTTAATTTGTTTGTTAGTATATAATTTTGTTTGAATTTGAATTTAATTTCTTTTAAAATATATTTTTTTATATTATTTGGCTGTGAAATATTTGATTTTATACTGTTTTTATCTTACTTTATGTTTCTTTATTTGTATTGCCGTCTGCTGATTTTAATAAAATATCAAATTTTATAAATATAAGACAAAATGTATAAACTTTAATTTTCCTAAATATAAATATTGTTAAGCAATAAGTGTATTATATAATTTATCAGTATCTAATATTTGAATTCTATCTGCAAAAACTTTTTTTTTTTTTTGTATAAATAATTTAAGTTAATAGCTAACAAATTTTACGTGAAAATTGATATTTATCATTGGAACAATATTGTAAATAAGATTTATACAAAAAAAAAAAAAAAAAAAAATATGCACATACGCTGTTGTTAAGTCAAATTAAATACGAAAATAAAAATAAACTAGTACCACCATCTGCTGACAAGTATTATATAACTAAAAAAATAATTTTTATAGGAGAAGTTAAGTAGGTAGTTAGTAAGAATTATAATAAAACATCTAACAATTTGTATAATTGAAGAAAATAACAGTTAATTATCGTTTGTCATTCATATGTAAAGAATTGTCCTTATGTTTGTAGTTCTTAGACTTAAAAATAAAAATTGGTACGAAGTATCTATTTTCTCATATAAATTGTTTTTATGAATAAACATAGTAGTATAAATACTAATACTAAACTGTGTATGCGATGATTAATGCAATATTTTAGAATATATTTATTTTACAATTAAAATGGTAGTTATGGTTGAATTTCGATTAATACACGATATTAGTTAATATTCAAGTTATATATCACTAAAGTTTTAATACATAAAATGAGGAACCATTTATATTTATAAATTATTCTTAAAAAAGGAAAAATTATGAGAAATATAATAATATATTTAGATACATAATTTCTTTATGATAAATAAATCAATAGTAATTTCTATTTTTACGGTATGTTCAGTATTTGGTTCTTGAAATAAAATATTTTAAATCTAACTGACATAAATAAATAAAATTTAAAACATGTTGTTATTTATAAAATTATTTTTAAAAACTAAAAAAAAATAAAATATTGTCGTATAGTGTTTACATTTATTCATGAATCCTCAATGGCACACACTGTAAATAAAAAAAAAGACTCAATAAACTAATATTTTTGATATCTTCTAGTATGCATAAGATTAAAATGTTAGTAATTTAAGTAATAAGTACTTCTGAAGGTTGGGTTTTGAGATAATAAACTATTATGAAATTATTATTTGATTGTAAATTGTACATAAATATTAGTATTCGATTAAATGACAAATAAATAAGTCGTGTTAAATTGCGACACTCCATATAATTATTAGCTATGGACCGTTTGCAGGTTGAAAAAGAGTTAAAAGAAATTGTAGGTGAAGGTGCGTTTGGTAAAAATTGCAACTTAGTGTCGTTCAAATTATATAAATGTATGACTGATGTGGATGAATGGTGGTACCATAAAATATTTTGTAGCGTTTTAACTTCGGACGGAGCAGATTATAACATTATGATCAAGTTGAAAATTCAAGATTTGGTACTGCGTGGATGTTTTGGATGTGACGCTTTGTTTTATAATGAATTATTTTTTTACAAAAAAATCATACCATTTCTATTAGAGTGCCGGGGACCAATACTTAACGATTCAAATACACTATTTTTACCATATTTTTTTTATGGTCGTAATAACTGTAGTGAATTGATAGCAAATGATTTAATTGTTATCGAAAATATTAACACTCTAGGATACTCGCATTGTTCAAGTAACGAGAAAGTGTTTCTGGATATTGATCATTTAACAATTGCACTTCAGACATTAGCAAAGTGAGTTTATCTGAAATAATTTTTAAATTTTTTTATTCAGCTCTTAAAATTCTTTTGTTGCAATTTAAGTTTAAGTTATAAATAAAATAAGAAAAAAAATACAGAAATCTAAATATTAATATAATTAATAAAGATAAACATTATTTTGATTATAATGAGAAATTTCCATTAGAGTTATTTCATAGATCTGAGCAATAGTAATGTTTTGAGAAGTTTCTTAAATTAAAAAAAAAAAATTCAAATATTATTTTTAATATTATAGGTTTGACCATTGATAGGTAACCAAAATTTAATTATTTACAATCTTTGATATTAAAATAACATAAATTTGTGTCACCGTGAACTTTTTATCGAGCCATCTCCACGTCCATCACAAGTTATCAGCTAATTGGTGGGTTGTGAATATCACAAACTAAGAACTCTTATTTATATCTTTATTTTTTTTTTCATTTCATTTAAACGATATATTGTAAGTTATGTTATCTAAATACGATACATAATTATTATAAAAATATATAAAATATTGTTATTAAATAAAATTGAAACTAATGCAGAGTTCAAAACTTGATTGTAATTACAATAACACTATGAATATAAATTGAATAATATGATTGACATCGAAAAAAATTACTTTTTAGCTTAATAAGAAATGAGTGTATAATATCAAAATAGTTATTGGTGAGCAAATTAATGAATATAATTGACTCAAAAGTCAAGTTAAGTGAAAACAAGATCATAAAGTTAGAAATATCAACATTTTCAATTACTAGATACGTTTTGCACTTTAATACACATAATATAATATTATTTTATGAAGAAACAATAATAGATATCGTTATTATTGTATCGGATTATTTGTGTTTAAAATTGTGTGTAAAGTTATAAACAAATAGAACCGTAAAACAAAATATTTCATAAAAATTTAATTTTAACTCTTTTAACTTTTAACTTTAATTTTAAAAATTATAGCTAAGTTATTTCAACTGTCGATTGAATTAGTTAAGTTAAACAACTAAGATTTCAACTCAACCATAACTCTTTTTTTCCACATTAAAGATCGACTTTTTTCCAGCAGAATTTATTTAACGTTTGGTCGATAAAAATAACGGATAGGCACGACTCTAGTGATTTACATCGTTAAACTTTTACTTTGACCTTGAAAATTAAACGTCGATATTTTACGAGCTTGTAAATAGTATAAGTATCTTACGGACAAACTAAATGCACCTAATGCGCAGTTTGTAACTATTATAATGTTAAATGGTTAACAATAATTTTAGTTAAATTTGATTCCTTTAAACTTTCAGGTTTCACGGACTTTCGTACAACGCCAAGCACAGAGACACGTCCAAAATTCGCGATATCATGGAAAACGTTTGCAACATACACGCGGACGTCGGCGGGCACTGGATGGCCCAGAAGGACTTGTTTAAAAAGTGCGGTAAACGAGGGATGGACCGGCTTCTGAAACGGGACGGGGACATTTACCGGGACCACGAGCACATCCGACTGTTAAGTGAGTTGTTCGACGACGCGCAGACGGTGCTGATGCGGACGCTCGACGCCCGAGAACCGCTATCCGTCATATGTCACGGCAATTGGAACCGCGACACGCTGTTGTTCCAGTACGACGAGAACAGACGTCCGTTCGACGCTACGGCCATAGACTATTCGACGCTACACTACGGATCGCCGGCGCTCGATCTGTCGTTATTTCTGTACATGTCCACCACGCAGGCGGTGCGCGAGGCTCACTGGGACGACTTGCTGGACGCGTACTGCGTCGCACTGGCCGCGTCCGTGCCGCCCGGCGTCCGCGTCCCGTGTCGCGCCGAAATCGACGCCGAGTTGGACGAGGTCGCCGTCAACGGTTTGGCGACCGCGTCCTTCATCCTGCCGTTCAAAATGCGCAATAGGAGCGACCAAACGTTGGAGTCGTTGATGACCAGCGACGACCCGATCGAGTACTTTCTGGCGTTGGGTGGTGAAGTGGCGACCGAACACTTGGCCGACGTCGTAAAGCATTTTGTGGACATGGGCTACGCGGGTCGTTGCGGACACTCGTCTAATCCGGTCGAGAATACAAACCCAAAATGTTTGTCCGCATAGACGAGTCAGACCGATTTTAACGTCTTGTTCTTTGTATTTTACAACATAAATTTAATTTAATTTACTATAATATAATGTAGAGGTATACTGCAGTTGTAGTTGTTTGATCGGTGCGATTGGACTGTATTATTATGTTCGTTCCATTGTTTGATGTGTTAAAATGAAAGTATTAATTATTGTAACATCATTGTGACATTGTATACGTCATGGTGAAACGCCATCGTTTTTGCATTATTAATGGACTTTTTTTTATTTATTTATTTTTTTGTTTCACGGTATTTGAATATAATAATAAAAGTGTATTACTATTGAATTTTAACAATTGTACTTCTTAATAGATTTTTAATTGTATTGTACTACTTATAAAATTATTTTAAAACATGTTGAGTTATAATATTATATTGTAATTAATAATAAGTTCCTTTTTTTCACGATGTGCGTTAAAAAGGTTTAATAAATATAAGAATAGGTTTGCTGCTCAGAATCTAAAAATATTACAACTACAAGTACTTATTGCTGATTTTTTTTTCATAGTTTTGAATTTTTGGAGTTCATATTGATAACTTTGAAAAAAGTAATTTATTAATTTCACCTTATAGTCGTAAATATTATTTAAATTTTAAATATTAAATTTTTTTTTTTTTTTTGAAACTAAATTATATTATATATGGTATGTACATTGTACACACTATAAAACTATAAACTTTGCATATTTGCTAAGTCATTTTTAAATATAAAATACATCATTATGTAAAAATCTAAATCCGGAAAAATTAGCTCGTTAGGGTTTTTTAAAATTAATTTTCATAAGTTATAACCCGCTACCTGAATATTACTCAAAACCATATTATTCAATGTTTGATAAATATTTTTATAATATATTTAGAGGGTATTATTAATGTAAAATAATATTTCAACAACTACATTATTTGAGTTATCGAACGGTTTATTGAGAAGAATTGAATGAAATCGTGTAGCTCTAAACGTGTTTAAAAATTGTGTAAATTAGTGTGTAAATTGTTTAATATCTCACTTGATGTTGGATACACTAATACGGAAATATTAGTACAATGCTATAATATAAAGAACCATTAACTTAGTTTATGAGACTAAGAAATCGAAATCCGTATAATAATATACGCTATTAATATTTACCATGTATAAGAAAATTATTTCAATTTATGATTCAATCGTTGGTGTATCGATTAAAAAAAATAAAAATATTTCTAAAAAATATTTTAAATTATAAATTTATTATCTATTGAATTATATTACAAGTAATTTACCATCTAAGCTATTCTAAAGTATGACTTAAGTAATGATTTTTTTAAAACACATTTGTATAAGCTATTTTATCTTTTTTATTACTTATAATAATATCTTTACCAGTCCACGACTCATTAGTATAAAGTTAATACTATATTAGTATAGCTAAAATTTTAATATAAATGAAAAATTATACTACGTATAGCAAAATTCATGATTCATAATTATTTGAAATTCTTAAAAGTTTAAGTTTTCACGAATAATATTTATAAATTATAACAAAATAATTAACATGGCATTGTTTATCGTTTAAATAAGTAATTTTGTTCAAATCGGAACTTAAAATTTAAAAAAAATAACTATCTTTATTCTTTATATATTTTTATATTTTATGGTTCTAATGTGAAATGCTTGTAATTTATAAGAAAATTCGTATTAAATATTAAAAACGTAGATACAAAAAGAATAATAATTTTTATACATTTTAAATAATAAAATAATTTTAAATTTTATTTTGAATTTTGTCAAAATTCTAACTTCAAATGCTCATAAAAAAGTTGTTCCCATTTTTTTTACAGTTACAAGAATGTATTTTGTATCAAATTTTCAAGAATATTTACCAAGTTATTTTCTAATTACATTGTATTTATATTATCATGATGGATTCTACTTAATTAAAAAAATAAAAAATAATGATGATTATTATAATCGCATCATTTTAGGTATACAAAATAATATTATCAATTAATGATGTTAATACTATTTTTAATACATTACCTATTTAGGTAATATGAAAATGAAATGTTTACTATAAAGAAATAAAGAAATAGGTACTAATCTATTTTATCAGTTATAAATTAATAATTATTACATAGTTGTATATTAATATATACAATATAAAATATATTGGCTACAAAATAAAAATACTTATCTACGACTTTTTTTACGTCAGCTAAAATAAAGATATTACAAAAATAGGTTATCAAATTACATCTAAAATAGGTATGAATGATATTTAAGCCTAAAATATTAAAATATTTTTTTCTTTGCATTATAATAATTTATACCGGATTGTATAAAAATGTTGATTAAATTGATATCACAATCGGTTAGTACTCTGCAGTGTGGGGACTTTGCACCAGAAATTAATGATGTTCACCTAAATTTCAATGTGAGTACGTATGTAGCATAAACAAACGAATTAATTTCTTTTATAATATATTGCACAATACATTTTATCATCCAAGTAATATAATCTGGTATATAGGTATATGAATATATCATTTATATTTTTAGTATAAACGAACCGGTTCAATTATTGTCGTTTTAAAATTATTTGATATAAAGTTGAATGTTTGATACAATAAAGATTAAAATAAGTTAAATGAGTTATAAAATTAATAAGTTATAATGTAAACAAAAGTGGGTAAGTGGGTACCGGTTTGCTGTACAATAGGTGCCGTGTGGATCACTATTATATATTATAGGAGGGTTAAATTTGAATCCAATGATAATTATCATTGTATACAAAAAACAATTTTGAAAGAAGATGATTTGTCAGCCTAGGATATAATTTTCAGTTGTTGGTGAAAAGGTGGTTTATGTTTTAATGGCCTGAATACATCAACATTTAAGTTCTTTTATAATTATTATAAGCTAAACTTATGGAAAATCTGGTATTCAATTTTCAACTCTTAGACACGTATACAAAAATGTTTATGAATTATACCTACAAAATAATTTGCAAATATTCACGGTTTTGACAAATTTTCGTCAATATTTGAACTCCAAATGCTAATAAAAAAATATTGTGCGTATATATTCTCATCATTTTTTAATCACTATAAAAATAATTTATGAGGAACTTTGTATTCAATTTTCAAGTATTTTGTTTGGGCTCAAAAAATTAAATCGACACTTAAAAAATTTTTTTTCAGGAAAATTGAAAATTTCAGTCATCTATAAATAGCTTAAAATATTTTGAAAATTAAATCACGTAAGAAAAACGCCAATATAAATAACTGGCAAAATTTTCAAGTATTTACGACTTATACTTTTTGAATAATAACAAATATTTAAAATCGTTTGAAGATAAATCGTTATCGTTACGCTATTTCCTAAAAAAATTTAAAATTTAAATGCATTTAAAATTTTTGAAAATTTAACTGTATATAGATAACACTAACATAAAAATTTGGTGAAAACTGGTTTTGTGTAAAAATTTCCGTTTTTTCTTAATTTTGTTTTGGTTTTTTCCGGCGCTTATGAAAACTATTAGGAAATTCAAAAAATGACCTTCTCAATGCAACAACTAGATTTATTTTTTTTCCTTTTCTACCGGAAACCACCCCTAAAGTTTGATATTGAAGCATTATTTCAACACGTTCTCGTGTACACAGACACACACAAAAAAAAACACACACACACACAACATTGTAAAATCAATTCATTCATCGTTCCGCTCAGAATCTAAAATGTGAAACATAAATATTATTTTTTGTATACTTAATAATACTCTGTCATTTAGAATTTATTAAATATACAAACGTATACCTATATCAATCTATGCCTATTTAGGTAATTAAGTATTTATATATTTAAAGAATGATAATATAATTTAAATAATGTTAATGTGATTACACTAATTAATTTCCTTATCGTGGTACCAAAATTGACTACCTATAAAACAAAGTTCAAGTAATCTTAAAGTATAGTAATTCTGTATTCATTGTTAATTAATCTTTTATAGTATATTTATCGAAATCAACGAAAAAAAATATTTGATAGACATTGTAATATTTTTGGTAACATACATGTATTAAAGTTTATTCAATAAAAATTTGATGGAAACTAATTTTAGAAACATTTTATTAATGTTATCACAGTTAATTATAATAGCTATATCATGTTTAAATTTATATAAGTTTGAATATACGGTTTTGATCAATGTGTAATGGAATACATTTGAAGAAATGTATAATTTTAAATATTAATTTATTTTATAGATAAAAAAATTATCGGTTTAAGTTTATTTAAATATTTACGTTGGTATTAACTCTAATGGTATAGACAGAACATTTCAATTCACCTTAAAATTTAAAATTTAGAAATTTGTTTTTAGATAAAATAAAGTATTTAGTTTTTTATTTTGAATTTGGAATATCACAATACACTTACTTATACTAACCTAGCAGCCGTAATTACGTACTCATACAAGTTTCAAAAGATTTATTTCAATATTCTGTAACGGAATCTAGACCAATGGCTTTCCCTAAAAAATACCATAATACATTTTACTGAAACGATTAACAGCCCCAAACACGAGGATTCGGTAACATTCAGGTACACTGTTATCGATGTGAAGAGATACAATAATTGTACGAAAACGACGGAAAAAATGGCCTTATGAAGTACGTACTCTAAGGATTGTTTTCGATGACCTCTAAAAAGCTAAAAGAACGTCACATCGGGGGTGAAGCTTGGTTACTGGAACGACAATGTAGTAGTCAAGTAGATACGGCAGTTCGAATTTGAACTGCTGGCGTTAAGTTGTGTGGTCATTCCCATCAAATTACCAGCTCGTTACGCACTCATTTACGGACATAGCCACTGTCTGGTACATATCACTGGTACTAGACCTGTCATTCTTTCCTTTTTTAAACGTGGACCTCCAGACCCGGGATGGTCACTGGGATGCATAGTTGAACGCATGCTATGCTGAACTTGACTAAGATGACTTCGTGCTGGACGTTGAAATGAGTGATCACGGGTTTTCGGGTTTGGTGCACATGTCGTACAATGTTCGCGTTATGATAGATAAACCGTCAGAGACACAAATGATTTCTTCGTGGACGATAAATTCCAATCGTTGAAGTAGGTGTTCTTCAAACGGTGGTGATTCGGCCATCGAATGGGTCGGCAACGTAGTCAAACACTTTGTCGACTGCAGACGTGCTAAAATATGAATATTAAAATGTAATATTATAATAACTTATTACCTATGAAAATGACGAAATACTTTTTGATTACATTTTTACTATGATTTTTTTATGAAAAAAAAATGTTTCAGTTATTGGACTAAAATATATGTTTAATATTATATTAAAAACTATCAAACTATTTTGTTTTATATTATAACTGGAGGAAACATGATTTTAAAATGACTTACTTTTTTCTTTAATTTTTATTTTTATCATGCTTTAAAGCAGTTAAAATCCCTAGAGTTTTAATGTTAAGGATAGTTTCTGGAAAAATTAGAAAATTAGAATTATTTTTTCTCAGTATTTTGAAAAGTAATTAAAGGGAAAAACAGAAAACAATACGCATAACCAGTATTTAATAAAATCTATATAAGTGTAACTAAAAATGAATAATAAGATACTTGACATGTTCACAAGTTTTTATAGTAATAGGTAGTATGGTAGTATTTATAATAGTAAAATTTTACAAATATTTTTGATATTTTTGAATAATCTAAGATTTTTTACCTATTTTTAGAAATTTTAAATTAAAATTTCAAAAATTTACTATAAAATTCTCATCATTAAAAAGTATCAAAAAAAAAAAAAAAAACAGAAGTATAATTATTAGTATTATTACACATACAAAAATTGAAAACTATACTATATAGTATTTTTCAATATCTAAAATTTAATATCGATTGCAAAATTTATTTTGTAATACCTTTAATTAATTTGTAATACCTAGGATTGTATACCTACAAAATAATTTGCAAATATTCATGGTTTTGACGAATTTTCGTCAATATTTGAACATCAAATGCTAATAAAAAAATATTGTGCCCATGTATTCTCATCATTTTTTAATCACTATAATAGAATAACTTATAAGGGACTTTGTATTTAATTTTCAAGTATTTTGATTAGGACAAAAAAATTAAATCGACAAAATTTTTCAGAAAAATTGAAAATTTCAGTCATCTATAAATAGCTCAAAATATTTTGAAAATTAAATCACGTAAGAAAAACGCCAATAAAAATAACTGGCAAAATTTTCAAATATTTACGACTTATACTTTTTGAATAATAACAAATATTTAAAATCATTTGAGGATAAATCGTTATTGTTACGTAATTTCGTAAAAATTTAAAATTCAAACGCACTTAAAATTTTTCCTATAAAGATCCTTCGAGTTTTCTTTAAAGCTATTTGAAGGAAAACTTATTGAAATCTTAGCGTTTTTAATCCTCTGTTATTAACACAAACAATTTCATGATTTTTCAACTTCAAAATTACTTGCAAATTTTCGTGTTTACGGCAGATTTCGTAAAAATTTTAACTATAAACGCTTATAAATAAAAAATTGTGACTAACGATATTTTATTTTTTTAACTACAATAATAACAACTCATGATGAACCTTGTATAAAATTTTTAAGTTGTTTTGGCTATCCAAAATTTTTTTATTGAAACTTCAAAAAAAAAAAATTCTCATAAAAATCGAAAATTTCTATGGTCTATAAATTACTCAAAAAACTGTTGGGAATTTCAAAAAATGACCTTTCAAAAATACCAACTAGATTCACTTTCCTATCAGAAACAGAGATGAGTTTAAAAATCAAAGCGCTTTTACTGCTCCTAAACGTGGTGACAGACACAAAAAAAAAAAAAAAACATCATTGCAAAATCAATGCATTTATCACTCCGTTTAGAATCTAAAATATATTTGTAGGGAGTTAAAACATTTATGTATATAAATTAATATTATTTTTGTAATTAAATATTAGTAATAAAATAACATTGAATTTAAATTTAATGTGTCTATTACGGTGATCTACATATATATATATATATATCTACATATAATATCTATTTTCTGTATTTTAAATTTACCTTATTTTTTGGTTAAAATGTATTTCCTCCTCGTATATGTTTAACGAATTAAATACTTCCGGTTTTTGTCTGTACATGTTCGCTTCTATACGTCTAATGTTTAGTTTTTGTAAAATAAAATACGCTTAACACTTCAACGTTATCTCTGTTTTATAGATGAATTAATGTTATAGATTTCAAATACGAATGTATAGTTTTATTATGGCCCTATTATGAATATTTAAGTCGATGACATTATCTATGGTTTTTCTTCAATTTTATTTAAAAAAAAATAAATTGTTTAATTTCAAATACATTTAATTGCCAATTAGCTTTATAGAACAGAAAACGAATGTGTATATTAATAGGGACTAAAAAAAATAATACCTTCTATGATCCAAATATTTTTTATAATAAGCTTGTTTTTTAATGTAGTTAGTCGATTACTTTGAAGTTTACTACATTTTTTTTTCATAATGTATTCATAATCATTATAGTTTTTATATATTAATTTACTTTGATCTAAATTTAATGTGACAAAATATTATCATTAACTGTTAGGTTCTTTATAGTTTAGGTATTTTTATTCTTATCGTAATATTATCATTATATTGCTTCCGCAATCATATAGCTAGGAACCATATGTAATAAATATTATAAAATATTTATAGTATGTATTTGTATATTATATAGATATTTTAATATAATAAGTATATAAATTGTAACAAATAATATTATTGGATGATAATAACATATTTTGAATTCAGTTAACTGATAAATAAATTAAGCACCTACTTACATTCAAAATATGTATAAGTTAGAAAATTAAATAAGGAACATATACTGGTAATTTTCTTAATATTATAGTTAATTTTTGTTTATCGAAATGTAATTTAAGTATGAGTTCATAGTTAATTATGAGAGTGATGTATTTTATAACATATGAACGCAATTAATGTCAAGGACAGACGATATGTGGTGAAGTATTAATCACTGGTTTCAACTCCATGGTTAGGTACTGGTATACTAGTTGAAGTATCTCAACCAGAACTCAAAAATCTATTTTATTAATTTCTGTAACCTTTAATAATACACTATGTCTATGTCATGTCTCCTTCTTATTTTTATCAAATTACTAAAACTATAAACATCAAAAATTGTAGAAGATATTACCTAATTTAAAATTATTATAGGTTACATAATATTACATACTGTCCTTGATTATAGTACAATATTGTATAAAAAAATTTAGTAAGGTACATGTCTTATATAATCAAATTATGCATATATATATATATCAAAAAATTAACAATAATATTATAATTCGTATAAATTTAAATCGATGTTTAGTGTTTGAGAAGTATAACTTTATAGTTTATAATTATAATTTGCACAGGATAAGAACCTTTTGGAATTTTATTCTTTTATGTACGTAGTAGTAGTATTGATTAAATACAAGTTATATCTTTAAAACGAAGCGATAATTTGAGAAATTCCAAAATATGATTTAACATTTTAGGAAATTGTTATAGATGGAAAAATTATAAAATTTCTACTGAAATGGTCATCGTAAAATGACAGAATTAAAGGATAGGGAATTATTAGCTAGGTATTTTTACCAAAAAGTTCTATTTATAAAATAAAATTTTTTGAAATTTTACCGTCACAATTGTTTTATAAATCTCTATGTTGTTGAGTATTCTTGGTTA
Source organism: Aphis craccivora (assembly GCA_009835225.1). NCBI lineage: Eukaryota > Metazoa > Arthropoda > Insecta > Hemiptera > Aphididae > Aphis > Aphis craccivora. Next base: position 162,946 of record VUJU01000029.1, read on the forward strand.
TACTTCGATTTATTTTATATCTTTCTGGGATTAAGTCTAGACTATAACCACTCACAAAAACTTGTCAATTTGTTATATATCTCAGCGACTGTGTTTGACACTTTGACACTATTACATTAAAGAACAATGGTTAACTAATTTGGTAAAATAGGAATTGATTGGTTGTTTGATCTCCGCGATGACCTTTAATCGTCTTTTATGTACATTTGCTCTGGTTTTACTTACTTATTGACCAGAGAGATGTCACGTTGAGACAATATGTGCTCGATTCCCAAGAATAGTTGTCTATTGCGAGACACAGAAACTACAATCGCAGCAATGTGCCACCAACCATAATTTGTCAACAAGATATTGTTCCAGTAGATGAGAGTGACTTCCGGTCGATGGGTTACTGTTACATTTCGGAACTAATCATTACTAAATTACTGAAAATAATAATGAGTTATAAGTATACATCTTAGAAAATTACAGTTTTAATGTTCTAATAAACGTATACATTTAAATACTAAATTATTCAATTACATAAATGAATTAATATTAACTGTCGATATCAATATTTTATTTGTTAGTGATTTGTGTGAATAGATTTCAATCTTAAATTTATCATGGTATCATGGTAAAACAGACTTCAACTTTTATTTATTATGGGCAAGTAACATCTACAGAATATTTTTTTAAATGTATAGTTACTAAACTTATGGATTTGATCATGCACCAGTGACTTACGAAATTATTACATTTTAATACAGTCATATTTTAATGACAAATAATAGAATATAATATTATTATAATTGATGACTGCTAAACAATGAAATGTAATTGCGTTTTTTAGACTCTACTATGCAAGTACTTATTCTAGTCATGATGTATTAAAGTATAAATAGATTTTATATCACATGCACAACCATTGTTGATATACAGAGTGATAAACTATATTTTTTAGCATTAAAGTATTGATATTATCTAGATTAATATGAAACAAAAATTGCAGTCACCTACATCCGTATAATTCAAGTCATCATATAAACAAACATAAGAATACTTTTAGAATTTATGAATATCTTTAAACCTTAACTAAATTAAAAACTTTTAATTACCATACTTTATAAATAATAAAATTAAACTTTTTTTTAATAATAATACCTGGTGAATTGTGTTATGTTAATTACCATGTACACATGAGTTAGATTTGAAGTGCAAAGATAATACAATATGTTAGTTATATGGTATATATATATAGTATAATAGATTTGTATCGTTCATAACTGTAACGAGTTAGTACTCTACTATACAGTACAGTGATTAAGTTAGTTAAACGTTTTGTGTTCAAAACAACAATTTTAGCAATGGACTCTTTAATACGAGAAGAATTGCCAGAAATTGTGAACAGTGGAGCATTCGGGAAGAATCTCAAATATGTATCATTTGATATAAATGAGGATTACGTCGTACAAAATCAATACAAGTCAACAGTGCTATTCGGTACAGTTAACACTTCTGATGATTCAAAATTTAATGTCGTGATCAAATTAAAACTTCGAGATGAGACACAGTGTTTAAAACACAAAATCCACTTTCATTTCAATAACGAAATTATTATGTATGAAAATATTATACCATTTTTATTCGAATCTCACCGATCACTAAATGGAATCGAAGATTGGCCATCATTATGTCGATTTTTTTATGGTCGTAATAAATGTGGTAAATTTTTCGATAGAGATTTAATAATATTAGAAAACGTTGATTATCAGGGATTTCGACCGAGCAAAGAACGCCCGCTCGTTGATTATGATCATGTTGTATCTGCATTAAGAGCATTAGCAAAGTGAGTTAACACAATATTATTTTAATATGAAAACAAATTAAAGGACTATAAAACTAAAAATAATATGATCATCTAAAGATATATAGAACTTTTTTTTATAAATGTACTTTAGTAACTTATACCTTAAATCAATATCTCTCTTTAGTTATTTTAATCGCGTGAAATAAATACTACGCGTGTATTTTAGATACAGCCCGTATAAGACAGTGCGATTTTATGACGTCACTCGTAAAACGCGGCTTATATTTAAATACGAAAGCAATTTATTGTTTGACAAAAAGTTTTGGACCACCAAAATTATTTTTTTTTAAAGCACTTTTATTTCATACATCAAAAAATGGATTTTACAATTAATTTTATAGTCCTTTAAATTGTTTATAAATGTATTGAAGTTTGAAAGTTAATCATTAAACTATAACTACTTAAAGATTTATAAATTGAAAATTAAGTTAACAAAATAGAATTTTTTTAACCGTTGGATAGGTCTAACTACAAACTTAATTTGATAAATAAAGGAAAGATAAGATTTTTAAACAATACTAAAAACAATATGATTTAACGTCACGCCACATAAAATATTCATAATTTGTTTTACTTTTAGGTTTCATGGGTTGTCATACACAGCGAAACACAAAGATCTTGACAAGTTACAAAAAGTCATCATGAATCTCCGCGAAACTCAATTTGACGAAGATGGGCATTGGATATTTAAAAAAGATGCGTTTAGAAGATTCGGCAAGCGAGGAATCGATCGGCTGCTTGAACGAAATGGTGACCTTTATCGGGACAACGAACACTTAAGACGATTTAACAAGATCATCGATAATGTAGATATTTCACTTAAACGTGTGTTTGAACCGCAAGAACCTTTTTCTGTTGTATGCCACGGGGACTTTAACGTGAACAATGTGTTGTTTCGTTATGACAAGACGGGCCTTCCAATCGACGTGCTTTTATTTGATTTTGGAACACCTCGTTACGGCTCACCGGCGTTAGATATTTCATTTTTATTGTATATGAACACGACGCAAGACTTGCGAGAAAAACATTGGGACGATCTATTGAACGAATATTGCTTGACTTTGGCAAAGTCTGTACCCTCCGGAGTCCGCGTGCCAAACAGGATTGAAATGGACTCTGAAATAGCCAGGTGTGCCTTTTATGGGTTCGCAAATGCGTCATTTTTTTTACCTCATCAGTTGGAACTTAATGTGATATATGATGAGGATATGACCGAAGAAGAAACTATTCAATGGTTATTAAAGCTGGGTGGTGACATTGGAACGGAACGAGTTGCTGACATGGTCCAACACATCGTCGACATGAAATACACGAATGTGTGACGTAGTAAACGTTTTTTTAAGTTGTTTTGTACTGATCTATCATAACTATATAACTTCATGTTTCTTTATTGTTCACTTAAATGTATAACACTATGCACATATTTTATTATTTAGTTTTACATAATAATATGAATATTTGTATTAACGTATTTTGTAATGTATATATAAAGAATACTATGTTATTTGAAATTTATAATTTTAATAATTATTAGAAAAAAAATGTACAATAAATATTACAGTAAGGAAATAAGGAGTAAAGGTACAAACATATCCAAAATTAAATTATTAATGTTTACCTACTTTAAAAATTGAAAAATAACAACACAAGTTAATCAATGATAAATGAGAAAAATGAACAATGAAATGTGTATTAACAATCACTGGCAATTAGTAATTATGTAGTAATGTCAAACTAATAATATCTCATGCATGTGAAAAAATTATTTAAACCAACCTTACGTATGTATAATAATATATCAACCTTGAAATCTTAAATGCAGGAAAGTGAAATGAGTTATTCACAAAATGCACACAAATATACAGAATGAAGATACATATAAAAGTTAAAACACAATTAAAAATGAAAGGATCTCCAGGTCGTGAATTGACTGTTTATGTCGGGCCCTAATGTCGCATAACCGCTTTTCATATTATATACTTCTACTTCTGATTGAGTGACCGAAATACCACGATTTCACCGGTTTCAGTGGTATTAGGAAAAAAATGCTCTGATAAAAAAAAAACCGTTAAAAATAACAAAATTAGTAGTTATAGTATAGATGTTTTTATGGCAGTAAGCCACAATAATGCAATTGAATTAAATTTTAATTAATTTAAATATAGGTACTTATTTTATTAATATAATATAATTTTATAAGAATTTTTAAATTTAAATATAAAAAATAGGTCTTGTAGATTTTAATTATTTTTTAGTTCAATTTCTAAAAAATATACTTTATACTATATATATTTTTTTAAATATACAAAAATATTCAATTATAATTCATGAAGTGCTTATTATAACGTCTTGATAAATTCACTTATTTGGATTTTTCTTTTTGGAGAAAAATTATAAAGGAAAATGTATAAGTATTTTAAAAAATAGATTCATTATTCAGATAAAAACTTATAAATTATAAATTTTATTATTAAGAATGAAGTTATTAAAGAAATAGATTTATCTTATTTTAAGATATTATGATACTATCTACTCGTAATTGTAATTTGGACGTATTTTATCGTTGTACCTATATGACTACACTGCGTTTAAAGCTTAATATGTTAATAACTATAAATAAGCAAATAAGCATATATAATCTAAAATAAATATATAAAATATAATTTAACTGCATAAGTAATAATAATTACATAATTACACAACTGCATAATTATATAACACATACAATTGTAACAATTATAATAATAGTGGTCCACTAAATACTAATCAACCAATGTACAGCAAAACGGTACCTACTCATTTAGTTGGACATTTCAAACTGACATCTTTAGAGACGTAGGTTTTAGTGTTTTCTAACACAATACTTAAAATTTGTTATTTTGTCTATTTAAACTATTAAAACATCTCACTGTGATCAAGTGACTAAGACTTCTAGATCGATAATTTTATTAAAAATGCTTAGTGTAAAATAAAATTAATTGAAATAGAATTGATGTGCTTTTTATATAGTTCTCAGATTCATTATATAAACGCATATACCCAATATGCTCATGTACAAAATCCGGTTTTACACATTATGACGAAGAAAAGTCTTCAAGAGACAAGATTACAGTGTTTTTAAAGCAATTGAGTGAGTCATTTGGGTTAGGTATGTTTTAAAAAACCTAATGTCCCCACTACCATATAACCACACCAGTCGGTTGTCATCCGATTAATCAGATTTCCAAGCGCGAATTGTTGGATATGCCTGAAAAGTTAACGGTGTAACGCGTGCGAGTCACAAATGCACGTGTACTCGGGTGATAACCTCGGATAACATTTAAAAGGTCAATAGGTAAGTATATTATGATAACAATAACAATAATAATAACAGGTATTAACAAACGCGTATCGAAATAATAAATCGTAATATAGCGTAATCACTGTAATCCAACAACTACATTAATAACACTGGACGGCAAGGTCCCAGGTGCGATTCACCAGTACCAACCTCGACGATACGCACACACCAGCCGTCGTTCAGTGCCAGTCCGACTGCGCGGACACGACGAACAAGACCGGTACTCGACGGGCGGACGACATCACGACTGAAGCTCTCCGAACGCGATGACGTCGAAGGTGGACGAAACGATCGAGGACATGGCCACGGCCGGGGCGTTCGGGACGGACAGCCGGGTCGTGTCTTTCAAAGTGGAAGGATTGCACACCGAATCTGACCAATTCGCGTCATGCGTGGTGTACGGCGTGGCCACCGTGGACGACCGCGACGACCGACGGCACGACCATCGACTCGTGTTGAAGTACAAACAACCGACGGCCGAGTTGCGGGAATTCTGCAACAACGACAGGCAGTTCTACAACGAGATCCTGTTCTACGAACGGATCGCGCCGTTCCTGCTGGACCGCGGCTCTCGGCGGGACGGCACCGGGACGCCGAAGCTCTGCCGTTACTTTTACGGGCGCAACGGTTGTGGCGAAGACGGGCACCGGGACGTGGTTGTCTTGGGAAACGCCACCGTAGACGGATACCGGGCGGCGGCGATCGGCCACAAATTGAGTTTGGATTTCGATCATCTGGCCGTGGCACTCAGGACGTTGGCAAAGTGAGTGACCAAAACGAGTAGATTGTAATACAATGAGTTCAGCTTAATGTGATCACTTTGGTGCAGGTCATTTTGATTCTATTTACTGGTTTAATCTATAAAACATTTACTAAATTACACATACGATTTGGTTTGGGATTTTCATTTTAATAAAAGGTTGATTCTATAAACTAGTGATCATATTATTAGGTGTAGTACATTTATAGTTTCGTCCGACTTTCGTTTTTTTTTTTTTTTTTATTATTGTATATACTGACGGTACAAACGGTATGGAAATATAAATGTAAATTATCTAATATTATATCAAAAATGCTGATATTTGGTTTCAGTACTTTGGTAGGTAAACTATGAAATCGGTTGCTTGTTTGTTTGATATTTAGATTTACCTATCGGTGATTATATAATAAAATTAATATTTCAATTGTAAATCGAAAGATCAATAGGTAAACTACGTGCTCTAACGCATTTGACGATTTTAAATTAACGATAACAATATACATGTTATAGTACATGATATAACAATAACGTTACAAATGTTTGAGCCATAATAATAACTATAAAATTAAAAAAAAAAATACTCAAACTTTATATCATTATATAATTATTTACATAATGTACTGGTATTTACTAATTGCTAATGGTAGAACCTAATATATTATTGACATGAGTAACAATCTAATAAATTTGTTTAATTTTATAAAAAATACTACCTACGAATTATATTTTTTAACATCTGGAGAACAGACAATTTATTTAATAATATATTGTATTGATCATTAAATATTGACATCAGCAATTATTTTTAATTAAAACACCATGTACTTCCTAATAGATATTTGTAAATACGATAATTAATTTTAAATAATCTTTAGTTTTTAATATTATATATTTGTTTTCGGGACGAATGTAACATTTTTTTTTTCGGACCGCGATTTTGTGAAATAACCAATTTCTTTTATTTACACTATGCCTATTGTTTTTGTTATTGCTATCATTATTTAATCAGAATTGTGAAAGATATTCTCTAGCAACAAATTATTAGTATAATTATGTTGCCATAGTAACATAGTTATTAGTCATATGATATGATTCGATGTTTTTCCGTGCAGCGAAGAAAATAACAAATAATTTAGTTTGTAAAAAAGTATGAATAAAACTGTATGAATATATTATTTATATTTTATTTAGGACTAATGTACCTAATATTATTATATTATTGTATCTTTTTTACAGTATTTATAATAATATTAGTTGCNCCCCCCCCCGAGCACTTAACTTCTTTTATGATTCAATCTTTGTTTAATAAATAGTTCAATACTCAGTGTAACTAATAATGTTCAAAATTGTTTTTTTTTAAAAAAGAGTATCTTATAGTTTATATACAAATTATGAAAAGTGACACTTAAATATGCGTATTATTTAATAGTTAATCAAAAATATTAATTTAATATTTAAGTAGTTGAAAAAAATCCGACATTTACTTATCCACGGTGGCTAGCTCAGTACCTATACAAATAAGGCTGTATTATTTTATAATAATTATGGAAAATTTGTTATCTTATCGGTAAATGAGCTAATGACTGTCGATGTGATATCAGTCGATTATCCAAATAGTTGAACAATGAACATTGAAACAACGAAAAGTTTTCGTTTACAATTAGACACTCATTTCATTTCATCTTACTCATCTCATCTCAAATTTAATACTTTTTTAATAAGTTTTTTTTTTAAATTTAATGAATAAATTTATTATTCATAAAACAACAGTCAGTTAAATCAGATAATTCAAAACAAAAAAAAAAAAAAAAATTTACATTAACAAAAAAAAAATATTTTTCCCTACCATTTTCTTATGCAAGAAAGAATATTTTACTATATTCAATAATACAAAAAAAAAAAAAAAACAAAACAAAAAATAGATTGGATAACACACATGACATGTACATCAGCTTATCTGGAGTTGTATCCCAGTAGGAAATATTATTCAACAACATTCAGAATCAGCCGTCACATTAAGTCTAAAATGTCTATATTTATATTTCTTTAATTCTTTTATTATTATATTAGACAACTATTTTTTTTGACATTTATTTCAAGTATAATTAATATATTTTATTTAAATATTTTAATTTAAAAATAATTTTTATATTGAACAGAATCGTGTATTTATTATACAGTATTATTTTATATTCAAATTAAATGATAAAATACTACTAGGTAATTTTGTATGGTTTTTAATATGCAAATTAAAAATAAAATAACAACCTACGTAAATACACAGAAACTTTAATCGCATACACCTACAACTAACGGACGTTAAATGTTAAAATTGAAACTCAAAGTTAAGGCTTAGGTATAAAAATTGAAGTTTTTATTTAAAAAAATAACAAAGTTCAAAAATTTGTAATGAAATACCCAATACATTATTCTTTAGAGACCTGACAAGCTAAACTCACTTGTAATAGTTTTTAACAGGTCTTTCAATATTTATTTATTTTTTTTGTAACGGATATTAGCTGGTTCATTCTCCGAGAAAAAGAAAACATTAATTTTTACGAATGTATAAAACTGTAAATGGTTTACAACAATAACAATAACAACAAAATAATATATAATAATAATTATTATTATTACTCTGTTAACAGATTTCACGTACTTTCGTATAGGGCCAAGCGAGAAGCCTCGATGAAATTTAAGGAGATAATCGATGAAGTGAAAGATACGGCATGGTCCGAAAACGGCGAATGGATTTTCCATTCCTCCGTACTCCAAGGATTGTTTGCATTGGCTTTGAATTGGCTAAAAGAACGTCACGTCGAAAATGGTGGTAGTGATTGCGACAACAACGTGGTCAAGTGGATACGACAGTTCGAGTCAGAACTGATGGATGAACCTATAGAAAAGTTGAAGCACATCGTAGCTCCAATCGAACCACTGGCCGTGCTATGCCATGGCGACTTCAATCGAAACAACATACTGTTCCGGTACGACGACAGCGGTCGTCCAGTGGACGCACTTCCGTACGACATGGCGACCATCTGGTACGGATCGCCGGCCATAGACCTGTCGTTCATCTTGTACATGAACGCGGACCGCCAGACTCGAAACGATCATTGGGACGAGTTGCTGGACGTGTACTGCGCGACGCTGGCCGATGAAGCCGGTGACGTCCTCGTGCCGAACCGTAATCAGATCGATGCTGAAATGCGCAAATGCGGATTCTCAGGTCTGGTGCACGTGTCGTTCTTTGCTCGCGTTATGTTAGAGGAAAACCTAAAGACAGACAGCAGTGATTTTGTCGATGCCGATGATTCGAAATATTTGGAGATTTTGTCCTCAAATGGCGGTGACTTGGCTACCGAATGGGTTGCCGACGCCCTACATCATTTTGTCAGTATCAGGTATGCCAAAACACCCAATACTACCACCAATAAAGTCGACACACCAATTGAAATATCATGAATAATAAAATAAATCATTATAATTACTGCGAATGTCGAGAGTATTTTTTATTTTTAACTTTATTTTTTTCGAGAAAAATGTTTGGAACATTTCAATCACGGGTTATTAATCAAAAATAAATTCACTATTGTTTTTATTTGGTTGCAAACGGTTTTGGGAAGGCTTGTCGTTGTCATGAAAGTTGAACGACGTTGAAGAGAAAAGACTTCCGCTTTTTGGTCTGCGTGCGTGATCGAATTTACACGTAAATGCACCAATTGTTTACTGCAGTCAAGTGTATTCACAAACTCAAAAGTTTCTTCTGGTTTATACTCGCATAATAATATACTAAATTTATATTCACAGTTTCAATATGACCAATGGAGATTAGAAAATGTATTTATATTATCAAATATTAAAGCTTTATCATTATTTGTGTTATATTGTCAGTTTAATTAAATTTTTTAATATAAAATGTAATTATAAGAAATAAGAATTTTTTAACTCTTTAATTATTACTCTACATAAGTAAAGAAACTAGTTATGTAAGGCAGGAATGAAAAATGTATACAAATCATACTTTTAATAAGGACTAAGTTAACTGTATTTTCAATCACAATACTTTATTTGGCTATCCCAACTATGTGAGTATTATTTTTTTACGTGTCTATATAATGTTATGATTAGTATTTGAAATACCCGTACACGTCATAATTTAATAAAAAAAAAAAAGTAGGCAATGTATATTCTAAATTATTTTACAATATGTAGCTCAAAAAATATTATGTAATGTAGTAGTGTAAATATTACAATCACTGAACTAAATACATAATTGTATTTAGTTCAGTGATACAATATATTATTTTTGCAAAAATAACAAGTGATAATAGATTTTAATACTTCAACGTATGCAGTAAAATACAAGAACGTTTATTCTTTAGAAGCAAGTTAAGTCGTACCATAATAAATTGGTAATAGTAGATAACGTGATAAAAGAAAATACAAATTATACATCTAAAATATAATTTTTCACGTTTCACGTATTATTATAAAATAATCAAATAATTATATTTGTCCTACAAAATGCCTAGATATTACTCCTTAAAACGTACTAAGAAGAGTTAATGTCTGGCAGATTTAGATTTTAAGGAACATTGTATAGGCAACTACTTTCCCTTCTGTATTTTTAATCAGTACCGAACCTGAAAAAAAAGATAAAAGCTACTAAGAATATTATACAGAGGCTTACAATAATATATCCATTTAAAAAAAAAAAAAAAAAAAAAAAAAAAAAATGAACCAGTTTTATGTTTAATAAAATTATTATAATTTTAATTTATGATAGGTATTTAGTTATTTTTAAATATTTGTTTATATCATTAGAATAATAATAAATAATGTATTTTAAATGTTGCATTCTTAATAAAATCATTAATAATTATATGAATTGGCTGTAAATAGATCAATAGTTAATTGTACTGCAGATAATAATTTTGATTCTAATCATTAAGAATTATGGCAATAAAATTCACTGATATATCTGTATTATAGGTACTATTATATCAAATGGAATCTAACTGTTACACAATAATTAATTAACTATTTTTTTGGACGTAATAGTTTTAATACATATTACATATTATTATTAACCATCAAATTCAAATAATATGTATCTATTAAATACTAGTGTACTAACTACTGATATCTAATACAACTTAAAAGCAATATGCATTATAAGCAAGGCTTTATGACAATAAAAAGGGATTAATCAATATAAACTCTTGAAATAAAAAAATATAAACATAATAATATACGTGTCTAGATAATTATTAATATACTTCTAGTTTTTTTCTAAATACTATTGTAGATTTATGTCATAATAATTTATTATAATAACAATTATTGTTATTGAAAATCAGTTATACTGATTTAAATATATCATAATATTATACCTACAATGTTTATCTTTTTTAAATATATATTAAACATAAATATTTTTATTTCGAAAAGATGTAATTGGTTAATTTTATATCTTACTAATATTTATTACCATACAAACACAAATAACTGTAAAATATGAAGTGTGAAGATAATATAAGTATAACATCATAATGTAATCTATTATTGTTATTATCGAAAACTAAATACCAATTAGTCTGTAATTGTATAAGAACTGAAATAGTTGTACAATGTACAAATTATTGTAAATAAAATAATCATTATAAAATGGATTTATTATTACGGGAAGAATTGCCTGAAATTGTGAGTAATGGCGCGTTCGGAAAAAACCTCAAATATGTTTCGTTCGAATTAAACCAGGATCACGTTGGACAGGATCAGTACATGTCCACTGTGTTATTTGGTACAGTAACAACTTCTGATAAATCACAATTTCATGTTGTGACAAAATTTAAACTAAGAAGCGAGAAGCTAAGACACATGTTTAAAATCGACTATCAATTTAACAACGAAATTATTATGTATGCAACAATTATACCATTTCTATTTGAATGCCACCGATCATTAAATGGAGTCGAAGACTGGCCATCATTACCTCGATTTTATTACGGTCGTAATAAATGTGGTGAATTTTTTGAAAGAGATTTAATCATGTTGGAGAACGTTAATCATCTGGGATTCAAATTGAGCGAAACACGCCCGTTCCTTGACTATGATCATCTTATATCTGCATTACGAGCCTTAGCAAAGTGAGTTACGACAATAATATTTTAATATAAAAACAAATTAAATGGTATATAAAATATATATTGAAATTTAAAAGTTTGTCGTTATACCTTGAACTATGTGTGGATTTGTTTAATTTGTGAATTTGAAATAAACTAACATAATAAAATTTTTTAATCAATAATTTGAATAGATCTAACTACAAATTTATTTTGATAAATAAAGGGAAGATAAGATTTTGAACAGTAATAAAAAAAGCGTCAAGTCAAATAATATTTAATGAATTTATTTTACGTTTAGGTTTCATGGGTTGTCATACACAGCAAAACACAAAGATCCTGACACTTTACAAAAATTTGTCATGAATATTCGAAATACTCAGTTTGACGAGAATGGACAGTGGTTACTAAAGAACAACGCATTTAGAAGATTCGCTAAGCGAGGAATCGATCGGCTACTTGAACGAAGCGGTGATCTTTATCGAGACAACGAGCACTTACAACGATTTCAGATACTCATCGATGATGGAGACAACTTACTGAGGCGTACGCTCAAACCCCGAGAACCGTTTTCTGTCGTTTGCCACGGGGACTTTAACCGAAACAATGTGTTGTTTCGTTACGACGAGGCGGGACTTCCAGTCGACGTGCTGCTTTTTGACTTTGGGACCCCTCGTTACGGGTCGCCGGCGTTAGATCTTTCGTTTTTCTTATATATGAACACGACGCAAGACATGCGTGAAAGACGGTGGGACGATCTATTGAACGAATACTGCTCGGCTTTGGCAAAATCTGTACCGTCCGGAGTCCTTGTTTCGAACAGGGACAAACTGGACTCTGAGATGGCTGAGTGCGCTATTTTTGGCTTTGCACACGCGTCATTTTTCCTACCTTGCCAGATTGAACCTTTCCCTATAGATACGGATTTGGACGATGAAGTACGTATAAAAATGTTGCTACAGAAGGGTGGCGACTATGGAACGGAACTTGTTGCTGACCTAGTACAGCACATTGTCGACATGGGATACACGAATGCGTGACGTGGTTATCGGCTTCTCGAATAATTAATCGATATTGATCATCATAAGATAGTTTATTTTAGTTTTAACAGGATTATATAAGTACCATGAGTATTTTTTCGATTATTCAAAGAATTCAAATAATGAGTATTACTAATATTTGTGTTGTATTTTGTATAAATAACTTTCATATACGCCATCCATTTGACTCTATAGGATTTACATCATCATTGTATTTATTTGAAAATAGTACACTGTCCAATATATTTTATACTTTGAACGATAATTTAACTATTTCCCGTATTATATAAAAATAATTATTTTACATGATTTTTACAAGTTTAAATATTACAGATCACACATGAAACACTGTGTTAAGAGTTCTTAGTTGAAATTATAACTATATTCTTTAGTAGTTTAATTTTATTTAAATATCGATTTTAGTTTTTATGCTATGTATATAATTAGCTTTTAATTATTATTCATTTTTGACTCAACTCAATTAATAACACATTTAAACAAATTAAATTGATGAAAAACTTACAAACAATTTTACAATTACAATTTAAAAATTATTTCGGCTAGTTTACCTTATTATTATTTTAAGGGGTTATTTAACCTAACTTGATCGAGTGCCCAGATTCTGCTAAAGCACGAAATATTTTCACTGATACAACGTTTACTTTTTCGTTTACAAACTTATAAATACATAAGTTTGTAAACATGTAAAAGATACAAATAACCATTGTTGTTGAAGCCTTAATTAAAAAAAAAAAAAAAAAAAAACTATAATTATTTACAGGAAAATCGCAAAAAATTTTTACTAGGTAAGGCATTTCAATTTCAATTAATAATTAATTAATGTAAATTATTATTATATACCTAAAATGTGTACCTATTAATTGGAATTTATCCAAATTTCCGGACAGTCTAATTAAATATTTCTAAACAAAACTAAATCTTAAACAATTTTTCAATCAATTAATTTTAAATGATAACATTTTAATCCAGCTGTAAAGATTATATGATTACATATTTATAATCAAACTATTTGTGTCGAGTATTCTAATCTGACATCAAGCATAAGTAGTAAAACGTAGTCTTATGTTCATAATTGTTTATACTTATTAATTTCTAGTGCCTCTTAGTAAGGTTGTTTAAAAGTATATACGGTGTTTTATTCGTCTGATGGTTGAGACTCAATTAACTATGAGGTAATCATTAAATATACCTATTGGTTAAAATCGTATATGATATAATTATTTGAAAAACTACGACATCTAGTTAATACATTTCAAATTTACACTATGATGTATTAAATCATAAATAGAGCCTGTATAAAAACCATGATTGATATACAGCATAAGTGGGCAACCATATTTTATAATAAGATCGTTATAAAAATAATTTTAAAAAATCAGTGTCCCCCACTTATTTATTATTCAAATCAACATACCACTTAAAAGGAAATTTTTTTCATTTAATATTGCTAAATATCAGTTAAAATCTATATTATGTAACTATGTAAGCTATTAGACTTAGTTAATAATGAAACGTTATTAATTCAACACTTAAATCGGATGATTCAAGAAATATTTATTGCAATGTACAATAATTGTAAATAAAGTGTTAAGATAATATATTTTAGTGCATGCTATTATAACTGAAATTAATTAGTAATTACTTAACTGTTCGAGAATTAAGAAAGTTGAGCAAATCATTGATTATTAAAAATGGAGTCTTTATTACAAGAAGAACTGCAAGGAATTGTGAACAACGGCGCGTTCGGAAAAAACCTCAAATTTGTCTCATTTGAATTAAACAAGAATAAAGTTGGCCATGATCAATTTATGTCTACAGTAATATTTGGTACAGTTACTACATCTGAGGAATTAAAATTTCATGTTGTGATAAAACTTAAACTACGAGATGAGAAGCTCAGAAATGAGTTAAAAATCGATTTTCAATTCCACAACGAAATTACTATGTATGAAACAGTTATACCATACCTAATTCAGTGCAATCATTCTTTACCAGGTGTCGGCGATTATCCGACATTGGCTAGATTTTTCTACGGCCGTAATAAATGTGGTGAATTTGCTTTAAGTGATTTAATAGTGTTAGAAGACGTTGAATCTAAGGGATTTCGATTGAGCGAAGCACGTCCATTCATCGACTATGACCATCTGGTATGTGCAATACGAGCTTTAGCAAAGTAAGTTGACATAATATTTTGAATAAAAACAAATCTAATAGTTAATAAAAATATTCAAGTCTAAACAATTTTCATCAATACACTATACTACTTAATAATTTGAAATACATTTTAATCTACGCTCAATATGCAAAATAGCTTTTCACTTATCATATGACCTATTTTAGGTTTCACTATAAACAAACTACTTAAAGTTCTGAAATACTTCAAAGAGTAATACTATTTAATGTCGTGGCGAATAAAATATATGTAAATATAATTATTCATTTGTTTTAATTTCAGGTTTCATGGGTTGTCATACACAGCAAAATACAAAGACCCCGAATCCTTCCGTAAAATTATCATGGATATCCGTGACACTCAGTTTGACGTAAACGGACAGTGTATATTCAAGAATAACTTATTAAATAGATTGGGTAAACGAGGAGTTGACCGACTGCTTGAACGTAGTGGTGACCTTTACCGGGACAACAAGCATTTTCGACGATTTAATGAGCTCATCGGTGACGATGTCAACTCGCTGAGACGTGCGCTCGAACCCCGAGAACCGTTTTCTATCGTTTGCCACGGGGACTTTAACCGAAACAATGTGTTGTTTCGTTACGACGAGGCGGGACTTCCAGTCGACGTTCTACTTTTCGACTTTGGGACCCCTCGTTACGGGTCGCCAGCGTTAGATCTTTCGTTTTTCTTATATATGAACACGACGCAAGACATGCGTGAAAGTCGGTGGGACGACTTATTGAATGAGTACTGTTCGACTTTGGCGAAATCCGTACCTTCTGTCGTCCGCGTGCCGAACAAGGATGAACTAAACTCTGAAATGGCTATGTGTACCTTTTTTGGATTTGCACACGCGTCATTTTTCTTACCTCATCAGTTGGAAACTAATGTGGTTTATAATGAGGAAATGAGCGAAGAAGAAAATGTTGAGTGGTTATTAAAGCTGGGTGGCGACATTGGATCGGATCGAGTGGCTGATATTGTCCAACATATCGTCGACATGAAATACACGAATGTGTGATGTGCTTAACGGTTTGTTCAATTTGGTTCTGGTCACCATAATATTGATACGTTACGTTGATGTTTATTTTCAGTCCTATAGTCAATTCAATTCCAACCTATATAACTGACTGAAAACTGAGTCAATGCAATAATATTTGTACTGATAAAGTGTCGAAAACAGCAAAATGTGTAAAATTTTTCCAATATATATATATTTTTATGGTGATTAAAAAATTCAAATAAAAGAAATCATAAATTTATACACTTAAATAAATATATTGTTTTTTACCATATGTATATATATTTTTTAAATTTAATTTTAATAACTAGTTATTATAACAATCAAAAACGACGTTGAATGACGGTGTAATATTTCAATTTTTTTTTATACTTCACACGTAATCAAATACCAATTCCACTATTATTAGATATTTATGCTCAAACTACTGTAAATCTATAAAATGTGATTAAGACTAATTTTTTTACAGTTATATGATTTATACCATTATTTAAACACGTTATTCATTTGATATTACGTTATTTGGTGATAATAGAACACAACACGTACTAACCTCTTAATTCAACATTCCGTCAGCATGTGATATGTGAATGTTTAGTGCGATTTTCGTAATCTGGTCAAAACATTAAAGATAAGTATATAATCACATTATATAGTTTGATGTTCACATTATATTCATAGATTATATCTTTATACCCTACTATAAATTATGTTTTGAAAGTGTTTTTATTTTAAAATGATATAATTATGCCCATTCCCCGTTGTTTGTGACATTTACAGAATGTTCAACGAGTTTGGAATCGGTCATTAGACTTATGCGATTGGGCGTGGTAAGCAATAATAATATGATAATATAATTAATGAGGTTATTAAATATTTTGCATTATAATTGTACAGTAGGTAGTGTTATTTGCCTTTATTCCTTGTATGTACGAAAATATGCATTGGCACAGCAATTTATTAAGAGTTTTCTACCGTATTGAATAATTAATCTGTAATATATTACTTAAATACAGTGGATTTGTAAAATATTGAACAAATGTAAATATTCATTCTATATTTTGTATAATACTAATAAATATAGTAGGTAGTTTTAATATTAGGCACCTATTTGTGAATTGTAATAATTTGATATTGTTTTTATTTTACTACTAAAAATATATTAAATTAACTAAGTGAGTTTATCTTATCTTTAAGTGTTTATTTTATTATAGCAATTAACCATTCAATCATTTGACTCTGATAGTTACTTAAATACATTTGTAGATAAATATTAAAATTTAAGTACGTATAAATGTTACTATTATTTATTGAAAATATTAATTTGTGCATCAAAAATAAAAAAAATATAATAATATTTTTTTATTTATATATTTTATTGCTGAAAATAAATTGCATAGGTATTTTAATTTTATAATGAATTAAAAAAAAAAATAATAATAATAATAATAATAGAATCATAATTAAAAATATCTGAACCGTAATTTGATAATTCGCACAATATTTTGTATTGTTGATATTGACTTATCCTATGGTAATTATCTTTTATAATTTTCATACGTTGATCACAATGTTTTTACATAGATACGTACATATAATTGTGATGTACTTATTTTAATTTTTCTGAATACGTTCTAAATAAAAAATGTTTATAATAATACCTAAAAACATTTAATAATATTCAATTGTTATTACTATACTGTGAGACTTTTCAAATCACAATGATCAATGTTGAAACACCAAACTATAAAAAACAAAAAACAATCCGTTATCATTTATTGCTTATGATAATAATTGCATAAACTTCCATACTAGCTATAAATTGAGTACAATATAATATTAAATAAAATATGTTATATTTTATTATGAATTTAAAATTTAAATCTTGTTTGTATAAATTAACTATTTGAACAAAAATAACTATATTGTATTTAAACACTCAAATAGCAATATTATATTCATTTTTTAACATATTATTTACGATTTTATAACTTATCAAAGGCTTGAGAGTATGGAAGACCTTGAATAATGAGTAAACATCGATAATTAAAATAGCGTTTTTGTATTATCTTGTAACATATTTTTCTTAGTGTTATGAATATATTACAATAAAATTTTTTAAACTTAAACTATGTAGGTACCTATTGATTCATAATAGCTTAAGTTTTTATTTAGTAGGTATAAACAGAAATTTCAAAAAATAAAATATAAATACTATTAGACTATTTATTATACTACAATTTGTAGTATATTTTTTTCAGTACATTATTGCTTGTAATAATATTGCAAAATATTAAAATTAGCATTTAAAAAGTTCAAAAGTAGATATTTTAAAACTTTCTAGTGTAGGTACTTATAATGTAATATGTATATTGTATAATACATTATAATTTATAAGCTCATTTTCGCTTTATGTAAAATACTTTTTTTTTTACATTATTTTATATTATATTATATATCATACAAAAAAAAAAAAAAACAGTTTTTCATAATAAAGGGAAAAAAATATAATTCTTATCATTATATTTACTTATTATCTATGACGTATAAAAATGATGACAAAATACTATTAGATTCATAATAATATATGTATTGTATCGTGCAAATTAAAATGTAATTATACAATTAATCGCTTTGAATCGATAATTGAATGTTATCACGGTTTAAACATTTCTCTTAGATAATTGTAAATTCTAATTTTAAAATGGTCGAGTTTAAGTGGTAATTATAATTATGATAATAATAATAATAATAATAAAAACAAACAATAATGCAATTGTTATTTATGTATACGTGTGATTGGCGGCAAGTTAGCGTTTGTGACAATTTTTTTATAATTTGACGAAAAAACGGGTAATTTGTCCTGTCGTCTTGTTATCGGCTCTTATGAAAAATTATGGTTTCTGAAGACAGCATGTCTGGAATACAGAGCGATTGAAGCGGAAATATTTTTTTCGAGAACGGAGCGGTGAGAACACGACGGCACAACTATTAACGGATTTTCTAGCGAAACTAGTCGACTAAAACAAAACTCGCGACGGACGTACGAAATCTCGTAGATGTCTTGTGGGCACAATTTGTGCAGAATCGCACGTCTGAGAATCACTTTGTATATAGGTACGTTGAGTAGTCGACGTAATAAAATTGCTCAAGCCGCTCGCGCGTATTAGATAAAAATATAACAAAATAATTGTTGTGAGGAACTGTCGTCGTAGTGGTATGGGACACTCGTGTGTTAAACGACCGACGGCGGTGACATTGTAATCACGAGTGGTAAACATTCGAAGCGTTATCAGCTATTCGCGGCACTGGGACGAGAACGAGTGGAGAGAAAATATAACCAACGATAATAAAATAAATACTTCGACAATCGCGGTCGAGTGGACTGAGGTGTCGAGCACATTCGACGGACATCGCTCGACGACGTCTGACGAACGCGACACGACATCTGAACATCGTAATTAAACGGATCGAACGGCTGCGGTGACGATGAGCACGAGCCGCGAATCGCTCAAGCTGTGGCTGTCGGACGTGCTGACGGCCGACGGGGCGTACGGCGCCACCGCCGACCGGCCGGCCACGTTCGACCCGGACAGGGACCCGCGGCACGCGTCCCGTCCCAAGCAGACGCAGCGGCTGTCGTCGGTGGTGGCTTCCGGCCGGCTGACCGTGCCGGCCGGCGGGTCGCGCGACCCGCCCGCGGCGGACGTCCGGCTGACGGTCAAGCTCAAGCCGCCCGTGGAACTGTTGCGCACCGTGCTCAAGTCGGACAGGCAGTTCCACAACGAGATACACGTGTACCAGAACGTGTTGCCGTTCCTTACCGAACACCTGCCGGAAGGGACCCGCGGTCCAGCGCTTCCCGTGTTCGTGTACGGCCGCAACGAGTGCGGCGCCCGGTGGCCGGAAGACGTCATCGTGCTGGTGGACCCGCGCGGCCAGGGCTACACGCCGGCCCGCGGCTCCGAACACGGCGGCGGCGGAGCGGCCAGCGCGCACATGGACTACGGCCACCTGGCCGTGGCCATCGCCGCGCTCGGACGGTTCCACGGCATGTCGTTCACGGCCAAGCAGAAGAACCCCGTGGCCTTCCGCAAGCTGGTGGGCAACCTGCGAGAGATCCAGTGGGACGAGGACGGTTGGCTGGTCAAGAGCAACGGGCTCAAGTCGCTGAGCATGCGCGGCGCCCGGCCGCTGATGGACCAGGAAAAGTACCGGGACGGCAAGCTCAAGGGGTTCCTGACCATGATCCGGGAGGCGGACCGCAACCTCAAGCTGGCGATGACGCCTAAGGAACCGTTTGCGGTCATATGCCACGGTGACTATTGCAAGCCCAACATACTGTTCGAGTACGACGAAACCGGACAGCCGAAGGACGCCATGATCACCGAGTTTACAGCCGTCAGGTAACTAAACCGATGTTTGCATTTCTTAAAAATTGTTGACTGTGCATCGTTAACCCCCCGTTAAGGGTTTCGTTTACGTTTATCGGTCGAACGAGGAGAATCCGTTAAACGAAACATTTTCTAATTTGTTATTATTGTTTTGTGTGTTTTTCAATATTGTGAAGGCTCAATTGCGTTATATTTTTTTATTCCGTACAGTACACATCAAATCATATTATAATTGTTATGTGATAACGGACTAATCGTAGGTCTTTGTAAAACAAAATTGTTTTCATCACGGTCGTCGACGAAATATGTTATTCACTTTAATAATTTATTTCAGAACCGAAATTAAAATTCTCTAATAATTAAATTTGTGTAAGTATAGATTCTTTAGAATGTAGGCATAATGGATAATATTAATATTTTTTATATTATTATACAGTGTTGACCAATAGGACGTGTTCCTTATTCGACATCATACTTGATTAATATCGCATGCGTTTATCACAGTATAATCTATTTGGTTTAAGTTTTTTGATAATACTATACCAACATTTATATATATATAATGAATATTATAATATATTTTACATGATAATAATATAATAAGTATATCGCGATATCATAAAACACTGTAGCTAGAAGAATTTGAGATAGAAATGGAGACTTTTTCTAACGGATAAGCCTATAGAGATTTACATAGAGGCATATCACAAAGAAAAAGGAAAAAAAATAAACATTTTAAGCTGATGCAAATCGTATTTCATATAACTTAATCAACCAGGTTATTTTGTTTCGTCACACAATGGAAAACCCTAAAAAGCTTAATTCGAATACAACATAGTCCGATTTTTATGTCCCTGAAATTAGATGGGTTTTTATATATTTTTTTTTAATTACACGTTTTTAACAAAACATTGAACTTAACGTTAAAACAATTACGTATACACGTCAATCATGTTTTATAAACGAATTACATTATTAATTTACATAATAATAATACGGTATATACGCACAATAATAAAATAACCATCAACTAAATATAATACAATTTAGTGTAGTGATATTTGAAATTACATTACACTACACAATGCATTTTAATTGTCACGATTAAATATTGAAATTGGTCTTTAAACATTTAAATATTATTGATTATTGCTGGTTAATAATAAATGCTATAGGTACGTTTAAATAGCGATGATGAGAAAGTAATTTAACATAATAAATACATTAGTATAATATGTATATACATGTATAATATATAAATTTTAAATGCGTTGTTTATAGTTATTATAAAATTTTTTCATGCATATATATTTAAATTTAGTTGAAATAGCAAATTGCATTGATAAAACTATAGTGGTGTTATCAAATCAGTCATTTGAAACTTTTGTATTAACATTCTTAGGAATGCGTACCTCATGTCAAAGTTAATTCAGATAGTTTTATCATAACAATTGAATTTATGAGCCTAAGTTAAAATTAATATATTATAATATTATATTATACAGACATAAGTCTAAATCTTATAAGCTATTGAATTCAGTAACAACTGTGTATTGGTTTTATTAACCGAAATAAAACAAAAATTCCAACATTTAAGAGTTGTACAAAATAGATATTACTGCATATTTTACATTTAGCAATGAAAACGTAACTAAAGTTATTTATATAAAACGATAAATCATTCAATAGTATTAATAATTTTGTATCGACAAATAGTGTTTACCAAACAAATTCACAATATAAAAAACACACCCCTACGAAATCCGTACAGTGTAATTCCCAAGATATGATCCGTTTCGCACAATCGATAATAATATTGAGTTTGTCATTCAAAAAAAAAAAAAAAAATGTGTTTAAACGATCGCGACAATACATTAATCAGCTCCGCCCTTGAATTTGCCCACCGTTCCCCGAATATTTTTGATGCACCATTATACTGCAATATGTACCTATATACAAACATATGTTATGGATGTTACCAGAAACACCCTCCGAATGTGAAGAAAAGATAAGATGTTCGAGGCGTTAAATGGTGTACAACGTTTTTTCAATAAATCAATTTTTACAGTGCGAATTGGCGGGACCGTGCCAAAAAAAAAAAAAAATAATAATAATAATATACAAGAACATAATAATAATAATAACAATAATAATATATCGTACAAAGATATTCACACCCCGTGTACAGTTTGATTTTTTTTTTTTTACAATGTTGTGAATTATAGTCGTTGTATTCCGTGGAGGTTAGAAATATTATTACTATCCCTTTATACCGATAAAAGAAACTCTCTTCTTCGTAGCCATAGTGACATTTCTTTAGATATAATTTGTATTGTTAAAATTTTGTAGAAATTCAAATTTATTAAATTGTTAAATTGTAAAAAAAGTAATACCCACACTATGTGTTTTTTAAGTTAAATTTTGGTAACTGTACTTGCATTCATATAAAATTAAGTTTGTGTACAGAATTTAATAATATAGAATACATCTAATAACATTTGAGAATTCCGTTATCCATTGACAGTATGACTGGTGATTGAGTTTATTCTTATACAACTAAAATCAAAATTATTCTTATCACATATGCTATCATTGTACATTCGTAGGTTGAATGCATATACAAATGTATATTATGTACCCGAGTTTTGAATAATAACAACAAACAAAATATCACATAAATGTCTTTCAAATCTTTCAGTTCATAGTGCAATTTTAAATAAGTACTATATAACATAAATGAATAATAATACATAAAGTTTTTTTATTTTCATTGTGCAAATTTGAGTTAAATTATTATTATCTTTCCTGTAGTTAAAAATAGAAATAATTGTGTGCTAACCAACTATGTAATACATCATCACAATGTAAACATCTTAAATAGTGTATACTCATAAATAGTTTATGTGAATTAATAATGCAATACCTATTGTTTTAATTCGTAAAAAGATATATGATATTTTTATTGTTAATAATTCATTAATTAAAAAAGTCAACTTAATTTTGAATATATTTTTCTATAATCTAATTTTAAGTACTAAACTAAAGTAGGTTATATTTAGAGCATAAACTCAAACAATTACTACAATAATGACTATTATTATGGCTTTTTTATTTGATGATGAAAATAATATAAAAGGGTTAGTATATTGTTTTTTTATGTGCGTATTTTGGTAACCATCAATTGATGCTCATGTTTATGACGGTCAGATGGATACATTAAAAATTACGATTTTGTGGGAATTTTATTAACCCAAAATTTAAATTACTATTTTATTTGTTTCTAAATGACACGTTATATTAGTATATAGTACTATTAATATCATAATATCATAATTAATTGAAATAAAATTTCTTAACAAAAAAATTATTTGTTTTTCAAGAAAATTCGATTTTTTATGAATCGATATTAAGACGTGTTAAAGTGAAGTATGTAACTCTTATTTTGAATATGGTATACCTACTTTAAACAAAAATCAAAGGGGTTAGTTTTATTTTTTTATCTTTTTTTTTTTTTAAATAAAATTATATAAAAATAAAAGTTTAAAGCCAGGTTCCTCATAAATTAATATACAAGTTGTTTAAAATATTAAAACACATATTTTACAAACAATTTTTTTTCAAGACTAAAATTTTTACGAGATTGAATATTTAATGAAATAGGTATACAATTTTTTCTTCCAATGATTTTAATTAAGTATTTTGTTTTAGTTTAAAAAATATATATATTTATCGTTGAGAATTTTTTCTATTAAGTATATAATTATTTTTCATCAGTAAAAAATTAGGTTAACATACTAAATTAAGAAAATACTTATCATTAGGGCTCTAGATGAATAACATATTATAACTATAATATGTATTACAAAATACACATTACTCACTACGATAAAATTTTATTTACGAGTATGTTGAAAATGTGTTCTAAAAACTACAAATATAATATTATTTTTTTATTTTGTTGAAATAAAACTACTATCTATAAAATTTTTGAACAATAAGTAGGTTTGATAAGTGATATACAAAATAGTTAACATAAATTTTAAGATTAGGGAGGTTACCCAATAGTTTCACTCTAAAATATAAAAATGAAATCTAAAATTTGTAAAATTTTAACACAACTAGTTATTTTAATCGAAAATTAAAAAATGTAACTTATGTTGAAATACCATTAGATTTTTATTTTGGGCGTTAGATTACAATTTCAAGTTGACTTATACTAATACTAATAATTTGCTTCAGTAGTATTCTTGAGAGATTAAGATATTTTATTATATTTTATTCTATTAGACACTTTATCTTTGCAGAACATTTTTTGACTTGAGGTATATTTATTATTTATCGTACCTTTCCGCGTGGTTTATATTATAAAGATCATGACTCCTCAAAATAAGTCAGTAATTCAAGGTGGCTATGGGATGGTATATATAGAGGAATTAAAATCTTAAGTTCGGCGTAGATGATGCTACATGACTTACTGATAGAACTAATGCGTTTTATAATGGAAAACCGTAATATTTTCTCTAAAACCGTGAAGCGAGGCTTTAGTAGAATTATCAAGGGGAAACAAAACAAGATCAAACCAAACGTGCACTAAATCTTGAGTTGCTTATAAACATATCGTCTTAATGGTGTTTATCGTTTCATGGTGAACATGCCTTAATCTTTTTGGATTTTTAAACATTAAACAGGTATGGTTCGCCCGGACTTGATTTGTCATACTTCCTGTACAAGAACGCGGACAAAGACGTGCAGAACAACCGATGGGAAGACCTGTTGGCCGTCTACTTGGAATCGGTGGTTGCCGTGCTGCCGGCAGACGTCAAGGCGCCCACCACAGAGCAGCTGCATCGTGAGCTCAGGTTCCACGCGCTATACGGTTACGCACACCTGTTGTTTGCCGTGCCGAATATGATCAACGACAACCCGCGTGGACTGTTAGACATCGTCAACGATGACGAAAAGACCGTCGAAGACTTGCTGGTCGCCCGGATCGACGCGGCTGATGAGAAGATAACGGAAATCCTTTCAGAGACCGTCCGTCACATCATCGACCACGGTTACGCGGAGCAATACGAGTTCTCGGGCAATTCTCGTCTGTAGGACAAAGACGGATGTGGCGTTTTGTTGCTTATCTACTTCTGTTCGTCTGACGTTATGTATTATATTATTATCGTTATTACTAGGACTATGCATTTGTAGCAACGAGTATTTATTTTTATTAGCTTAATGTTAAACGTAGCTTTCTAAAGTTTGACCAATATATAATGACGGATTTAAGTTTAAAACATTATTTTTCGAATTCGTTGTTTATGTGTAGGTAATTTTTTTATTTATTGCATTTAAATATGCAGTTTTAAAGATTTTAATTGTATTTATTAAACATTTTTAGTAATACTATATCCATAGCATTAATTATTATAATTTTATCAGTCCAGTGCAAAATCGTTTCCTTTTGTTTTTAATCCACGAAATACTTTTTGCCTTCACCGTCATAATGTTATCACCTTTTCAGACCGTTCGGTAAAAACTTACCGATGCGTTAATTATTCAGCTTTAGCCAGCGCTTTCACAAAACTATCGTCACGTCCCAGTCGGTCGGTATACCTACATGTATAGAAGATTGTGTAGGCGTCGTTTCATCTAGACCGTAAAGTTCACATCTATAAGTTATCCTCTATTTCATCCCTCTGGCTGAATATCATTATACTACGATTGTTTTTCGTCCAATCGTGTACATATAATTCAATATTATAATGTTATTATAATGTTTGCCAGAGATAGAAAAGAATAATAATAAAAAAAAACTTTCCTAATTCAATTAACCTGTAATTTATAATACAACAATATTTGTATTGTTATCGTTTGTTCGGTGTCGGACGAAACGAAAAAAAAAAACAAACAAACACAAAACAATTTTTCTTGCCCGTCCTCCTGCACTGCATTATTATATATACCGTTCGATATCCCGGAATACCCGTGTGCTTCCCCTTCCATCTCACTGCCATAACCGAACGCCGCCGTGGTCCCGATACCATTTGCCCGAATGGATTTCCACCATATCCGATTTTAACTGCGCCCTGACGGCCAATAAATCTGAATTTAACCGTAGTCCGCGCGCATAAAACATTTGTCGTTGCCGCCAGCTAAACGCGCATTAACAACCCTTCACCTCCGTTACTAGGTCCGTAAGTAAATCGTAACCGTAGCCACCGCCACCCGACGCCACCACTGAAAACTCCGTCGTCCGATCCGTGTCCCGCAGCAGGTCCTTTCCTATATATTTAATGGTACGCGTGTCTTTTTACCTCTATTGCACGACAGGATGGCGGCATGGGGACATGAAGTGTCGACCCATTGGGTATATAATATAACCCGATATGGTTAACAGATGTCGATCGCTACTCCGTGTGCGTATGCGTGCGTGCCTGTGTGTGTATGTGTGTTTTTTATCGACAATCCGGCGGGAGACCAGAAACATTGTATTATTATTATTATTATTATTGTTGTTGTAATGCTATAATAGTATAGTAAGTATACGAAAGCTGGAAAGTGTAAATAAATTTAAGCTGTAGCTTTTTTAAAGTTTTTTTTTCAGATGGAAAAAAATACGAAAGAAGTCGATTTCCATTCGCTAATTGCCTCATAACTCAAAACGACGGTATTTTTTCCGATACTCATTTTATAGGACTGGTAATTTTTCAAATAAAATCAGACCGGTAGGTATTATTATAAAATTATTTTCTTTTTTCAGAAAGTCACTCCTAATGTAATTAGTTTTTGACGTTCGTCGATTTTTCAAGAAATATATTTCCTTTGTTAACATTTATTTTTCATACCAATAACGAACTATATGTCCAGTGTGCATTCAACATTGTAAGATCATTAAACTTATATGAAAAAGCAGTTTAATATATGTCGTCATTACTTATTACGTGTTCTTTAATTTGGATAGTGAACATACTAGTACCTATAATATAATTATTTTATATTATTAAAAATATCGATTTAATTTTTTTTAGTACCTACCTACTATATATTTTTATAAAACATCATTATTATTTTTCATTATTTTCATTTTTTTGCCATACGAAATAAATAAATAAACTATTTTTCAAGATTATAGTTTTTTTCTCCATTTTTGAAAATAAGTTGTTAATTGAAAATTAAAATTCTAAATAAAATATGAATGTAAAATTCATCATTGTCCGTATTAAGCCTGCAAATATAAAATAATTAAATTTATAGGTGTAGTTTTTTTTTTAATAATAATAGAATAACTTAGCTCAAAAAACTTGGCTGCATTTTTTATTTATTTTATGCATCATAAAAATATAATATTTGTTGTAAATATTGATTTCTATAGTATTAGCTTAATATCACTTTTCACATTTAATTTATCCATAATTTTATTTTTTAGTCAAATAATAACCTGTTAGAAAAGTGTATTGAATTTTTGATGGTTTTTGAGGGGTTCGACTGGAATAATTTAAGTGCAAACTGAGAGCACAACATCTGTGATGGGGACATCCACAGAAATTCGTATAATGTAGTTTTTGCGGTGTAGTGTTATCGTAATTGAAAAATAAATGAACACTTCGACATACCGCTTTGTGTTGATTTAAATTTAAATTGAACTTTATTTAAAAAATCTATTAATTTTCGATTTGTTAAATTAACATAATATAAATCCTTTGACAACATGTATTGTGTGTATAGTAATCTATCGATTATAATTTGATTGAAAGAAAATATATTTATGTTTATACTTTTGAAAACATGATAATTTATACAATTAATAAGGCAATGCATTTGTAGTCATTTATTTAAATCCTTAAATTATTGTTTATATTATTTCAAATAAAATATCAAACAAAAATTCATATTACGATTTTTATAAACTTTACAGAAAATAATGTTGAAATTGGGAATTCACCTAATCCTATGTTATTATTGGAATGTCACTCAATAGTATACAAAAATGTTTTTTGAGGTTACTATGTGTAAATAAAAAAAAATTGATTTTGTTTGAAAAATGACTTTTTAAATCGAAATCAATAAATTATAAATTTCTAGAAGGAGGGATTATTTGGTGTTGTTTAAATATATGTTTATATATTATGTACCTACTTGGGCTATTTTTATATATTATGCACCAAAAATATGCCGGATATAATATCTGCGAATAGATATTATATTTTGAGGTGCTAAAATTATACAAGACTTACGAAACATTTGAGCATGTACAAATTTCTTTATTCTCTTATTTGCAATATTTTTGATAATAATAATAATCAGCTATTTAAATAAAAGATTAGTAATAAATAATAAGTAATAATTTATAGTAAATTAATAATGCTACTGTCTTCAGTTTTAAAATTATTATAATATATTTATTGATTTGTTAACTTATTTAAATATTTAACAATGATAAGTTTGAAAATCGTTCTTCCGAATGTTTTTTTGTATACTAATGTATTATTTTTTAATTAATAGTAATTAATTCACTAATTTAAGTAGATAATTAATTAAATTATTTGAAAGTGCTTAATAAATAGCTCTAGCTCTCTATACTATGGTTGAACCTATGACAAACATATTACAAAGTATAAACCATGTGTATTAATATAAAATAAAATAATAAGAAGTAAGATGTTTCAAATTTATGCATTCCTTTTGTTTATTTTATTTTAATTTTTTTATTTTTTGTTCTAGTAAAACCGTTAAAATTATTTCCATTGGATGATTGTTTTTTATTAATTATATTGAAATACGTTAACAAAAATATTTTAAATTTGACTAAACGTTGTGATTTGTTTTATGGTTTATATAATAGCCAGTGTAATATTATACAATTATACTATTATTATATTAACCAAAACATTGGTCTCGAGAATTTTTAATAATAATTGTATTGGCTTTTATTTTCTTAAGTTATTAAAAGTGCGCGAGGAGCAATATTAATGTTAAAATTATATTACAGTATTTTTATTTATTCTTGATCATGACGTATAACGAGTAATGTGTACATAAATTATTGAGTTAAACTGTTTTTTTTTTTTTGTAATTTGATAGTATATTTATACTAACGTTTTTCAGGCGATTACATTAATTGCTATAATCGCATCTCAATAACATGACAATATTCGAACCTTTCTATTTTTAAACAAAGAACCAAAAATAAAACAAATTAAGCGCATCATGTAATTCGCTTAAGGGGTTGCTCTTTCTCACTCTTAAACCACCCCGATTATCCGTATTTAACAGCGGACGTATTTAAATGGCCCCGCATGACCTATTCGGTGAATTAACCGCTTTAACAAACAGAGAAAGACGTCGACGAGAGGGGACAGTGAGTTTGTCGGGCCCGCGGGCATCGTAATTTTGTGGCACGCGAGCAGAGAGTATACCATGAAACAAAAGCAAAAAAGTTCCGAAAAAAAATAATAAATGTACAAAACAAAAAAATCTAAAGATAAAAGGGAGCTTATATTGAAGGAAATTAAAGACTTCTACGGCCATTGAGATTTTTTGACGTATTTTTATATTGAAAAAACCCTTTTCCCTCTCAACGCAAGTGTTCAAAGAGATAGCGTTCTTACTGCCGGAACAATAATTCACTGGAGAATCCATAAAGATTAAAAATCATCCCGTCCGTTCCTATTTTAATTGCTGCTGGAGGTTTGCCTTTGGAATAAAATTGTTATCTCTACTATGCAACCCGCCTCATATATTATACACCATTTTCTCTTTTAGTCAATAAATGTCGTCCACGTCGCCGCCCCAATGTTAATATGTTTCATAGGAATCATGTTTCATTGACTATTGCAAAGTGATGGGGTGGGAAGTAAAAAATAAAGTTAATCATATTGAAACTTAGACTTTATTGAATTAATAAAATTCACATAATTCAATTTAATTACTCGACATCATAAAAAACAATCAGTTAATTATAATGAAAAATGTTCATGACTTAATAAAAGTACATTTTATAGAACAATAATAAATAAAATTAATTATTAAATATTTAAATAATTATCACGTATATAATAAATTTGTTATAATGATTATAATGGTACTATTATAATTATAAATTATAATAGATTTTACTACCTATGTTGCCTTTGTCACAAACATAATTAAAATATCAAAACATTATGATTGGAACTAAATACATTTTTAATATCTAACAAATGTGTAAATTTATAAAAAAAAAATATATATATATATATTGTAAATAAAAGATACTATATTAAAAAAAAATTATTACCTAATAAATTTATCTATATTATGGTAAACATTTAAGTATCAATAATTTTAAATCTTGTATTTTAAATAAATTTTATGAAATTATCCATAACACCGTGACGCTTTAGTAAAAAAAAAAATAAATATGCAGTAAGTTATTTTATTTTATAAATTATAAAAATAAAAAATAAGAATGATTAGTTACAAACATCTAACGTAAAAGAAACTAAAAATACAATGTTTAATACGATAACGAAAAAATATATTCATGTTACCATGTGATATTATTATTATTATTAAACTGAAAGTAGTCCTTCTATCATGTTATGACTATATATATATATACATGATCCACGAAGGGTAAAAAAAATGGTCCACAGCTTATTATTTGTCCAATTTACTTTGTGAAAATACCTAAGCCGAAATGATCCCACTATGCCGTAAACCCTTCGGTATAGTAAAGTACATGGTTCTTGATATAATATTCATGTTAAGTCATCATATCAGATTACTATTTTAAAAATTTATAGTTTAAGCAACGCAATGATAATAATATGGAATTTTCTTGTTGATGTTTTTATGTTACGAATAATATGAGAAATAGTTATAATTCATTTTAGCCATAAGAACTAAGGAGTGAGTGATTATTTTAAAAATGTATGTTAAAATAACTATATTTTTTAACAATTTTTTTATTAAAGTTTAATTAATAGATACATTGACAGATTTTATAATTTGTATTAAATTTGTAATTCATGTATATTGTGTATATATTATTATATTGTTTCAAGTAATTTTATAAATATATTGTTCGAATACAAATTCAATTGTGTTCACTTTTAATGTCCAAACAATATATAATATATATACATACCACGCTAGTTTCATACAATGTATGGCTGTAGTAATTTTTTGCAAACGAATAAAAACTCTTACAGTAGGTAACGAAAAATAGTTTCATAAAATAACTTATTTAATATCATAGTTATGACTTTATGAGTATTGTAAAAAATAAAAAAATAAAATATTATCATTTTTCAAACTATATTATAACATTTATAATCTGTTTAACCCGAAAAGTGTGTAGATGTTAATACACAAACAAAATTTATCTCGAGTATTGATTGGCTCTTAACTTTTTTTCTTATATAATAGATAACATCGAACAATTGAAACATAATATACGTTAACAATGAAATGCACTCTATAATAATTCTAAATTTGCTTTACATTTTTATCTAAATGAACACTGTATCATTACGTGTAGGTACGTAATGTTACATACTCGTATATTTGGATATTTTACCTAGTCGATACTCTCGTAAAAAAATAATAAATAGATTAACGGTTGTTTTTATTAGGAAACAACAATTATTTTTAAATACATATTGTTAAAACAATTACATGCTATTTAAATTTAAATTATAAATTTAAAACAGTACCTACCTATGTAGTTTTTTTTTAGCTGCACTACAAAATATGTTTATTTCGAAACTTTCACACTGAATAAATACTTCACCAATTATACATACCTACTCATTTCAAGTAGTTAATGGAGCAGCAACTTGCTGCAAAACTTTGTTAATATTATAGCAAAATAGACAGAAAGAAACCGAAAAGTTTTCGTTTTAGCGAGAAAACACATTACTGATAACTAAAATAATATGTTCGGCGGCGAACGTCAAGAGCTTTTACTTAAGAGTTTAGGACAAAACCAATCTTAAAACTTTTATATTTTATTTTTCTTCTCGCGCGCGTTATCATTGTGGGCGATTTATTACATCACGAGTAACAATGTGTCACTTTGAAATGGTTGCAATAAACCCGTGATCATTATTGTGTTTAATAATGTCTGTGCTCATAGTTGTGTGCAATGTGTTTTAGACATAAGCTATACGCTGTAATAAGAGATGTCCATTTCAATTAAATTGCATTTTAAAGAAGAAAATAAACAGTGCTATAAAATATTAAGTATTATACTAAAATACATATATTAATTTGTTAGATGCAAGTATAAACATTCAATGAACGATAAAATGTCTTTGGTACTTGGC
Source organism: Aphis craccivora (assembly GCA_009835225.1). Lineage (NCBI taxonomy): Eukaryota > Metazoa > Arthropoda > Insecta > Hemiptera > Aphididae > Aphis > Aphis craccivora. The sequence goes on from VUJU01000029.1 coordinate 195,974, forward strand.
ATATTATAGGGTTTTCATAATGTTGTTTTATTGTTCTTAAAATAAATATCATTATAACATAAATGTAAATAAATTGCCGATTTTAAACGCCTAAATAGTATACAATTATAGTCCTTTATATTAATGATACTTAATAAAATAATAATATTTATGCATTTTAATTTTTAATGCATTCGATTGGCGTGATATTTGTTTTCAAATTTATAGCTTTTAAGTTTTTATAGAAACATAATCATTATTATTTAAATTAAATATACAAGGTGTACCAGGAATATAATATGACAATTTTACATTAAAGTTAAATTTAAATGTTTCAGATTATCGAGATATTGTCTACGTACATTTTATACACAAATCTTACAAATATTTAAAAAAAAATGCATAAACTCGTGTTAATTTATGAATTGATTTATCTCTAGTATATTAATGTAAAATAATATTGATATACCTAATATTATCTTGTCTTACGCCGAGGAAAGCAATGTGAGGTCCTGTATCTTGTTTGTGTGTTTTTTTTTTGTTTTTTCTCTCATCATACATTCCATTTTGAATTCCAGTCCAAAATTAATTAAATACGTTTCGGTTGATATTTAAAGCACGTGTTTGAAATATTTGACGATTATATTTTCCAATGCATTCCATAGCTTTGCCGTGTGCGTGTAGAATTTCCAATTCAAATATACCAATAAACCGCCTCGGGGTGTTCTTCCACTCGTCGTTGAAAATGTTCGTCATTTTTGCAACAGTATACCGGAATACATTTAAATGGAGTTTTATCGTTGTTCGATGAATATTCAAACACTATTACGTAATAATTTAAAATTCTTTTGGTCAAAGTTGAAGCATTTCAATAGTCGAATACAACCTAATAGATCCGTATTTTGGTGGTCCGTATAATTTATACGTCTTGTCGGAAATAAACTTTTTAAAGTGTACGACGTTCCAACAACATTGTTGTTAACTTTTAGCAGCCCTGTTACCACGTAATCGAATTTGTTTCCTCGACTAGAATCCATTACCACGAAGTGAATGAGACTAAGAGAGTATAAAGGGGAAAAAGTTGAAACAATAAAAACATCTGGTCGGCTTCTGCGGTTCAGTGGTAATTAGATATTCAGGAAAGGAGACGTCGCGTAGCTTACACAATTTGTCGTTGGGTTTTTGTACTTAACTTTTCGGGTAGAATTACGCAGTGGACAAAAGATATGGACGGACGAGAAGGAGGAGATTATTTAATTGCGGATCATAGCGTAGCTGGTATGGAGTTGCGTGGTTAAAAAGAAAACATAAGTAGTTTCTTAAACTCGGGCTCACAAACTACACCAATAAAATATTTTGTTTTGTTTTTTTTTTTTTTTGTTATCGTTCATAAGTTCTGTCTGCTATTTAGAGGTATGTATTTATTAAAACAAAATCACAAAAAGACGATGATTTATGAATAATCATTATTTGTTTGACTAGGTGGAGAGCGTTGCGGTTGGATGATTGATTGTGAAAAAAATTGTTTAAAAAAAATACTCGACCAGATTTAAAAGACGTGTAGCATTACGAGAGAAAAATTACAACAAAAAGTTGAAATGCTCTAAAGGGTCGGTGGTACGTTAAAAAGAGTAGGAAAAAAGTAATAACGAAAAAGTTACGGACAAAGCGCAGTTGTTACGTGACAAATGGTATTTAGGTATAAGTTTTGGGGAGGGAAAAAAGTCAACACTTGAGTAAAAATCCAATTGCTCTTTGGGTTTTGTGAGCTATTTCGTTTAGGTTGACTAATTTTGTACTTAAATTTAATATTTTCTATATTATAAAATATATGTCCATTTAAAACAAATCAAAATACGTAATATATTTAGATTAGTATTAAATATGTTTATACTTTTAACTGCCTTTCGGTTCACCAATAATTTTTAAACATATTATGGGAATGGACACAAATCTAATCTTTCTGTTATTAACGCTCTATTTTATAAGATTCGATTATAATGTCTAGAGAAAGTTTATGAATTCAACTCATGTTAAGGCGTAAGAATAGCCATTAAAAGTTTGAAATCTCAGGGTGGACCATTAATATTACGAAAAAGCCATCATGAGAATATAGGTTGGATATTCGATAACATAATGTTAGATTTCCTACATCATTATATATTGTGTGAAAGTGTTCTTAATAGTAGACCAGTACTAAGCTTTTTTTTGTATTTATATAATATATATTATATCAGTGATGAACTACACAATGACGGCTTAATATTATACAAAAATATTATATATCTTTTTATTCTTTATAATGTATACCCAATGACTACTCGAAAATCATTTATAACAATAGTCTTTAGTCGTTACATCATTTATTTATTTTTCACATGATATAGTTATTATTGTCATTAAAATGTTTTTGTTTTATATGAAATAATAATATACTATTTAAAGTTAAAATTGTAAGATTAATTTTTTTATAAACCAACATAAACATATATTATATTTTAGTATATAAATAATTTATTCTATTATAATAATATTGTAAAATGTATAATATTACCATACTACTCTACATATTATATCGTATAGAAAGAACCATATTATTTATTTTTTATGAATTTTATTGGATTCTATTCTCATTAAGTTTAATCGTTGCAGTTAAATAAAAAATATTTTTCTAATAAATAAATAAAAAAAAACATACATATTATATACACGTATGTATGTAAGAAATAATGTTAATGACAATAGTTATAATATAATTAGATTATATATTTTTCTGGAAAATTTACTTGGTTTATTCATAATTCCACACTGCATAATTAATATCATATAATGAATATTTCAATTTTCAAGCATACAATAGTTTATACTAATCTTACTCATTTTAATTATTATTAAATCTATTTTTAGTTTTACAATTTATGGATTATTGTTTATTAATTTATTTTGTGTGCAATTTGTTAGGTTAATTTTATTTAACTTCAAGTTCTAAACTCAAACCTCTACAAATCATTCAGTGTGACATTTGGAATAATCCAGCACTATTTATTTGAAGGCTCAAAGAGATTACCCTGACTTAAAAGAGACCATTTAAATGGCCCCATACATAACTACCAATTTTTATTAAAATAATGTTTGAAGTTTAATTGTAATAAAAATAATACATTGTGATCAATGAAGCTAAATTTACAGTTTATCTAGAATATTCAAAAATAATTTGAATTTCATCTGATCATTAAGAAATATTTTAAACACTTATCAAAAAATAACTTTTAATACGAACTTAATATGAGGTAAACATCATGTAGAAATATTTAGTGTACATTTTTATTTACAGTACCAGGCCTTTAACTATCATAAAATATCTAAAACGTTATAGTTAATATTTTTTCGTATTTAAGTATTAAAAAACCTATAATATATTGTCGTTTTCAATAATATCAATACTGTCGTCATAATATATACTATTAAAATACTATTAATTTGTGTCTATTCACATTATTTAATGCAAGTAGACAGTCTAATTATTATCTTATTCGTCAATAATATGGGTAATATATTAGTGTGTGACAAAAATATACATCGCGTTTAATTGGTGTAGATTGTATGATCATACGTATGGGTTACTGTATGTTCTGTGTTGCATTGTTATCGTGATAAGATACAAACGAAACGCAAACACGAGTTCAATCAATATGGAAGAAGAGCACATCTCGCAAGGATTATTCAATAAACTTAGATATAGTATTTTTCTATTCCAAACATATTATACCTACTTGACAAGTATACATTAATAATAACGCTTTAAAAAAAAGTAATTTCCATCGTGCCGGTCAACGATATTATGATCGATTAGGTTATGCATTACTTTTTTACGGTGACGATAGGTACTTAAATGTGCTGTTTCAAAATCGTGAAAAGCCATTTGACTGTTTTCGCACGGTCACCCGTGTACCATGTCTATGTATGTTAGGAATATATACACATAAACCGAAACCAATTGCCGCCGATAATATTTTTCAAAACGAAAAACCGATGTGTCGAAGCCTCTCGTTCATTTCGAATGGGCATCAGGTGTTCCCGTGCGTGGGATTTAGGTAGTGAAACTCTTTTGGCCTATATAACCGTTGAACGCTTAATATTGGTCGGTGAACGAGAGGGAGAAAAATAAACAACCTAAGCCGAAATCGAATTTCACGTAAACGATCGTGCGCTGCAGGTATAAAGGCTCGCCGTCGACTAATAATAAAAACGAAAAAAATAGTAAGAAAAAGAGACGTCGAAAACTTCATGCTGTAAGAGAGATACGATAAAAAGTTTTATTAACGTCGATTATCCACGAAAAATAAGTAAAACCGTTGTCGGTACTCGAAACACTTAAAAGTGCTCATGAGTGAGTGTATATATACATAAAGGTACAGACTGTTTATCATACGCGAGCTAAAACGATTGTAACGGCGTAAAGTAAATCTTTCGTTAACGACATCACATTTTCATTCTTATAGTCTCACATTTTTCCTGCATAAGTTTCAGCCTTTCACCGATTTGCGCAACGTTTTCGTTATTTTATTTTTATTTTTTTTTCCGTACACTCCACGCCTTTCTACCAATCTCTATATATTCCAAGGCAAATCTGCGGCCATTTCCGGAGCTTTAAATTTCGTTATACGAAAAATTCGTCGCAGATGTTCGCCAGGCGTAAGTGCGTATAAAAGTTTTTTTTCCATTTTTTCCATTTCGCGCCTTGTTTCAATAAACTAATACCATTTGTTTTACATTATCGGCGATTCGGTCGCGTTTATTTTCATCGAAATATTCTTCGGGACGGCTGAAGTTTTACAATCGGAAGCTATTCATAACGACGGAAAAAAATCTTATGATCAATAATTCAAAGTTTACAATAACTTTTGTAGACTTGCAGCTATTGCAGATTTTTTTACGCCAACTGCTTGTTTAAAGTGCGTTATTATATTTCCGTTTTATATTATGTTATAGCTTACAAATAATAACCTATATAAATATCATATATGTGTCTAATATATATTATATTATAGGTATATATAACTCGGTTCATAGTATGAACATGTGGATACTTCACAATATATTATTTCGCTAACTTACCGATTTTAAGATCACATTATATAATAAATAATATTATACGTGCCGTATATTGTTCTAAAGTATTATATAAAGTTTTTTGTTTTCTTTGTCATGCGTATGGTATAATTTATTAATACCATAGGTGTAAGTATAAGTATAAATATTTTATATTTGTATGAAAAATGTATGAAACAATTAAAAAAATATGTATATATTCACGATTTTAATTTTATGTACGTGGGAAATTTATGTCCCCGATGTCTCAAATATATATAAATAACAATATTATAATAATAATAATATATCGCCAGATTATCTAGTACATAAATCTGAATTTGAAACACTAAGTATACCTTTTATATGTAACTATCTGTTGTTGGAGTGAATTCCAATTCGTAACTCGTATATAATATACTATACGCCTACATTAAAGTCTACTGCATTACTTATTATAAAAATATGTGACACAAGAAAAACGCGATTTTTCATCAACAAACAAAAACAACCACGTAAAACTATTTACAATATAATATATGATATTATATTATACGATATCCATTATATATTATATCGATGTGTATATAGATATGCAAATTGGCAACATGCGCGACTCAGACAAAAAGGGGTCTGCAGTGGCGGCGGCGGTGGCTCACCCTCCGCAATTTCTTTTCTAGCGTTCAAATGAACGGTTTCATTTTATTTTATTTTTTTTTTTCAAAATGTCACCTCGGGGCGGGCGCGTTCAATTTCTCACCTAATCGAATCGGTTTTTTAATACACACACACAAACGCGAAGGCGAACGCGTATAGGACGAGTGCGAGCACGTCACCGGATTGATTTATGCACGCACTGCGTAAAGGGAAATATCGTACGAGCCGCCGTAGGGCCACACGTCTAAGCGCAGTATCGTGTGTGCGTATATTACACAGGGATTGACAATTATTAGATTCCGTCCAGATGTCGAGGCTTCACGGATGACGTCACGACGCGACGAGCACAACACTGTACACATTATGCTCGGCAACCCTTTCCAATTAAAATCTCGGTGATTGGTTTTATTATTCGGTTTTGACTTTGTGTGGAGATAGAAAGACGACGGACAAGTCGGGACCGGCTCGGGGGTATTACGAACGCGACTTTTTTCGTTATCGTTTTTTTTTTGTCCTCTCCGCGTGCACCACACGCTATTATATTATATTATGTGAGAGCGTATATTATAATATGTATAAAACGCCCGCACTAGCTTAAATTAAATCACTCCGTCCCTAAAATATATTATAATACTGCTAGCGCGGCACATGTGACCCAAACTGTAATTACCAATCCCGTCTTTGGCTATTACACTCAGCGGTTTAAAAACCCATACGAACCTTTTCCGAACGTCTTCTGTTCATATGTACCCCACGTACACGGGGCACGGACAGAACGGTTAACGGTAGGTGATATAAATGTATAATACCGTATACGCGTCAGAAAAGTAAATAATATTGTATTCGCTATATTTTTATCCTCTTTAAGCTACAGCGAAAGTCTCTATCGTATCAATGGCGTCTTATGGCAAAAAAACCGTGTTATTTATTGAGTAGATTTTTGAATATTAACCATATTATTATGGTATGATACAATATTTTGTTATGATTCACAAAATTATTTCGGTAGATAGAATTTTTATAGTATACCACATTATGTATTAATTTTTTTAGCGTTATCAATCGTTTCTTTGTGGTTTGGAACAATCCCTTTACTTCTGACTTAAAAGAGTTAGCAGCATCATGTATAACTAAAAAAAAAAGAAGTAAGTATACAGTAAGATTAAATTTCGAATCAATTATGATAATTTTTATATTGTTATGATATATTTTAACCATATGCATTTTCTATAAAAATTGTATTTTGTATAGGGTAAAAAAACTTTTTCATTAGCACGTGACAGTGTCCATAAACATTTATAAATCCAATATATCAAGAATTACATTTTTCATATGGAATTTATATAAAACTATAGAAACCATTTAATTTATTAGAAATTATTTAGAAAAACAAACATAATATTAATTATTGTTTGGTCGTTGTAAGTTAAATGATAAGATTTTTTTTAATTAAAATATCATACCTGTTGTTTTTATTTTCAAATTACTTATAATATTATGTATTTAGTATTTTAAATTAGTACAGAATTCAAACTGAAACATAGCCCATAATAAATTTATTTGATTTTTTTTATTCATTTGTAAAGGAAATTGCAAATAATAAATAAAGTGTATATACAATTACGATCAACATTATTTAAACAGTTATTGTTTTCTTATTTCATACTTAGCTGTCAATAATAATTATGTATTCGTATATTTGTTTATCATTTACCAAAAATGTATAGGTGTGATATTATATTATGTCATATAAAAATGTAAGATAAAATATTAAAGGAAACTTTTATTATCGTGAATTATTAAAAATAAAGAAGAGAATGTGTGCATAAAATATTGCAGTTAACAATTCTAAAATCTGTTTATACATAATTTAATTTATCTTTGGTATGTAATATTTGTTTATATATACACTTCCCGTTTGTTTTACATTAAAAAACGTGGATTATGCATGAGATAATTTTATTTTACACTTCACCATTCATTAAGTCCCCATCGATTTTTAACATCATTGTAATCTAAAGTTACTCGAAGTATTTGACCTAACTATGTTTAACTTTGACGTCTTACTAAGAAAAACAATAAGTATAAATTGTATTTTTTTGGTAAACAACGGATTTTTTCATATTAAAGTATTGATAATTATTTTATAAATGAAAATATAAATTTGATAATATTATACATATAAAACTATTGCATTCCATGTATACCGTATTGGTATATTGTGTGTATTCATATATCTATATAAAACATAATGAATTTGATAATTACAATTTTCTAATATATTTTATTATATGAGTAAACATATTATCTAATATAGTCTTTAATAAGTAATAACTAACAAGGTTAGCATTTAACCGATGTATAATATGATAGCTATATAATTTTTTGAAAAAATACGGAGGGAAAGTAATTTATTTTTATATCATATCCGCAGTTTTATAAATATCATATACCATTATTATAGATTCGTAAGTCATATTAGGACTAGCAATAACCCGATTTCGTTTCAATTCAATTCTACCCAGAAAACTATTAAAGCATTTTTCGAACACCTTACTATTCTCGTCAAAAACTATCTGAAAGTAAGTTGGTTATGGCATTTAAAAGTTAAGCTGCGATCCAAACACTAGCAAAGTAGGATAGATATAGGTACTGATAATATAAAAAGTTGTGGTATGGGGGTATGCAGGTTTATCTCTACGGTTGATCTCGTCATTATTAGTTAGTAGTTATACGGAAATTATCTTTTTTAGAAAAATCAAAGACGACAGATGACATGGCAAGTACTATAGCGTGAATATAAACTTATAAATATCCAACAACGACTTATCAACGAATGTAAAGTAATTCAAATTAAGATAGTATCAAGATTTTATGCTCATTATAATTATTGTAAGATTACAAACTATTATATTATTACGAAACTACAAATTGTAAATACTTATAAACTAAATAATACATTAATGAACTATTAATTCAAGATAAATTTATTATTAAAATAGAAAATTAAGTAAGTATTAAACATTTTAAACTGCGTATACCTAAAGATCTTAAAAATAGAAAAATGAATATTAGGTATATAAATAAATCATCGTTAATTTTGTTACGTTACTATAAAATAATACAAATAAAAAATATGTATATTACTGCACAATTTAATAAAGTCAGACATGGATTTATTAAAAATTAAATTAATTTTATACTTCTGGCCACTTTTTTTATAATATGAATATTGAATATAGTTTATACATATTATTTTCTATGCATAACTTAGTTGTTAATTACTTTCTAAATACTATTGAATTAGTATAATATTATTTATTAATTAATATTTACTGTTGTATATTGTTTATGAATTATTGACCTTGTTTTAAGTATATTAATTATTGGAATTTATAGTAAATAATACTCTTAATTATTAGTATCATAAGCCTAATAAGTGCGTAGATATACATATATTTATGTTTCTAATTGGATGTTAGAAACATCAATTAAACCTTATTAATACATGTAGCAGTTATAATTTTATTAATTTTATTTTACTTTACCTTTAACGTTAGTAGAACTTATTTTTTTAATTATTGATTGTACATGACAATAAATCAATTTCAGTATCGTCAATAATATAATGATTGTTTTTGTTTTTAAATACAAATAAATTTGTTGATATATTATCAAAAACTACAGTATTTTTTCATGGAATTTTAATTTTACGGAATACAAACAACCCTGCAATAAATTACATTAATAAAAATAATAATAAAAAATAATAATTAATATTTCAATTTATGAGATTTTTTAATAACCTAAAATATACAATTATAAAATATACAAAATGCCTTCCATATATTGGGAATGGTATGTAATCGTTAGTCTGTATAAAATATTTGTTCATAGATACTAGGTAGGTACTGAACCGAAATAAAAAACAAATAGATAGGTGTATAAACAGATTAAACGAAAGAATACCGAACATAATTAATGGACATTTCAAGTATATTATGTTAGTACTTAAAACTATGTTGCAACAAGTAAGTTTACCTATACTTTAAATATATTGTTATGAAAGTATAAGCACGATTGTGTTATCATGAAAGATTTGTTTGAAATACTTTAGTTTAACAACAAAGGATAACTTTATCTATATTGGCACTGTAATAAATTAGGAAATAAACGACCTCAATGCACTAAACTGTTTCATAATATCATAGGCACAAAATAAATATTATTAATTGTGTACCATGCGAATTAAATTAAATGCTAAACAAATCTAATTAATTTATAATTTAGTGTTTGTTCAATCATACAATTTTCAAAATACAACAAATAATATAATATTTATTTTAATTTAGTATATTATTAAATTGTTTAATTGACTTGTACATTGCTATGAGAGACAATTTAAAAAAAATATATGGTCAATAATCATCAAGTGTATTTATTTACAATATTTACATGCATAGAAGTTATAATATTTGTCTTTAGGTAAATACTATTTAAGCATTGTATACAGCTACACGTAATAATTATAATCTCCAGAATAGAGATGATTTGGTGATTTACCACCTTTGTTAAAGTATTCTTGATTATTAGTAGTTGTCTATAGATAAATTTAGTCCACTCACGCAGTTTCCAATCAAAAGTTCTTGGTAGATAACCGAAAAAGTATTTACCCAATAATATTGTCCTTTCGTATCAATGGACAAACTAAACTTTAAAATAGTATTCAAAGAAGAAGACTATTTTTAGAAAGTTTAATTGTACTCTGCTGAAGTTGTTACTTGTTACTGTTAACGATGTATTTTGAAAATCAAAATTAGTTTTCAGTGGTTTATGTTGTAAGTATCGAGTTATCGATGATATTAATTATTTACTACATTATAACATTGTAATATTAAAAAATATATCTATTCTGTTCAAAATAATCATGACTTGTTTAACCACGCTCAGAAAAGTTATAAAATTTAGTTTGTTTATGTTCTTTGAATTCATTAAAATACTGAAAATCTATATACTTCAAAACTAATTATCTAACCTTTTTTATATTAATTTATTCATAGGTTAGATAGCTATACTGCTTATAATAAGTAGTATAATTGAGCTATTTTTAAAAAATCTTTTATTTAATTTTATTTGTATTTAAGTATAAAACAAATAGATATTTATGAATAAATATTCTTGCAATAGAATTATTAACTATTAACTAATACGCTAATAATATTATTGTTTTGTAACGCCTTAGTGATTAATAAATGTATAATCAAACAGTATTATAATGTTATATTATAATACCAAATACTAAAGCTTTCTCTAGGGATTATAGAGATTTATCATATAAATGTATTATATATTTTAATTTTAGTTTCACGTGGTTATTCAATAGGAATTTGGAGCTAGAGTATAATGAAATGGCACAGATAATGTGGCCAAGTATTTTAATATAGGACATTATTATCAGTTGAAATACAAACTGTACCATATACAATAATTATTATTTGATTCTGTTAAAGGCCTGATAAGTGATAACCAGCTGTATTCGAGTTTGTTTGTCTCGATCCATTGAACCATGGACACAATTACAAAATAATAGATATCAAATGTATGTTATTGTAATGCCAATTTCATCCTATGGTATTACTCTATAAAAAACATAATAAACAATAATAATAGTTTAATATTTTGTCAAATAGAGATACTTAATAATCAATAATTTTGTAAAAATGTCTATATTTTTTATATTATGATAAAAATAATATTTATTATAAATAGGTATAGAATATCTTTTGAATTTTACGATTATGCAATTAATAATATTATTTTTAATTACAACCCGTTTTGAATTTGAGGGTTTAATATTTTAACTTGAAATGCATATTATTAAAATAATATTTGGCCATATATGCACTATATAAAATTTTTTTTTTATTATTATTATACAACTAATGATGTACAAAAACTGCTGTATTTGTATTATATAATATTATAATAATTATTATAACTTGTGAGATTGCAGTATTTTCTATAAACAGATAGTAATGACTGTTTAGTGCAGGTATTTACTATATAGGCTTAAAACTTAGATTCAAACTTTTGAATTAACAGCTTACTAACTATTTTGTTCGTATTACAAACTATTAAAATTTTGTTTTAAGATTAATGATTATGCATGAATTATGTTTTAGAGTTTTGTTTATTAACACGTTAAAAATCAAAACATACAAATTTAGACTCATACTTAAGTCAATAGCAATACAAATTTATGAAATTCAACAAAGTACAAAAACTGTCTCGATAACATGTTATAGTATAGACTATTTTAATAATGATATTATTTTGATGGCACATGACACTACTTACAAACATTAAACATTGTATATGTATATACATAACATATGTTTACGAAATATGCATATATTTTTTTATTTGTTAAATAAATCACTTATAATAAATTATAATTTAAACATTATTATATTATTTGTGTTATATAAAAGCGAGTTGTTATTCGTAATTAACAAAACAGAAATTTAATATTTAGATCGCTATACTTTTTATTTATCAATAATAAATTAATAACTAATAAACAGCATTTGTTTACTCATTGGAATTTAAATTTACCCTTCCTTCATTATTCCGTAGCTATGGAAGTACTAAAATCGTATTGCGATGATTGGATATGAATTCAAACTAAACGCTCGTGAATGATATACATTATATACCTATATACAAATATTACAATGTACATTAAACAATAAATACATATACCTAGTATTTACGTTTTCCTTTCATAGAAACGCTTTGATTAATTTAATTAATATAAAACAATATTTAAATAAATATTTACAAATGTATAGTAACTTTTTTTAAAATTTTATCTGACAATTTAAAGTAATTAAAATAATTTGTTAATTATAGTAGTTGTAAACTATTAATTATGATAAATAATTAGGTGATATAAAATGTTAATTTTGATTTAAGTTATTTATTATATAATGATTTTAATCAATATCTGGAATAAAAAATCTTATTAAGGTAGGTACCAGTTGATATTGTTTTAAATAATATCAGTTAAAATTTTAAAATTTAAATACCAATCAATTAATATACAACAATTTAAAAATTGTATCAATAATCATTTTTCTGAAACTGCACTAAGTAATCATAATATTTTACTGAATTAAGACAAATATAATTAGGTTTATGAATTTATTTGTCAATTTTTACCTACTTATTCAATTGAAAACAAAAATGTTCTCAATATCGGTATTCAATTTTATTAAGAGCAGTTTTAACTCTTAATAATATTTTGAATTATATACTTATATATCGTATTTATCTTGATTGAATTTATTTTATTGTTGTTAAATTTAAATTATGGTTGAATGTATTTATTCTAAAAACAATAATTGTTTATTATCAATGAATTGTTTAATATTTATATTAATAAAATCTGTAATTTTCTAATTTTTAAACCCATTAATCACAAAATCTATATAATAAAAACAAATTTTAAAAAATCAAAATAAAATATTCTGCAAACAGGAGTCTTAGATGCCACTCAATCAAATTATTCAATTCAGTTTAAAATTTAAGTTATTTGCATTATTATTATTCAAAATTATTTTTGTACCAATGCGAATTGTTATTCAAACATCTAAACTTGGTATTTTATTCAGTTTTTCTTCATATATTATATATGATTTTACAAAACGCGTTCTCATATATTTTTCTTTTTATAAATCATTTGGTGGTTAAAGCCAAAATAAATTCGTTGAAATATTGACAACAATGTCAAAAAAGGTTTTACTATAATATTTTTCGCACAATAAAATATATATTTTTCTTTTTTATCATAATATATTTATTTTTGTAAAGGTCTCGATAAACGGTGAATCATATTGACGTTATACAATATACAATATACATAGACAACGTATACATAGTATTATGTTGGTATTCGGAACGTGTTTGAGATGTTTTGTAGCTCAAACCCTAATCGGTTTTAGAATTTAACTTCGTCTAAAATGAAAAGGGTAAAAAATGTATACAAGGTAAAAAAACAATGAGTAATATTATTCATGACCTGCATTTTTTTCGAATTGGTTAAATCATTTGGAAACAATCACGAAATGTATACAAAGTATATATCATTAAAAAATCCTGATGCGATAACTGCAACCGCCTTTGACACCCTTTTTTAAATAGCAAGTTTAGGGTACAAATTTGAACAAATAAAGGTGAATGTTTATGACATGAAGTTTCATAAATTACAACCAAACAATAATTTATCATTTTCATTTAACAATCAGATTATTTTGATTAGAAATTCAGTGACAATATAGTGGGTAAAATAATAGCCAAGGAAAAAAGAGAGAAATAAGTTTGTCCTCACTCCAATGAAAATGAGAAATCATTATCATTTAAAAAATTTTTAGAATGTTTAAAATACTTATTTTATATAATATATTGATTACATATTAAATGTTTTATTCAACCACATTGAAATATAATAAAACTAATATACTCAAAGAAAAATTATTATTTATAAGCTCCATTGAAAAATATATCAAATTTAATAATTATTACGAAACAAAGTTGTAGATATTCATATACTTGAATATTATGTATAACTAATAATGTCGTATTTAAAAATAAAAAAAAATACTAAATATAAATTAAATCAAATGTAACGTGGTAAAGTAAAAATATACTTGATAAAGTTGATGTAGATTGAACTTAATATTTCAGGAAGATTATTTCATATAGAATTATGCGGAAGAAGCCTCTTGAAACTTTTTATTATTATTATTATTATTTTTTTTTTATAAATTTGGCACAAGACCGTCTATGCGACATCCGTTAGGGCTCTTGAAAAAATGACCCGCATTAACTTTAACCCCACTTATACATTCTGGCGGGTAAAACGTATAAAGACGGGGTGAAAATATGTGATAAATCGAGGAGGTTGATAATAAAATAATAAACGATACAGACGAGAACGGGCTAGATGTAGACCGAACAATTTTAGTTGAGTACCATCGGCCGATCCCATTTAGACCTATTTGGAGAGGGTTCCGGTGGGATATCGAAGACAAAACGAAACACGACACATCATACCGTTCATATCAGACAAGTTGGTTTCGCGTTTGAAAATAAAAATACAATCAGTCGTCTCCAACTAGCCCCTCGCGTGTTCCTACCGGCACGGGGGTTAGGGTTCATTAGTACCGACGTCGAAAATACCTGTACGTAGACGACACGAAAAGGGATTTTCAATCTATATTGATTGCGTGGCTCGACACACCCACACATGAATCGCCTGAAGCTGTGATTGCAATCGGTGGGATCGGTGGATGCGCAATGAAGTTTGCGTTTCTCTTCGGGAATACTCAAGTCGACTATACGATACTGAAGGGTGGGGGTTGTGTGTTCCGGGCAAAATGACTGACCGCCGCCGGGCCTGTGTTGTACGTCAGAGAAGGATACATTATATCACGGTGTAGTGTCACCGGACATGGACAGCAGTGTGCGCAGTGAAAGTAAAATAACCGCAGTGAACGATTTAGTAAACTATCGTTTTTTTTTTTTTTTTAGTCAAACTTCAAATTACATTTTATTTTTGTTTCGTGCAAGGCAATAATTTATTGCAATCCGTCCACGCACCCCCATCAGTAGTTTATGATTTAAAATTGTTTAAAAATAAGATTTAAATGTTTCTTTTTAACAAACTTGTAAACACGTGTAATGTTTATGAATAGGATACTAACGCATAATTATTATACACAACGTTTCGTTAAAAGTCAAAAATGATTATTTTTAAATACCCATTAAAATAGCATAATTTGTTGTGTACAATCAAATTCTCACATCGATAAAAATATAAACACTAATTAAAACATTTTAAAATCTTATACACGAACAACTTATCGTTTATCCACTTCAGACTCTCCTCTACAGATTTATTTGATTTAATTGGTCGTTAGATATTCATCTAATTGGTACACAAAGTTCAAGTATGCATTATATTTAAGTCTAGTGCACGCTATGATTTCTCCTCTTCAAAATTCTATTTTTGTTTACTTTTTTTCGTTTATCGGCTTATCGCCAAACTCTGCGTAGGTACCCTCTTTATAAACTCCTAGAGCATAATAGCCAGTCATCAGTTAACAGTTTAAATGTTTAAAATGTGCATTATCGTTTAATAATAATTTTCTACTTTTATAAAAATAATTTTTACTCCAAGTCGATTGCAATGATCAATTTATTGTATAGACGGTATAGTCGTAGTATATGCAATTCCATAAACAATGGAATATAATATATTATTATGTAGCTATCGTCTGTAATTAATTTCACTTACAAACTGTATGATTTCAATCTAAACCAATTATTATTGCAATATTCATTATGAACATACATTTTGTTCACATAATATGTATTTAATATAATTATGTTAGTATGTAGGTCATTATTATCTATCTAGAACATTAGTGCATTACACTGATCTCATAATATAACTCGTTTATAATTTATATTATAATTACACAAAAGTAATTTAACAACGTTTCACAAGATTTGGTGAATACATAAAAGTACGCGGCACAACTTAGGATTCTCATAAAAAAGTCGCTTCTAATATATTTTAACGTATGATTTTTAAATCTCCATAAGTCAGTATGTTGTGTTATTTATTAGCTAATATGATGGATTTAAAAAAAAGTTGTAAACAATACTATACTTAAAAATACAGTATTTTTTTAATTTAAAAATCATAGTCATGTACCTACTTATATAGTGCGATTTCTGTCCCAGCTACAACATCGTGTCACATTATCGTTGGCACATAAGTTCTTGGTATACTATAAATAAAATATACCATTTTTTACACTGTCACAATTAATGTTTTTCAAGTTTTCGTCTTGAGTTCATATTGAAATCGATTAATAAGTAAATCTAGAAATATAATTTTTAAAAACAGTAATTTATAAATATATGACGTATTAAGAAGTGTGCTAAATAAAACATAACTCTGATTATTATGTTAAGTTTTAATTTAATGTTTTAATTTGAGTATGTTTATAAATTATTATGAACAATTTTTATATAATATTTTAAAATATTTATAAAAATAAAGTTTTTAATTTATTGAATGTCTATAGATAATAAAAATACCTTCATAATATACTCTAGTATTATTTAAAATTGAAGTATAAAATAATATTGTATTCTAAGTGAACATGTAAATTTAAATTTTCCAACTTGGAGAAAAAAACAACCGATCGTTAAGGGACAGTAATTTGACATTTATATCGTCATCGACGAAAATTTATGACAGGATTAACAATCTTAACTTAATTATTTGGTTTGTATCCATTTGCATTGACAACGCCGAATCACTGCAGTACTACTCCATTAGCAAATGGTGAATGAGTCGTAGAATCACAATGATATCATTTAAATGACAGATGGATAAGGATCATACTTCTCGTGAGAGCATTATAACACGTCGCGCTTTGTCCTTGTCCCTGAGGACATATTATTTTCATGGCAACGTTTCATCGTGTTAAGGGAATACACGGACAGGTTACAAACTTACAAACCTAGCGGATTTGATCATGTTAAGCAACTATACAGTAAAGTATACACGTATATATTGTGTGTTGAATACACAATGCGACCCAAAGTCGTTAAATGGCTATAATTTGATTAGTTTGATTGTTATCTTTCAGACCTTCCGTTGATAGTACAATATCCGTGCAGTAAACAAACTAATATGCATTATTATCGTTATTAATTGTAGCACTGTATTATTTCGCGACTACCGAAAATATTTATCAACGCGAAATTTGCGTTCGTGATATTTATTTATTAAAAAAAAAAAAAAAAAATGTGGGGAATCGAAAATGTTAACCTAATACTAAAAGAGTATTATTGTTTTAATTTCATTTTAACAAATTCCCTCTGGTGCAAGTTTTTATGGCCGGTGTAATAATATTTACAACTCCGGGTAAAAAAAAAAGCGCAGTAAGTAACACTTGTTAAAAATCGTGTGTTTTAAAATTGATAACCTCCATAAACAACAAAACACACTTTGTAGATGGGAGGTGGTCTCTCGTCGTATTCGTCGTCGTTCACAGTCATAAATTCGTGTCGGCCACCGCCGCGCGCTCGGTAACACGTGTCGTGTAAAATGGGACAAAACGGTTTTAATGTCGTTTTCGGCTTGTAATCGAGTCGAGGATTATAATTTAATAACAGTATAAATATCATTACAGACAGTTCCGTCGTCGGCGAATACGAAATTCGCAATTTTGTAAAAAAATGAGTAGTATACTATTTGCCTCGTTTGTTACGTTGGCGATACGTGATAGGTAACGGCACTGACGGTGAGATATAGGGGTGATGGTTTAATCAGTCGACCGAAAAATTTTCTTAAGTCACGGTTCGCACAATGGCAGTCAAAGATCAAAATTGTATTTCCTATTTGCGCGTTTCTTGCGTTCACGTATATAATATATATATATATATATA